>CM049383.1:6891226-7276226 GCA_026937815.1 Etheostoma perlongum | reverse complement strand
ATGAATAAGTAGTGACCATTAAAAAGTTTATTTACAACTAAATCTGGGTTTGCAGCGCAGGCACTCTAGTTAGCTTATGTGTGTGTCCACAGGTAATGCTGTAGTAGCATGTGTGTGTGTGTGTGTGTGTGTGTTCTTTTTCCTGTTTGTTTTTAGCTTCTTCTCATGTGTCTTGTTTACTTACTTCCTACCTTGTGTGTTCCCCGTGTTCGTGGTTGTCTGCCCCATGTGTTTCACCTGCTCCCTGTCAGCCCTCATGTCACCTGTCCCATATTACCACCGTCCTTTTCTTGGCGTTCTCTTGTTTCACTGTCGGCTTGTCTGCGTTTGTGCCTGGCTCAGTGTATAAAGAAGTGACCCAACATCGCTTAGAGCACCTTAAACTATAGAGGTGATGGGATCAGAAAATACTATTTAACAGAAAAAGGCTTAACAATTGTCAATGGCAGGCAGAAGGCCTCTCAGAGGAGCTGGAGAAGTTGCTAAAACGATCCTGCCAGATCATTGCCATTCTGCCATTCTCTTTTCTATCTCAAAGTCAAATGGCGTGATGTTGCCACCCAGCGCACCTTCACCAACATCATCATGACTGACTCAGGACAGTTCATCCCCGCTGAACGACTTCCGCCTGCAGCCTAAAACACTCACTTACTCACTTTGTGAGGGCTGGAATTCATAGAGCCACTTTCCCTTATTCCTCATGCTCTTTTGCCAAATCAGTTTTGTAAATGACCTATTTAATTAAAGCTTCATGCTTTTAATTTGATGCTTTTGCTTAATATGTTGCTCGCTGTTATTACTGACAAGTTTTTTGTTGAAAAATTGTCCTTATGATGCTGCACCCTGCCTTTGCAAATTTTAATAAATGAAACCTTAAAACCCTGATGATATGTATAAGTGTTTTTATCATGTGTTTGTGAGTTGCGTCACACAACTGAAGCACACACTAACGTGTGATTTGGTCCTTTGCTGAGTGTGGGCCTACACCAGAGAGGCTGTACATCACATTATCTCCCATTGGTAACCATCAAGACATAAGCACACTGGCTGACTGAAGTTTGAGGATGCGAGGCAAGGGTGTGTGTGTGTGTGTGTGTGTGTGTGTGTATCAGCCTTCTACTGGTTCAAACTGAAGGAAAGCTGCAGTCTGATTTGCTCTTGTTTGATTCCGACACAGGAAAACACAGCGGAGGAAAATGAGGCCTCCCGTTTCTTAATTATTTAAATCAAACAATTAACTACCACTATCCTGGGAAAAGCTCTTTTATCCGCTCATCCACAACAACATCAACAGCCACTATCCTGGGTGGAGTCTGGAGGAGAAGAGATCACATGGAAAACATCAACCAATAGAGGAAAACAGACATTTTATGTTGTTTTCAATTATTAAACTACGTTAGACTGTACAGGTACTGTGCATCGTGCAGGCTGTGGCCAGGTCCCTAAAAAAGAACCCATTTTCAAGTTTCGGCATCCCATTCTTTTAGTTTGTTTTCTGTTGAAAACTTAGCACGGAGGTTTGTCTAGTGAAACTTACAGCAACATCAAAGATGCGTTAATTAAATATGAATATCTAAGGAAAAAAGCTGTTATATAAATAAATTTGTGTGTTATTGTGGATGGAAAAATAAAATGAAGTCACATTAAACAATAACTAACTTCTTCTTCCCCATAGGAAAAAGCCACAATATTATAGCTAATTTGGTTCTGTATAATTTGCATCCCATCACTTAGTCTCAGGAAAGATACACTGTTCACATTGATTACACGGTCAATTATATATAATTTATAGGCTTCAACTGGAGAGCTGCTCAACAATTAAACTTTAATGAAGCCATGTACTACATTCTTTGTTATAGACCAACATGCCAGCTACATATCTGGAAATATTGACAAACGCACGATACAGAAGTTCATTTCTTTTCCTCTCAACTTAAAATACTATGTATCACACTTAATGATTTACATTTGAATCGGATAAATATTAGCACTTTTTGAAGAACTTTAAGATTATGGTGCTGGACACAACTTATTTAATACATTTTTACCAGTAACTTATAATCAACATACTGTATATTATTAGCATTACGTGATTTATTTTATTGTTGTTGTTTAAGTTGAAAACAAATGTACCCTGTTGTCATTGTTTTCCTATTTTAATTTAGTTTATTCTTTTTTTTGCTGTCATATTAAGTCATTTGGTCCGATAGCCTGTGTCCGATAGCCTGTGTCATTTATTGTGATCTGAGGCATTTTTGCCCAGAGGCTGTGGACTACAGCCAGCTAGTTCCGCATGTTTTCAATCCACCCATAGGTGGATGAACTCTTTACAGGAGGCGAGCTGAAGCGAGTCGAGTGTTAGCCATCTTGGAGCTAAGCTACAGCTCTCTCTCTTTTCAGCAGAGAACTTTTACAACAATTATGTGCATTCAAACTACCACACACGTGTACCACCAGGATACACAGGTACAGATTGGAGAATATTCAGGAAACTTTATTACAAACTCTATGTACTACGTGAGCTTCGCCTGCTACCTCAGCCAGTGGTGTTGCCCGATGCCGCTAGCCGGTTAAGGGGACATCGACGATGGCAGGAGTTCCCATAGGTGGAAAGCTGACACTAGACGGCCACCTGTCCGATACATCCTTCTTGCAAGTGTCTGATCATTAGACAATAATGGTGGAGTTTGTGACTGTTAAATGCCGACCATTCTACATTCCACGCAAATTCACAGTTGTGTTTATATCCTGTGTTTACAGCCCACCAAGCGCTAATGCTACCAATGCATTAGCTGAACTTTACGGTGCCTATGATGTAGTTTTTATATAATGTCGTTTTTATATATTTTAAATGTGTAACACCACTTGAACCACGGTGAAACGTTGTTTTGTCTATACGTTTGAAATGACAATAAAACACACTTGAGTTGAGTTGAATGCCTCACTGTCTGTCTATGTCTGTAAAGGGACATGGCTTGGGAGTGGACCCGTAGGACAGCAAAGCAAGTGCAAGAAGCAAGCGATTGGTGTCTTTCGTCCAAATGAGCCAAAAACACATTGTATGGCTTTTATCGGCCTAGAAGGCACCAATCTCTTTAAAAAAACACATTTCTACTATATAAGTAACCCAATTTAAAGACATATTCATCTTTCCAAATATCGCTTTAATAGAAATATACAGTATATATATCTTCTTATCCAGGTTTTTGAAGATGCCAGTATTCTGTGTATTAAATGTTAATATCTTGGTGACTCCAATGAGTGTTTCTTTGCAGAAATACAGTCCAAACCACTGGAACAGCCCTTAAACTCTTCTTGAAACCCGGAATGGTGGACTTAATGTAATAGAGTTCTCTAGGATCAGTTTACCCTACATTGAAAACACACTCTTTATCACCTTACAGTCAAAACCGGAGAGCAAAACTCATGTCACATCTGACAAACAAATTAGGCAATAAAGAGATTTTTTACATTTCTTCATTTCGCTGGTGACCCGCTGTCTCCTCCATTGGCTCCACATTGGGACCAGCTGCTTTAAAGGCCTGTATTGGGTTGCTCCGAGGGGATCAGCCCCGAGATGCTGTTGTACGACAGAGAAAAGCAGCTTCTTAACAAACACACGTAAAAATCAATAGTATCATAACAGCCGATATTTATTATTCATTAATAACGACTTCATGAGATGAAACCACCTGCTGAGCTGGCTAGAGGTAAAGACAAAAACGGATAGTATACATATATATACACAGTATATAAACAGAATGTATATACATACTGTATATATATATATATAGGCAGATAGAAGATGACATGCCACTCTGTTTTAACCTCATGACAAAATGTGCTGCCATATTGAGATTCCATTAACCATTTTGTGTTTTCATGATAACAGTGTCCTTAAAGGTGTCAGGTTGTTCCTCCCTGCAAGAACATTGTAAAAAGTGAGGTTGTGCAGATCCCATGAGTAACATTCATGCACATGGACGTATATATGCATTTATTTTGCAGGTAAATCGTGTGTTTAAGGTTTATGTATTTAATGTCCCCTATATGCAACATTGCAATTCATTTTAAATATTTCAGCTCCTTTTATGTGTTTTATTTTTTATTGTTGTAAAACACTTTGAATATCTCAAAAAGTGCTCTGTAAATAAATGTATTGTAATTATTATTATTAACAGATGTTTAAAAGTCTGTACTTGTGTGTCTTGTACTTTGAAAGCCTCATGGGAAGAGGAATACTGTAAATGTTTTGGGGTTTCACAGATACAAGTGGAATGCAAATATCCCCCACAAAACACTGCTTTGCAGTGTAAAGTTAGGTTATTTGTTTTTATTCTCTTGAGCTCAGTTCTCATAAGAGATCTTTGGATTGTAACATCTGAGAGAAATGTCACTATGGGCTGACAGTTAATGAATGAATGAAATCGACACTTTGAATTTGAAGTTGATGGACCGAAACATGTGGACAATCCATCTGCCTTCATGTGTATCTGTCACCATGCATTACCTCTGTTCATCAGCCAGGTAGAGTTTTCTTTCACTTGTAAGAAGTTCAAAAGTTAATCGTGAATTCAGAAGAAATATTCTCAGTACATGCATGGTTGGCATAAAGCTAAAAGGAGAGGGAGAGTTAATATTAGGAGTTGTATAGGCTCAGGGCCGTAACATTGGGTGGGATGTGGTCATATTTCATTTTTTTATGAATTTGTTTTTTTTTTAGATTTTTAAATTTACGTGTTGTTTTACAAGCTGACTGCAGTGGTTTAAGACTCAATATGTTTACATTTGACTAATCTGTATATATATAGCCTACTGTATGTATACATATAGGACAACAAATTCATAAAAAGATAAAGGCGTCAACGCACAATTTTATTCCTGAAGTGTCCAAAATGTTTTAAGCACAATTTTAATGTTGCGGAATTGAATTTAAAGAAACTATAATTTCAAAGTTAACTGGATGAATAGATTAAATCAATTAGAGACATTGTTTTTGGTTTATGGTCAAAGAGTGTTGGGTGTCTATGTTCTAAATTCTTGGCTCAGGCCCATGCTTCATGGGTTTTTTTGACTTTGAAAACCAGTGACTCTTCATCGGCTCCGCTCTCTTACGCTTTTAGGATATTGTTCTGCCTCAGAGAAACGTTTGTTAGATCTAAAAGCATCAGATCCGAGACCTGCCTCCGCATAGAGCCCTTCATACCCGGCGAAGTTGATCAATATTAGAGTCACTCAAGTATCAAATGCTATTCATCACCGCTGGGAAGCAGCTTTCAGACGGAGCTCCTTCACCTTCAGGCTTCTCCTGTTTCAGAGCAGCAGCTGCTCTCCTCTGCCTGGATCACAGAGACACACACACAGGGCTGCTGCTCATGTTGCAGACTCCATTAAATCTATCTTTCAAAGATCATTAACACCTCTATCAGCAAACATGGGATTAATCTGCGGCTGTGATGGTGATACGAAGCTGATCACAGGTATCGATTGGTATGCACACATTTAAAAAAGATAATTTATAGTGTAAAGTTTGATAAAATGATAACATTTGTGATATTATTGCTGCTTGACCCCAGAAACCTGCCTTTTTTGTTTATTTTGATTTTTTTATTTTATTTTCCAAAACAAAGGGCTGTCAGAGGATGAAGTAAAACGTGCACGGTTTATTTCAGCTTCTGTCGCTTACACAGACACATTTAAAGCACACTTTCACAAATGAAATATGTTGTTTTTCTTCTCCAAAATAAATTAAATTCAAATAAATAAATGCATAATAAGGAAAACAAAACAAAACATAGCGTTTTCTCAGAAGTGTTGAAAAAATATGTATAAATAAGGCCGACTATTTACCTTCATCGGAATATCTACAAAGTGCGCTCCATTAAGGTGTCAGTGATAATAATAATAATAATAATAATAATAATAACAATAATATGCAAAATGATTCATTTTCATGAGGACACAAAGAAGGGAGATAAACAACCTAATAATAATAATAATAATAATAATAATAATAATAATAATAATAATTTGATTGTCAAAGCGTCCTTGCAGTGAACTTGAACATACAACAGGTTTACACATCAGTGAGTCTTCTAGGCCTAATTCACCATTAAACCGGTGGAAGAGAAACAAAAAGAAGAAAACAGTCAAAAACAAACAAAATGATCCTATTCGTCCTTTTGCGTGTTTTTAAAATCACCATGAACGTGCCAACACTTGCGTAATGAGGTAGCCACACAGCTATACCGTGTGGATGTGTGTATCCGTGCGTGTGTTCGTGTGTGTGTGTCTCTTCTTATTGCAATGCATTCACTTGGGGGGGTTGTTTTCATATTTTTGGAGCCATTACGCACAGAAAACAACCATCTCCCCCTTACGAGTAAACCATGCAATGGATTACAGTTATTGTGCCTCATTAATAAGCCACAGACCAACATTTATACTCATTTTGTCCAATCTCTCCCCAAAAACTATTGAATTCCCTACAGAAACAAACACCTGGGAGAAAAGACAGCGAAAATCCAATACATTTCAATGAGCTTTTCCACACACGGAGGTGCAACATAATTATTCACAAATATATACAATGATAAATATAAAAAAGCTATTCCGATTAAGGAAGATAATATCAATTATTCCTCGATTCCCGTCATTATTATGCTTATTTTTTGTACAATAATTGCCATATGAATGAATGGGACGGAGCATTGTTCCCCCTCTTTTTCCGACACGATGTCTATCACTCTCTCCCGTCTCTCAGAGAGTATCCGCCTATTCTGTGGAGAAGCGTAAAGATTTAAGAGTCTCAAGTTTTTGGACAGGAACTCAGTCTTTCTCCCAGTCCCAGTGCTCCGTTTCCACTGTCAGAATATAAAAAAGGTACACCGTTGAATCCAGTCGTTTTTTTGTAACTGCATGAGGCTGAACCTTCCAAAAACAATAAAGAAAAAGCAAACAGTCCCTGGTTATACTGAGTGGAGATTAATCGACAGGTGTCCCACATTTAAACCTCTCAGCGCCTCTACAATACAGCTAACACTCCAGAGACGTGCAGGTGTTTCTTTGCACACGCTTCAAAAGCAAAACGTTACTGAATACTTTCTGTGAAATTGTTTCCACAACTTGGATTCAGGCACTGGTGCAAAAATAAAAAATAAAAATGAAAATAAAAGGCAGGGCTGTGGATGCTGCTCCTTTGCAAGGTGGACAACACTGTAGTGCAACTTAATAAGACATTTAGTCCATTACTTAGTCAGATAATGGGATTTTCTTCTTCAGAAGTAACGAATTCAGCCAATGAGGTGAAACAGCATCTTACGTTTTCAGGTGTTAAAGGTTCATTTCAGGAATTCCTGAAAGCAAACATCCCTTTAAGAACCTTTTAAGAAAAAGAAAAAAAATCAAGACTTGATAAGAGATTACATGACTTGTTTAAATGGATATCATTTTTTAAGCCCTGGCTGTGTGTCAAACCGGTCCAGCCCCAGTAACAACAGGCACAACGGTGTACCTTGTTTTTCTGACAGTGTGCAGCAGCTTGTCTCTGATTTGTCTTTTTGTAAAGAGGCCAGAGTCCCGCAGGTTCCCCCGGCCAGCATGGTTTTAGTGCGTCGCAGAAAACTTCATTCGTTTCTGCTTTTGCCTCTGATTGCAAAACCAAACCCGGACCACGTTCTTTTTCAGGTCAAGTTTCTCGGCGATTGCGGCGATCTTCTCCGACGAGGGCCTTGGCTGCACGGCGAAATAAGCCTCCAGGGAGCGCTTCTCCGGGGCCGCGATTGACGTTCGTTTCCTCTTTTTGTCGCCCCCGTTGAAGATCTCCGGCTTGGACATCTTCTCCCTCTGCGCCCTCTCCGCCTCCTCCAACCAGGCCTCCAGGATCGGCTTAAGGGCCACCATGTTGTTGTGCGACAGCGTCAGGGACTCGAACCTGCAGATGGTGCTCTGGCTCAGACACCCGACCCCGGGGATCTTAAGGTTGGCCAGGGCCGAGCCCACGTCCGCTTGTGTCACCCCGAGTTTGATTCGCCTTTGTTTGAACCTCTCAGCAAACGACTCCAGCTCCCGGGGATCGGGCTCCGAGTCTAAGCCGGCGGACCCCAAGGAGCCGTGGGACAGCTGCGCGTGCGGGTGCATGTTCATGGACTGTTGATGGTGGTGGTGGTGGTGCTGCATGTGGTTGATGGCCGACATGTGGGCGGCGTGGGCGGTATGCGAGGCCGTGGAGCAGACGTCCGAGCCGGGCATGCCGCCCAGGGAGATGCCCGGTGTGAGGTGGTCCAGCAGGTCGCCGTCCAGGCCCTGCGCCGACTGGTGGTGCGCCGGGTGGTGGTGAGAGGTGAGCACCGATGGGTGGTGCAGGTGCGCGGAGGAGGAGGTTGGGGTGCAGGCCATGCTGGTCATGGTGGTCATGGTGTGGTAGGTGGCGTCTGGTTTGAACGGATGGCTCTTCTGGGCCACGATGTCCACCGCGGCCAGAGCCTCGGCTCTCTGCAGCAGGCTCTCATCAAAACCGGCGAAGATGTTGCCCTGAAGCTGCGAGAAGAGCAGAGGCAGACCGGTTAGAGAAGGACATGGGACAGAAACCCACACATTGACTTTCTTCAATCATAATCATTATGTGGAGGTGTGAAGGATTTGGAGAAGTTTGGCTATCAGTGGGCCAAAGAAAATGTATCTAAAGTTATCTAAATTCTATCTATCTATCTATCTATCTATCTATCTATCTATCTATCTATCTATCTATCTATCTATCTATCTATCTATCTATCAATTGTTTTCCCCGAATGCGCCTTCATCATTCATAATCTTTGTATTACAAAGACCATCTTAGATATACAATATTTACATTTATTTGTAGAGACATTTATGTAAAATAAAAGAACCATCGACAAGTTTAATTTATGTAAATATGTGTATGTTTATAATTCTAAATTAATCAGTGTAAAGAGCAAGGAAAGAGAAAACTGAAAGTCAGGTCAAAAAAAATCCACTGCAGACTTATTCATTAGTCAGGAGGAATTATTCATGTATCACTTTGTATTATTTTACAAACTGTTCACAAGTGAAGGCTTCAGATTGACTTCCACTCAAACAAGTTGCAGCCAAACATAAAGCAGCGTGTGCGGACACTTTTAGCAAAGTATTTCTAATATGCGGAAAGTTTTGCTTTTTTACAGATTCAATTCGATTTAAATTCATTTTCATGCAGCTTTCACTTAACTTTTTTCTTACTTCTCAGAAAATGTCATCTAATACAATTTGGACATCACTGATTTGCCTAACGCCAAGAAAGTGTGTCAGCGCGGATGGCTATTCATTTAAAATTAATATTTACGATCTCCTGAATAATTTCTGCGGACAATGAAATGAAACTGAGTTTGAATATGAATGGGGCAATATGAGATAACACGCGCTTAGAGAATCCACGCCACGTCTTTTTTCCTCCTTCATCTTTTATCTTCCTTCATTTTAAGCAGCATTATTCACACTTGCCTGAAAGCAGGATTTGGCTTCTCATAGAAGCTTTTGTGCGTCTTTACGCACTGACATCCTGCCCTAAGTAACCAGATTGCCTTGCCCTCATTGTGCTTCTGCTTCTGCTGCTGTGCTCTACGGTTATCTCAAACCTTTTATTTAATTCGATATTTAAACTATTTCTGTCATTTTTATACATACAACTTTTTCACTACCCCCATTGTTTCCAAGCATGGCACTTTTCCTCCTCTCTGTTTTCTGCTGGTTGCATGGGAACAATTTAACTTCATTATTCTTTCCTTGTGGTTTTTATGATACAAAAACAAGCTTAGTTATATTCTGAGGGAAGATCCAGGGCAAACCCCATATCGAATAATTTACGAGCTTGCCACTGTAAAATTGATCAGATTGTTCAGAGGAAGGATTTTTCTTTTTTTTTGCTAGCCATATGTAATTTCTCCACTATTTCCCCCGGACATTTCAGAAGTTGTGTATGACAGGAGCTGCATGAATGAATGTTGAACTCACCGACGGTGTGGGCAGGCAGGCCCTGCGGATGGCCTCCGAGCTGGAGTGCAGAGGAGCGTATTTGGGTTCGTGGAGTATCGGGTGCATACTGAAAGGCTGCTTACTGTTCATCGACATCATGATTGCGGAACCGAGTGAGGGTCGTTTCAAGTCTTCCTCGTTAGGCTCCGTGTTGGAGAATTTATAAAATAGAAACGCCTCGGAAAAAGAAGAAAAAAAAACCCTGCCAGACGCAGACGCTTTGAATAAAAGGTGGTTCGTGATCGGGGTCGCAGTTGCAGTCAGGTTCGCTTAGAACACAGAAACAGAGAAGGAGAGGTAACTCCTGGGCTCCTGCGGGTCTCCTGTCTCCTTTCCGCCTGTAAATGAGTTCTATAATAAAGATGCTCCTCGCCTCCAGCTCCTATATTGGACCACTGCCGTGCAAGGCTCCTCCTCATTGGTGGATCTTCACTCCCTCCCTTTGGATGCCTCCACCAATCAGGATGAGGTCCTCCACGCCTACAAGCGTGCCTGTCTCGCTGGAAAAAGAAACGAGGAAGGATACTGTGTGGTTGCACTGGGAAAACAAATTGAGCTGAGTTGAGCTAACTGAAAATCAACACCTGAAGAAATTGGCAACACTTAGACAAAACAGGCAGCTGCACCAAAAATCTTGAAAGCAGAACGTTGATCCAAAAGGTAAAAGGTTGCACATTAAAAAATGCAGGCTATTTGTCTGGGTTTCAATTTCCCATAATGATTAAATACTGCTTTTTTCCCCAAATGTCTGGATCAAACAAAGAATAATTTGAACCGTGTGGCCTGAAAGTTAAAGTTGCCTTTATTGTCAATTCTCAGAGGAGAAACAACTTTTCCTCTGCATTTAACCCATCCTATACATGGAGCAGTGGGTGCATATAGGCTGAGGGACCTACTTTGGCCTGTGTGTTCAAATGTAAATGTCAACTAGAGGCTTAACAGAGAAATGGTGATTTTGGCCACTAAAGAAAACATGAGTTATTTAATGACACATGCCCATTATAATGTATATTTGAGACTTTCGTTTTTATTCTGGAGCCCTTGGTAAGATCAGATGCTGAAATACTAAGAAAGGTTTTAGAGGGTTGCAGAGATCTTTCAAAATGCAACAGCAGATCACAGAAACACATTATTATTGCTGTACTTTATTTTCTTCTGAAGCTTACCTGAATGATATATGACGTCTTTACAATATTTCATGTTATGATGATGATTACAGTACATTTGACTGAGAGAGAGAGAGGGGGGGGGTGAGAGAAAGGGAAAGCGAGAGAAAGAGAGACACAGGGAGAGAAAGAGAGAGCGAGAGAGAGAGATGGAGAGAGAGAGAGAGGGAGAGAGAGTTATTCTGCAAAAATGATTAATTGATGGCAAACGCAGGAATTCCTCTGCCTGAACCCCATTCACTTTCTTGGCAATTAATACATGAATTAATCATGCTTCATTTACTTTGTAAATTTACCCCCCCCCCACACACACACACACACACACACACACACACACACACACACACTTCTTTCAATTAAAGAATAAACAGCCCTGAACGTCAACTAAAGCGCACAAGCAGTAGACCATGAAATATTTACCGCGCGGGTCAGCGGGGCAGCACCTTGTCAATCAAAGATGGGATTTCCGGTGGCCAGACACGCGCGCGATAAAACGGAATAATTAGCTCTATAATCACCTAAAGGCGATTCGGAGGGGGGAGGGTTTAAAGGGTGGGCTTTGGCTGTTGCTACACGTACAATAATAATAATAATAATAATAATAATAATAATAATAATGATAATAATGATAATAATGATAATAATGATAATAAACAGATTTAACAAATATAAAATATCTCGCTCTCTCTCTGTCTCTCTCTCTCTCTCTCCCTCCCTTAATTTCCATTTCTTGTGCACATTGTATTCTCACGTTTGTTGTCATGTTAAAATGTATTAACATTTAATTTTAGTAGAGCATTCTAAAAATTGCAGGTAGGAAATGAAACAAAACTAATAAACAAACTGCACACTGACTCATAGATGTTTTTGCCACGGGTGCATTTCTTCTTTCCTGAATCAGACGGAGCTATCAACGTAAATAGGCTACTACAAAATTCCTTCCATCATGTTAATAAAACTGTTTAATTAGCTGTAAACAGTGTGTGGTACAACTGGAGAAAAAAAAAAGAGTACAAATGACAATATGACACTGATGTTTTAGTGAGTGAGATGAAAGAAGGATAGATAAGGGGTGAAAAAGAAACCAACTGGAAGATGAACTTAAAGCGTCTGCTGGAAACATTTTCTGCAGGTTTCCCTCTGCTGTACATCCAGGATGTTGTGTATTGGATATGTCTTATCTGTATTTCATTATCCCAAAAATAGTTTGAACATTTGAATATTAGCTTAAGGAGGATGTCCATTTTCATGAAGGTCAAGGTTGCTTTTACTGACTCCGGAGAAAAAGAAAGTTGGCCACAAAATACATCATCAACATCATATTTATATTCTTTGGTGCATTTGTAAATAACTCAATGACTTACTTTTAATACGCTCAAAAGTTGCCATTTCAACTTTCAAAAATAAACATACAAGCCAAATGATCATCTAGTGTAATTTTACATTTAGGGTTTACTCCTGTAAAAGGTATTGGGGAAAAAAAGGATCAAATCAACGAGATGTAAACCAACATTAAATGCCTGGTCGTTGGTCACAGTTTCATGGTAAAATGAAGGTGTCAGGCATCAGGTGGGACTGTGTTGGGTTTTGCCGCCGCTGTAACTCTGCCTCTTGGTCTGCTGGCCTGGTTGAAACTCCAGCCCCGGCTCACCGGCTCACCTACAAAAAGAGCAGCAGTGTCAGTGTCAGTCAGCAGGAAACCTGAGCGAGGCCCATTGTCCTGCTGTAGTCACGGCCCTCCAGAGGGTCCCCAGCACCCGCTCATCAAATATACATCACCCAACTCTGCTGGGACGCCGGCAGGCAGGACGCTCCTCTGGGAAGGCGACACCGGGCGGACAACATGCAGGCTGGGGTGGGAGGGAGGAGACAGGGGGGAGGAGAGGATGGAGGAAGAGTTCTGGCAAAAAAAGAAGGGAGGGAGAAAGATAGAAGATAGAGAAGCAGTCAGGAAAAAGGAAGTTTAAGGTCACCACTTACATCAAGATAATGCCATCTGACAGTTTATTGAAATTGGAATATGGTTTTACTGTAATATGTAGTTAGGGTTAGGGTTCTTTTTTGTCTAATAAATGAAATATGAAACAAAATAAACATGATTTGGGAACTCTATTCAGAAAGTTAAAACAAAATTGTTTGTATTTGTTTATTAATAAACAAAAGCATGATGTTTCTGTAACATCAACATGTGTACTGAATTGTATTCTGCCTGTGTGGACATGTACGTAAATGCACGTCTTTACATGTACAGTATACATGGGAGTCAAATTGAAGGAAAAAATAAAATAAAATTCCATAGTAAGGTGTTGTTCAACCATGAGGAGTCAAATTGAAGGAAAAAATAAAATAAAATTCCTTAGTAAGGTGTTGTTCAACCATGAGCCTCCAGAGCATTAATAGTTAATCCAGATCCAAAAAAGAAGTGCGTAATGAAAAGAGCACCAAATAATCCTCAAACTATGGAAAACCATGTCGAAAACATGATGGTAACGTGGCATTTCTATATTTTTCATGTATTCATTTTTTTGTCTCTTCAACTGTCCCACATGTTTTTATCTGCCGCCATTTTTAGTGTCTTCAGTGGAGTAGGAGCTTCAGATGACCTTTAAGTCACATGCATGTTGCTTTCTATTGCATTTTGTTACATTTTGTTTTCATCACGCATTTCTAGCTGTGCAATATGTGTTTGTGTGTTTGTGCACTAAAGATGAAAAACTGTGTGGCTATGAACAAAGTATTGTGTGTGTATGGTGTGTGCAGCTATGCATGGGTGACTGTGTGTTTAGAGTGGAGGATGAGGGTTCAAACGTCCAGTGAAGCTTTCAGCGAGCAGAACATGGCCGCCACAGTGTATTTCTGCCACATGGACACTTTAGTGCAGCTTTCCGCCAACATCCACCCGTCTGAACGCACACCTCCTCATGTTGCTCCCTCTCCTCGCCTCCTCCTTTCCTTCCCTTCTTCTGCGTTCACTCTTGTTCTTCTTTCCTCCGCCTCTCTGCTTCTTCCAGCTCTGAATTATTGATAATGAGTAAAATCTGACGTTGTAAACTTTGCGACCATTCACCAAATCGGCCTCCGCTTCTCACAGAGGGGCCCTGCCGAAGGGTACGCGGTGTCTAACCACACACTTTTAATGTAATTGCCTGTAGAGTTCCTTGTAAATATTTCATTGTCTGCCAGTACAAATTAAAGACACAAGGCTAGAAGAAAAGGTTAGTTGGTTCGCTCAGGGAGAGATCCTGAGCACTTTACCTGGTTGGGAAAAACATTTTTTTATCTTCATTCAGAGGAAACACACTGAGTGACTGTGGTGGACTGTTTGCTTCTGCTATGACTGATGACACCAAAGTCATTCATGTGCCACCAGCAGATCCTCATGCTGTGTTGAATGACAGCAGATCACTTGTTTGACCTAAAAAAAAGTATACAAACTACATCTTGGAGGAGCTCTAAAGCTACATGATGATTTTAAATTGCATGCAGATGCATTTTGTTAGCATGGAGTGCAGGGACAACCAACTGATCACTGACACATGGGTGATATCTCTGAGCTTAAAAATAAGTGTATTTCCCAGGGACATAAATGTTCCTCTAAGTTTTGAAGAAAAAAAAAAGTTTAGATAATCCTGCTGACATGTTTGTGCTTCAGCTTCATTTTCTGCATGTTGTAATTTGCTCACTTTTAATGTTCATGTTGTATCAACACCAGCGTCTACTACTTTGTGCCTAGGTATTGACATTATTAGGAGCAGTAGTATTACATATTCCAGACAATAACAATTTTAATGTTCAAAATTGCACCCAAATCGTTTTACCCATTCATTGAATCTTTATACTTTCTAGCAGCACAGAACTTTACGTGCACACACAGGCTCAACAGAACTATATTTCTACCACTGCTGAGCATGTGATGATAGCCATTTTGTTTAGTAAGAAATGCTCAAATAACAACTCACTAATCCACCTATAGTAGATTAAGTCAATAATCTATCAACTAACTAGCCAGTTATATCCTCTGAACACTCATACACAGCTGTTTCCAGTTAGGGCTGATTAGATCTCTGCTCAGGTTGGGTGTGGGCCAGAGCTGATGCCGCGTTTCAGGCAAACCGTAACCCTTGTTTTCACATCCTTGAAAATGCCCTGGAACGGCAGTCAATCCTGTAATTTACTACCCGAACTGATACCAGATCAGTGTACTCCCAGTTAAAGGTTTTGATGTCACACACAGACACAAACAACAATGGCAACCGATGATGCTGTCCAGACACTGATGATTAACTGTGAGAAATAGGAATAAATAGACATAAATAGGCAACGTAAAGTAATTCTGCACATTGTAATGAAAACAATACACATGCAATATTACTACAGGTTATGTTTATTAAATGAAACCCAAAATATGTTGCAGACTAGAAATCGCTAGTATCAGCTAGCTAACGTCAACATTAGGTAGCCACTAGCTAACTTTGTCATGACTTTGCCTGGAATGCTACCAATTTGTGAGTCGTAATGCTGCATTAGATTAGATCACATGTCTTCATCTACCAATAAGAATGATAAAGGTGTAATTAGCCTCATCCCAACAGGTACAACATAGCTAACAGGTGACTCAGGAAGATGTCAATCAATCAGTCTGATACACACCCACACAGTCCTGTGAAAAATGATCTAACCAGCCAGATTAACTGGAAACACCTGTGTGGGTGTTCAGAGCCTTTAACAAACCGGAAAAGGCTTTGTTGCTTCTAAATCTACCTCACAAACTGAGGAAAACTTCAAAAAGGGTCCTAAAAGCTAACAAGCTAACAAACTACAGCTACCACTCTGCATAGAGCAAACCTTAGAAAACCTTAGAAACAATTAGATCGAGGTCCGTTGAAAGGGCCTTCAGTTACTGTGCTCCTACTCTCTGATGACCTGAGGTCTATCACAACTGTGTCCACATTTTAAAACAAAGTCAAAACCATCTTATTTTCTCAGGCATTTGTTCAATTAGTGTGCATTATTGCATTCTTATTTCTATTCATGCCTTGTTTGAATGTGTATGCTGTTTCTTTGTAAAGCACGTTGGGTTTACTTGTAATGAATGGTGGTATACAAAAAAATCAACTGACATTGAAATTGACATCCAATAAAATCACCATTCATTACATAATTGGAAAATCTTTTCATCTCATCCCCCATCCTCCTAAAACCAATGCTTATGATGCATTTTCAGACTTGAAAATGTCTGACCTCCTACAAGAGAAAGTACATTCATGGATTGTACTTTCAAAGTCAGTGTTCTTACAGGGTTCCTAAACTGGGGGTAAATCCATCTGTCTAGACATCATGAAGTAGCAGTAACTTCACACAACAATGGCGGCCCCCATGGAAAGCGCACATTATAAATTATAAATATTCAACTATAATGCAATATATTCATTTACCTGGGTTAAATAGTATTTATTAAATAGTTAGATATGTTTCCAAGTATTAAAGTGCCATTAAATAAAATGTATAATGGTGTCTGTTACCTCATGCATCAGAGAAGGACGTTGTTATCTATGGTTTATGTAAGCAGTTCATCGTGTGTAAGGTCAGCCATGTTTTTCATTCACAATTGCCGTTGTGCAAGTTGGACATTTCTGGAAGATTATGATCTCCAACTCTGACCAGAACGCAGCATATATCTTGTCTTTTAGTAGACCTTATGCAGTAAAGTTTCTGTGGAGAGGCCGGTGGATTATAAAGGAAGAAAGAAAGAAAGAAGTAAAATATGCATGAATGTGGTACTGTAAGCCGAGCGACCAGGAAAGGAAGTTACAGTATCAGTGCTGCTTTAGCACACTGGCCATGTTGTCAAATGTCTGGGTAGCACTGGATGGTTTTTTGAGGATGAGTCTTAGTGGAATATGAGTGTGTTCCAGCCATTAACGCACAAGTATTACACATTCCACAAAAGGCCAAGATCACAATGTTTTTTTTAGTTTTTTATAGACTGTAAATTACATGAGATACAGTGTAGAATATATACAGTGTGTAGCAGAAAACTGGTAAAATGCAAATGTAGAGAAGCATTTAAAGACATTTGAAGGACAATCCCTCAATAAAGATTTTTTTATTTATGATTCATGGTTTGTAAAAATGTAATCTTGACACCTCTGATTCAGTTGATGTGATTATCATATTTGATATAGTATCTATCATATCTAAACGCGTTTTATCTAAACGCGCTCACTTTTGATGCAGTTAGATTAAGATTAATGGGCACTAGTCTTCCCCAAAAGCCAGGTCACCCCGCAGAGTATGAGCTAACAATGAAGATAACTAACCCCAATTCTGTTGACTCTATGGTTGGCTCTGTTAGCACTGTTGCCATTAGCAAAACATCAGCTGTTACCTGCGTATTAGCATCTCCCACAGAAGCCCCGCTTGGGCAATGCACAGTGCAGAGCGGCAGCAATTAGTTAGCCAGTAGGACCACTATTGCCATGTTTAGCCGCTGCCGTTATGGATCTGTAATCCGGATTGCCACTGGAGGCAATCCCTGCCCAGGCTGAAATATTTTCATTATTTCAAGTACAGCACCTTTAAATACATTTTTTTGTTAGAATTCCTAACATTAACCATACGTTAACCAAAGTTTATTTGCAATGCCAACAATCTTTCTTCAACCCTAACCACACCATTGGTTGCCATGTGGAGTTATTATAGGAAGCGAGCATTGTAGAAAGTGAGAATAAACATTGGCATTTGGATTAAATTCAGGGATTTGCAGAGTCATCCAATATCAGCATTCTCATCTTGGGACAAGGTTGTGCAACAATGACCAAAACCTTTATAAACCATAATCCTGTTTTTAACACCAAACCGTTAGTGCAATATTGTGTGTATATTGTTCAGCCGTAATTGATTCTCATCTGTGGGATTTTTGATTTTGGTTTAGTTTTTATGCAGTGAACCCCTCCAGTAGCCTATTTCAGATGGTGGATTGATCATTGATTCTTTATTTGAGGATTACGGTTAAGATGAGGGTTTATAAGGGTACCATTACATTAGTTATTACAGTTGTTTTTTTTTTGTTTTTTTTTAAAGGCTCCAAACGGTCTGGCCAGACTAGCTGTTATTATAACTATATGTTTTCTGAATTATTTGGTGGTCAAGTTGTTTGCATCTTTATTTGTGACTGCTCTCACCTCACATCCCACTGGGTTTAGCTCCTGTTATATGTTTGTCAACAAGGTAGATGGCTTGTTTGGCTCTATTTCTAACCACTGCATTGTCTCGTATTTATATACTGTATGTTCATATTTCTTATTCATTCTGTTGTTGTGTCTGTCCGCGTGCTGCAATTAGTCTGCTGATGGGGGAGGAGCAGAAAAGAAAATGGAGAGAAACAGTGAGCAAGATGCAAAGATAGGGTATGACAAAGTCAAAGAGAGACAGCCAGTAAATGAGACAGAGAAAGAGAGAAGACATATTTTGGATCAATAGATTAACTGAGTGCTCATGTATTATGCATCTGAGCCCTGCAGCACTTGCACATAAAGGGAATGTTGGGCAGGATTGGCGTGTAAAAGCTTTATAACCGCGAGCCTGTTTACTCTGAGTGTACAAGGGGACCGCTGTCATGCCGAACCAAACCGAGATGAGACAGTGTGTGCCTGGTAACAATCTCAAAACCTACTGCCTCACAATATGTAGCCAGGATTAACCTCCACCCAAACAATATATATTTATAATCAAAATGCAGCTCGGAATATCTGCAGATGCCTCAACTCAAAAGAGTAGTCCTTTACTTTTTTTGAAAATAAATTGATATGACAACATACTGGATCATGCCTGAAATTGTTCATAAATTGTTTGCTAATTTGTTATTTCATTAATAATCAAGCCAAACAGGCTTCTCCAGGCCAACTAAAGAACATACTAAATAGCATGATTAGATCCACATGTTGGTTTCATTCTTACACAGGTGTGATTCATTTCTTCTCTCCTCTTGTGTGAACACATAAAAGGACATTTAAACTGTGTGTGAAAGATTCCATTTGTAGAGGAACAGCTCAGTTTAGGTAATCCAAGCATAAAAAAAATAGATAATGCAGTTTGACGCAAATATTTAGTGTAAATGTGTCAATTTACAATTAGGTGGACCTGGAATTAGGTGGTCAACTCATTTAACATGTCATTATGTTCTCCAAAAACGGCCATGAAAGGGTAAAAAAAATCCATTATGACCTAATGTTTAACACTTTATTCCTTCTCCTTCCTGAAAAATCTTGTGATGATGACTGGCAGATAAAGAAAATGTTAAAAATACATCACATTTTTGAGCCATTCATCCAATAAAACTGCTCTCGGCTACGTTCAAACTATAGGCAAAAGTGGCTCAAATCAGATTTGTTTTTTCTTTTACAGTATGTGACTCAAAAGTATAAACAGCATTTTGAAAGTGGCCCAGATTTGGGCTACTTTCACACGTGGTCCTAAATCCGAAACAGATCAGCAATACGACCACAGTCTGAACAGTCATATCAGAATTGATGTGACCTCTACACGCTTTTAGGAATATGGATCATCTAAACTGGTTGTCTTGCCGCGAATGTAGCAGATGTAGTTTAAAAGTAGCTATTGACATCCTGAAATGTTGGATGAAATCTGTTTCAGTGAAGCCATTCATGTCACCATCTGGCTCCAGCTCTGCAACCACACACACACCTCTGTACGGAAGCTGCAGCCATTGCTCCATAAAAAGACATTCAATTAAAAATGGGAATCTCTTTCTCCTCAATATGATCCTCTTTATCATCGGATCACAAACTTGCAAGCTTCCAATGATTGCACATGAACTTATTAATGAAATAGTAAGCAGTGACTTCAGTGGCCTTAATGTTTACTTCTGTACAACAGCCTTCTGCTGCTGCTGCGTGTGACATCTTTGTTATTGTTCTTGTGCGCATGCAGTTCAGGACTGTCACCAGTTCAAGCTGGAATCTGATATTGGCCACATTTAACAAATAGTGTGAACACCAAACAGCAATACATTTGAATTAAGCTCTAAGGCTTATAATAATAATAATAATACATTTTATTTATAATGCCCTTTACATTTCAAATGAAATCTCAAAGTGCTACATTAACAAGGGGTTAAAAACAGCTCCCAGAATAAACAAAGTCAACAAGTATCAATAAAACATCATAAGACTAAAATTAAAACTATGACTGTTAAAAAGCCTTTTGAAATAGGAATGTCTTTAGGCTCTTCTTAAAAATTAGGCTTGTAGAGTGAACGTAGCCTTAGTCTTACTGATATTCCAGTTACGTCTCCACATTTAAGAGTAAGTTTAAAAGTCTCCTCTTTGATAAAGCTTATGGTTAGGGCTGGCCAACGTTTGTCTTAGACCAGCTCTTAAAGCCTCTTTACAGTCGCCGTTCCCGACAAATGACATAGATCTTGCTGGTGCGCCAGAGGTCGGGCACCACTCTAAAAACTATTTTTTTCAGCAGTGCCCGACAGAGTGGAAACAGAAAGCATGGACGAGTTCGGGGGGAACCGGATGCCAGGACTCTCAGAGTGACTGCAGTTCTCTTTTGTAAACTTACTGGGTTAAGATGAGTTCTTTTATGGTGAATGAAAGGCTTGACCCAACAAAGTAGGTCATTGAATCGTTGGACAGATGACAAGTATTGAAAGTGCTTCTCTTTGTCTATCATACCTTTTTCTTCTTCTTCTAGTCCGTAGTAGTAGCTAAGTCAGTTGCAACACTTCTGTTCAGGAGAAGACTGCAGCTAGTGTCAGGGCCACTACGCTTGAGTATAAATAGTTACAGCACAACAGGTCGGGAGCGGTGAGTATACCAGACGCTTTAGTTATGCTGCTACACTGTAACAAATGACCGTATAATGGATCTTTCTTACAGTAATTGACTGTTCTTCCTAAATACAGGGAAATATTATTAAGGCATTTGAGGGACAAAATATAAGCAACAACTTTTTTTAAAGTGTAGTACAGTATTTTTATCTTTTTCAGAAGCCAGGTGGAGTTCGCCCACAACTCTCTTAAAATCATGGGCCATCAAGTCCACACCACTTCATGAAGAGAGTAATTGGAAAAAAATATAATATTACACCAGAGATTTAATTCAAAGAACTACAAAAAAAGGAAGAAAAGAAAGAGAGAAATGAAAGAAATGTTGCCCTGATTGTGAGTGACTCTGCCTGGCCAGCTCAGAGTTTGATGGCGTGCATCACCTACTTGGCTCACATACACGCACACATCCTCGGCCATCCTGCCCCTAAAGGTAATTTAACAAGGTTATTGTTTTCTTAGCATATTCAGCTGTACCCTGGTTTGTCATTGTGGGTTGAGTTTGCATTATATATATTTTTTCAAGCACCCTAGTGTTTTGTAGGTAAGTTATCATCAGCTAGTAGGCTAGCTAAACCCTGTTACCATTGTCGTACTAGTTGTTTAATTTGCTTTTATTTCTTCCATGGTGTGACTAATTGGGATCTATTGGTACCTTTTATTAATGCATATGGTATTATTCACTTATTTTAGATGCTATAATTTAAGGATAGCATTGTTGTTGATATTTTATATTTGTAATTTAGTAAGACTTTTTTTAGTAATGCCTCTGTCCTCACCATTCAACAACATTCGGTTTCAGTTGCTCTCAAAATGTTGTTTCTCTGGAATTTTCTGATCATATTTTAGGTATTTATCTGACAATACTAAAACATACAGGTCATTGTACTGTAATGAGAGATAGAAAAGGTGCTTTAAGCTATTATGAGGGCTTGAATAGACTTTATCCACCTCAGGTCCAGTGAGCCAGAGTGAACTTTGACCTTTTTAATGCAACATCAGGGTTCTTCATATCACTCTGCTGACTCTTCTTACTGCCTTTTCTTTTTCCTGAGCTTCTCAAACAGCGACATCCCGACACTCCGCGGAGGGCCAGGCATCAATCAGCTCAGCCCTCTGAGCGTTTCCCCAGAGAGCCGCCACACTCATTTCCATACAAACAAAATCCTCAGCTCTTCTCTCCTCTGTACTACAAGAATAGAGAGCAGTCAAACAAAGGGAAAACAAGTAAACAAACAAAATGATGTATATATACATGTCACTGGGACGAGAGGGAAATAACAAGGATTACAAGAGTATGTATGTAAATTAATTTTTTTTTTTTTAACTTCTGTCTCTGGTGTTTGGGACTGGAGAGAGCAGCAGTAAAAAGAGGCTGTGATACTCAGAAGAATCAAAAGAAACGTTTCAAAGCTATTTGAAGAAGCTGCAGTGAAGCGTAGTTTCAGATGTGCTCCCAAACATAGCCATGATATGATGTTAAGTGGTTTACCTTCAAATCAATCAACAACTGGGCTGCAGAGGGTAGGCTAAGGGATTTACAGTGAAATGGACAGAGAGTATGGGACAAGCTCCAAAAATACAGGATCCTACATTTCTCGTAATGCAACTTAGCAGCATAGTTTCACTGGATGTCCTGCTTGATAAATGGCCTCATCTTTCATTGTTTTGTGAAGGGTTTTCTTCTCTAAAGACGATATGTCTTTTTAAGAAACAGGTCGCATAATGAGTACACAGATGCTTGTGTGTAAACTTTACTCCCCCTTTAGTAGTACAGCTGCACTGTGCACACTTAGCTTACAGTCCACCTAAATTCAATTAATTTTGCATTATGAAAAATAAGCAACACAGCTTTCCTTTATACTTGCAAAATGTCACTGAAATAGATGCAAAATAACTACTTTAATTTTTTTTTTTTGAAATTGTTCATTGAAACTTGCGGCTGCTTTAACTAATTGTCACTCTGTTTAACAACCATATTGGAACGTTATTTAATGCAGTGCAAGTGGGTGTTAGCACACACACAAAGAGAAGGATACACTCAGCTGTTAAGTTATACTAAAACATACAACACTTTTTATCAATACCTAAAGTTTTCCTTACACTAACAAACTCTTCCTACAAATTTTGTTTGTATACTTCTAATTTGCAACATTTCTAGGAAGTGAGATCCCAAAACACCACTGCAATAAAAAAAAAGATCGGAGATCTTTGACATTGTAACTTAAAGAAATGGATTGGGCTTCATGGAGCTGATACTGATCCTTAAAAAAGGAAGAAATGGTATGGATCGGCTTCAATCCCAATTCTGCAACAGGAGACATTCTGTATTGTGCCGTTCTTAGTTCAGTGTCTATGATTCCACTTTCTAACTTTTCTCAGATGTGTTAGCTTTGCCTCTTTTTCTAAACTTAACCTGTCAAGTTGTGGTAATTGTAGCCATCATGTAGCCTACCGGTCGCCGTTTCACAGCCTCTAAATAGGATGGTCATATTTCATAAGATATCATACAAACAGTATGAGAAATTGAATTGAATTGAAGAATACGTTGGAAGGTTGGCTAACTAATGCTTGCTGAGGCAGGTCACTAGTTAACCCCTCTTCATCATGATGGACTCACTGGGAATTGAATACAAAACCCTGACATTGTTAGTGTTCTGCTCATTCAGCAAACAGAACTTATATATGAATGAATGAATGTACTGTATGTGTGTGTAGTGAAAGGGGGGATTCAAGTCTCACGTATACCACGGGGCTCCAGCTGGTGTGGGATTGGGGTGTTCTTTGTGTCCCATGTACGCCCCCCTTTCCTTGTCTTCACCCCCTGTCCCTCATACACGCACACATCAACTCTACCTCACCCCCCCCTCCCCTTGACTCCCCCGTCTCCCACTAACAGGATTAGAGGACGGAAGGTGCTTGCTCGGCAGACCTCACGGCGTATGCTAGAGACAGAAAGCAATGGAGGTGGTCTGTGTGTGTGTGTGTGTGTGTGTGTGTGTGTGTGTGTGTGTGTGTGTGTCTGTGTGTGAGACTGGGGCTTAGTGGGAAAATGCCCTCTCTCATGTAGCTCTGATGGACCCCAAAGGCTTTGAGTCGGTGGCCCCAAGGGACAAGAGACACAACTGGGACTGTGGGTCTGTCTATGTGGCCATGTGTCTAAGCATGTGTGTGTGTTGAATAAACAGTATATTAAACATACCAATTATTGTTCACTGTGCAGCATATCCTCATTGTGCTTTTTTCAGCACGATTTGATGTACATTTTCCTCTCTTTACTGTATAAAGTTTGCATCTCCACACCCCCCAAAATACAAATCAAATGCGAAAAGAAAGTGAAGATGAAAATTATACACTGAATTAAACCCATAAATGAGCTGTTACTAATCTATTGCAATAGTAAACATTTGTAAAGAAAAGTGTGTTGTCCAAATATTGAAATGAAGACAGGGACAGGGACATAAAGAACATTTAACAGATCAAATGAAACTTGCATGCCATTAAAGATGAGGTGCATTTCCTTTACCACTGCTGAAGTATCTTTCTATCATAATTCTGTCATGGGTAAGACTGGGTATAGTTTAAATAATAACAATACCAGTACCCTTAAAGTGATACCAATACCAATAGAGTACTTCATTTGATACCTTTTTTTTTTATTTCATTTGATACCCATTATGTGAATGGAAGCACACTGTACTGCCACCTCCATCAAATACACCGCACTATATCACCACACCACAGACTGTATGGGTTGGAGCTGCTGTGGTAGTGGGCCAATCACAAGTCACATTAACTGTGAACGCTTGCAGGGATTGCCTGCGCAAAAAAAAAACATACAAACAGTAATTTGTATTTAGATCTGGCTACCAAAAGGATTGAATGCAGGTATTGTTGGACTGGAGAAGTTTCTTGGTACTGGGTTAATTTGGTCGAAACCTTAAATGTAACATAAGATTAGATTTTATTATCCCACAGGAAATTTGTCTTGGACAAACAATATTTTCTGTTTAAAGAATTCAACACAACGTAGTGCATACATATATACATACACACATGCATACATACACACATACATACATACATACATACATACATACATGCATACATACACACATACATACATACATACATACATACATACATACATACATACATACACGCATACATACATACACACATACATACATACATACATACACACATACATACATACATACATACATACATACATACATACATACATACATACATACATACATACATACACGCATACATACATACACACATACATACATACACACATACATACATACATACATACATACATACATACACACACACATACATAACGTACATAAAGTACATAGACACAGACTGCTGCATCACTCTGCATGGACATGCTCATGTTTCATGCAGAGACTGCCACTTGCCAACAAAATTGCACATTGCTCGTTATACAACACATCATAGTATAGTCGTCAAAGATAAAGTATTGTGTGCCGATACCCAAGTGTTACAAGTGATACTGTTTGTTTTTTGTACAAAGCCTCTGGGCAAATACTAAGAAAAATACTAATACAAATACTAAGTCCACATACAGGAGATATACTGTATGTACTCCTTCATATGTGTTATATTCAGTCTTGATACCATGACGAACGGGGTAACACAAAATCAGACTATTAACACTCAGGCTCAGAGTCTGGACACCCTTGGTCCTGTCAGCTAATTTTGTCAAGAAGCCTCTTCATCACGGTGCATTACATAACCTCCAGGTTTGCATTTTCCATCAATATCTTCTTGAAAATTAATTTACAACTTTCCTTTCTCCCCTCTGCCAAAACAGCTGTCCCAGTCGTCCTATCTGAAGAGTTGACTTCACACTTGTGCCCATCAGAGACAAAAAGGTGTGGTTAAATGAATAAGCATGGGTCTATGGGTCTTATGCATGAGATTGACTTTCCATTGAATGGCATATTGTCACAGGCAGCACGCTTCAAAACCTGGACCAAGATGCGATAAGGATGAGGGGATCAAGGGGTTTATGGCTGTATAAATGTGTTGCTTGTACCGTCTGTCATGAGGAGACATGAAGTAAAGTAAGTGCATCACACACTTTGTCACTATATCAACACACTGTATCAGATCACCTCTTACTCTCATGTTTCTGCAACCATTGCTTAAATAGGGACAGATAATGGATTATTTAAGGGCCCTGCACTCATGTTGAGCCAACAGGCCGCTGTCAAGCACTGTTGGGAGGAAGCAAAAAAACTGTTTCCCTGTGTTGAGTCTGGTACTAGTGGCTCTAATCAGCCTTTATCAGTGGCCATTTGTCGAGGCAGTTGGTTAGAGTTGGCTATCTTGAATAAGTGAGTAAGTGATTTCATCCATTTTCCTCCACCTTTTCCACTTTCCCAAACAAAAGACAAAGAACTGCCAAAGCCAGTAAAAGGCAGATCAAAATCAACAGCACCATTTGCAAGTTTCTTCTGTTTTTTATCAGACATACTGTATATTTTTTAGTTCTTATTCAAAGTATATGACAAGACCATTTAAATGGTAACATTCAGTGGCATTAAACGAGTTTGCTGCCTGGATTGGCACATCCCGTGTATTGTGTCTTGGTTACTTCTGTCTGTTCAGTTTGGTGTGTGTGGCCACAAATGACGCACCACAGTGTATGTCTGTGTGTGTGTGTGTTTTGCCCTTAACTAAGTATTGTAATCAGTCGCGAATTGGCCTGCCCAGCCTCTCCAGTCTCTTGCAACTATGAGGTTGTGACTTGTCTCGCATTGCCAGACACACAGCCCTGCCAAGGAGGAAACCAATCCCAATTGTCTTGGGCGGCGCTAAGCGCCGTACGTTGCAATGGCGCCTCTGCAAAAAAGCATCGGGAAGGAACTTGTTTTGGTGGAGCATGTGTACATTCAAAAGTAGTTTTAGTCATGCAACAGAAAACTCAGATTGGATAGATAGTCTAGTTGGTTGTCTGGATTTACCCTGCAGACATCTGAGGAAAGGTTAACTATAGTCCTCGTAAATTGACCAGAGTTTAAGAAAGCCCAAAGTAATGGCTATCAGTCCGAAATGATTGAAATCCGGCAGTGATTCCGGAAGTGGAACGTCGTGGACATATCTAGGGTGTTATGATCCTGTATTTGGATCTGGTTTTGTTGGTGTTTTTTTTTTTCTCCTCCTCTCCTCTCTGCAGTGGTAGGGAGTGTGGCTGGCTTCTCCAGGCAGCTGACGAGGCACACCTGTATACATTCACCTCATCATAAAAGCCTGGTCTTCACGCCACTACTCCGCCAGATAATGGAATTTTTTCACAGCAGACATTTTGACTTGTCAAGCACAGCTGAAATTGATAACCTTAACAATGGCTCAATTCCATCGTGTCCCAGTAAAAGCTATTTCCGTGAGTCAGCATCTACAATACCAGGGCTTGAGTGGAATGCAGCCATCATTAATGGTTTTGAATACACTTGTGCTTTTCCTACTATGACATGTCAACATGTCTGCCAGGAAAAAGGTCTATTCCGTCATGTTTGGTAGCGCGTCGTGTTCTTTCTACCATAGTATTCCTACCAGTGAGGTACTTTGTGATACTGGTCTCTGCTGTTGGCCCGTCCACTTACATGCATTCGTTTTTGTCTCAGCTTCAAGGTTGCTATGCTGCCTACGCTGTTCCTGAGTTCCACGCCTGTGATTTTCTTCTGCCTCCGAGGACCACTCCAGCCAGCCAGGTCTCTGCCACCCCTGCTCTTGACAAAAGATGTTTTTTTTTCGTTTGAATAAACTTTTGTTCGCTAACTTACCCGTTTTGCTCTCTGCTTTGGGGTCCATCCACCACTAGTTCGTAACATAGGGTGTAACAATATTATAATGTTGGATGGAACATTAAACACTGGCAATGGATGTTAATGTCCTGTTCTTACTTATAAAATGAACTTTCCCAAACACTGTTGCTGCAAGCATTTGAGAACAGTTGCATATTTATATCACATCATCTGTATTCCACCATGCAACAGACGTCTCCACAGAAACCTAGTAACAATGTCCGATCTGTACTTGTGTGTAAATGCAGCACAGGTCCACCTCATGCCTCAGAGCCCTGGTTTCTAGAGAGGCCTACCTGCCAGCGTAGGGCACATCAGGAGGGCCAGCACTCTCATTACAGCTACAATGAAATAATTATGAATGCCACGCCGAGACCTCATCACAGGAATATCTATTGTATTATTTATTCAGCCAGTCCCCTGGTTCAGGGGGAGAGAACACATAAACTTCCAGCCTCGCTCCTCTCCTCCTCACTCAAGCTCCTGTTTGCTGCTCAAAGCAGAGGTGCTTGCTCGCTTGCTCTCTTTCTTTCATTCTTTGTTTTGTTGTTCTTTTTCCTTGTTTTTTTTATCTTCAGAGATGAGGCACAGGGAC
Source organism: Etheostoma perlongum (assembly GCA_026937815.1). NCBI lineage: Eukaryota > Metazoa > Chordata > Actinopteri > Perciformes > Percidae > Etheostoma > Etheostoma perlongum. Next base: position 7,247,735 of record CM049383.1, on the reverse strand, counting down.
TACCCATCGAGGCCCTGAGGCCTTAACATGGTCAGACCTGCCAGCTGTGGACGCTCTGCACCCTCATCTTTATTTTTTATTTGCTCTCTCTTGTGTTTCTTTTTCTGTTTTTATTGGTTCTTTTCATACAACTGGAGCAACTCATTTTTACCAAAGGACTACAAACAACAACTAACTGGGATTTGTGGAATGTATGCTCAGTTTTTATAGATATACTTTGGCCAATACAACATGTTGACAACATATAAAGGATATAGACCTGAGCATTTATATGTGTGTGTAGAATATTTTATATTTTTTTTCTAATGGCTGCAAATCAACATCCCTCTATCAACTCTGCACAAAAGAAGAGAACGAGAATTCCTGTGATGAAAGGAAGCAGGATAATGTTGTATAGCCAGACGTACTTGTGAAGAGGAACTTTGTTTTGCGGAGGACAGAGGGTCATGGAGGACGATGCTGCAGCAGCAGCAAAAGCATGCATGCTACACAATAGGCCTCATTCAGAGGCAGCGCTGGATGTGGAACTGGTGCAAGAGTGGATGGACAACAAAGGAGGATAAAGAGAGAGAGAGAGCAATTGAGTGGCTGGGATGACAGCTGCATCATGGGGATCAGGAGGGAGGCGTTGCCTGGGGCACAACAGGTGAGTGATGCTGCTGCCTGGCTGACTGTCCGGCTGGTTGACTGGAAGCACTGAGCGATGGCTAATTATTACTGATTGGCTCTCTTGGCAGACGTGCTGTTTTAATAAATAACGCCTAGTCTTACAAATAAGTAGTTGATACAAAATGAAAAACCAGTGATGCTTCAGATTAATGGACATTTGGTGTCATTGGATTTTATATCATTTATTTAGGAGAATACTCACTAACAACAAGATGAACTACCAGGCCCAACAATCTGTGTTCTGGTTGTTGACTGGTTTAATCAACTAGCCAAGCTACAAGTCTGACATATTCCTTCAGTGCAGGTTTTAATTGTCTGTAACTCTCGGACTTGTTGGCTAAATGGCTGCTTCAGAGACTACTGCTGCTACATGGACTCTGAGTGTTGTGTTCAAACAGATCTTGTTACACCTTGCCAGAAAAACAAGTGTTGGAAGTCTGATGCCAGACTGACTGATTAAGTTAAGTTATTCAAAATAGAAACATCTGTGATTCACATGAAATAGTTTTATAATTTTTAGTTTATAAATCACACTCATCAACTCTGCAGACCTGAGAACCCTTAAAAACTCTAAGTTTGAGTCAACACAGCATTGAATGTAACTGCTCTGGTGAACCTCAGTTGATATTCGTCAGTTTCAAATAATGGCTGTTTATCTTTTCAAAGGCTAAGACTATGCAGCACTATGTATTTACATGTACACCCATGTATGAAATATAATTGTGTGACATTTACTGGGTCTTAATGGACAAACAGGAGCTGAATAAAACTGTATAACAAATTGATTTAGTTTTCTAGGTTATTTTTTGCTGTGAGGACACCTCAACTCTGGAATGAGTGATGAACTCAGACTTGCAACTTCTTTTACATTGTTTCTGATAATCAACTTTTCTATAAATTTATTTGAATTTGCTGTGTGTGTGTGTGTGTGTGTGTGTGTGTGTGTGTGTACTCTAGGCATAACTATACTATATTGGTTTTTAATTATTGTTGTTGTTTTGATGTTTGTAATTTTACAATTTTTTTTCTTGGTGTTTAATTAGGCCTTTTCCCTCGTTTTATTTTTAGTCGTATTGTTCACTTGGTTTTTATTATTATTGTATTATTAATCTCTTTGTCATTGCTAGTTTCAATAAGTGCAAACAGTTTATCATTATTAGCAATATTACTTTTCTCTTTACTAGTTTTTGGTTGGGCATTATGTGAGGTTAAATTTTATTTTACAGAAAATTATCTCAATGCTTATCTTATCCCTTTCTTATCCCTTAAGAAATAGCCAAAATTAAAACCTCAATTAAAGGACCTTTATTAAGGAAAAACCTCCCATCAGAAAACTCCTTAAGACATACAAAATGTACATGTTGGTCAGCCGAGTCTTAGAGCTCTGCAGAAATCTCACTGTTAATGTGTGTCTTTTATTTATTTCACTCTTGCTGGCTGCAGTGAGAAAGCTGCGCTGTTTGTTGTGCTCTACAGGGACAGTTTGGGTGCTGCTTGGGACGCAATGAGCACGCACCATCAATAATGCAGAATGTTTCCACGGTAACTGCCTGGCAACCACGGGCGCAGTGGCTGCATCCTGTATGGGAGTAAGAGATGGAATGAATGAAAGAGAAGAATGAGAAAGATGGTGTGAGACACAAGAAGAGGAAGAGACAAATGGGTGAGAGAACAAGGTTTATGAAAGAAATTAAACAGATTAATGCAGGAGGAGTAAGTGAGGAGAGGGAGAAAAAGAAGGAAAAAGGAGTGAGAGTGGGGCAATATGAGAAAGAGGGAGTGGAGGAAGGAAATAAAGATGAGTGGAAACAGGATAGATGGGAGGAGTGCAGTCCCATGAGCACTCTTCTTTCTGACTTGTGTGTGTGTGTGTGTGTGTGTGTGTGTGTGTGTGTGTGTGTGTGTGTGTGTGTGTGTGTGTGTGTGTGTAGGCCACCTGTATAACAAAAAGTTCATTACAACTCCTATCTGAATGACCAACACAGAGACATAGACACAGCAACTGCAGCTGCAGTAAATGTGCCTGATACTTTGTGTGTTTGATTGGTGTCTGGGTGCCCATCTGTTTGCCACAATATTCCAAACTTTACATCACCCTAGTGTCAGCAGTGCGTAATTGCAGAGAAAGTGGTCTTGTAGGTTATTGTGTCTCAAGTTCCCCATACTTTTAGAGTTCCGCAGCACATACCCCAGGAGTCATTCTTGATCTACTATCTCAAACATTTTTCTTAGATAAGGCTGATTGGGAATGTCTTGCTGCTTATCTGCCGAATCTCTGGGATCTACATTTTCTTCATTTTCAATCATGCCGTCCATAGTACTATCTGCTAACGTTTCCACCATCGAGCTGCACTGATTTGCCACAAATGAATGCAGCCGAATCTGTTGAATCATACAGTCATATAACGAAGTATTTCTACTTTGTTACGTCCCATATCTGCTGCTTGCACAATTGACTGTTTTCTGGATCAGGTCTGAGTATTGTAAGCCTTGACGCCAGTTTTCCCCTGACAGCAAATATTAACAGTGTATTATCTTTTCCACGTTAGCCGGCTGAATAAAACAGACTAAAACATGTGAAGCAGCATGACTCTTTAAAGGTTCAACATTGTTGGAAATATGCTTATTCACTTTCCTGTTGTGAGGGAGATGAAGAAGTGTGGAGCTGGATCCAGGAGGCGATTAGTTTAGCGTAGTGACTGGAAACAGGGAGATACAGCTAGCCTAGCTCTTTCAGATATTAAAAAATGCACCTACCATCACATTAGAAATGAATACATTAGGGTGTGTGTGTGTGTGCATGCGTGCATATTTGTGTGTGTTTGCAGTTAGAAATTCTCTCTGTGTTTAAAACATTCATCACTCACCTCCTCCCCTCATTTGTACCAGTGAATTATTAAACCCTCACCTATTTTTCAATTATTCAAGTGGTAGATTCCTGCCTTTTTTGTCAAACTCGGGTTTACAGACGGATCCACATTTATTTAAATCTTCACTTTCAGCCTCCTTAAAAGGTATGAGGCATGAATAGGAAGTCATTAGATGAGAAAGGCTACTAAACATGTCTAGCTCATCCTTTTGAAAGGACTGTGTTACTCTAGCTTTAACTGAATCCTTACTGTGTGTATGTCAATCGGCTGGCTTCCCTAATAGCCACAGTTCTCCTAATTCTTCCTAACAAAACCTCTGTCTATCTCTGTTGCATGGTGGGACTCCTCAGTCTCTCAGTCTCTGGTGGGATGGTGCAGTTGGACGGGGATTCCTTCCTCCCCTCTCTAAAACATGATTAATACTTGATGCTGCAATGATATCTATGATATCTATCCTTTGAATGGTTAGGTGCTTGAGAATATGGGAAGATGTCACACTGTGTGTGTGTGTGTGTGTGTGTGTGTGTGTGTGTGTGTGTGTGTGTGTGTGTGTGTGTGTGTGTGTGTGTGTGTGTGTGTGTGTGTGTGTATGTGTGTGTGTAGGGTTTTTATTCAACTTTGTCAGGGTGATTATGGCCACATGCTATTGATTGCCGGACCAGTTGAAGTGCAACATCATCATAAATAATTCTTCTGCCTTCTAGAATAAACTATCACCTCTGTTGGCTGCCCTGACCATGTTCCATTGAAGAGGGAATGCATTTTTTATGTTTTTCCTTGACCTTAATTTAAGTTGTACAAGAGTGATTTCTTATTTACAAGCTCTTGTAAAAATCAACAGATGTGAAAACCATTTAAGGCACCCAATATATCCCTATATATATGTGTGTGTGTGTGTATTTAGTCACTAGGGAATATCTCATCTATAATCATGCTGTATATTTGAAGCTTCACCACTTTTCACTGGAAATTTTCACTGGAAGTTTTATTTCTCAACATGCACTGATCACATTGCAGAAGAAGCCCCTCAGCAGTTCATCCTCAGCTTGCAGAATAGCTGTATGTTAGCAGTGCATTTCTCTGAGTCATGGCAGCAGTACATAATAGTATGCAAACACCCATACAACTAATAATTATTTTTTTAAGATGACAGCGTTTTCACATTCAGTTGAAATGTCTCACAGATTATACAGTTTCTAGACCACGTGTCAAACACAAGGCCCACGGACCAAATCTGGCCCCTCGCAGATTTTGATCCGGCCCGCATATCAATTTTGGTGCACAATATATTTCGGCCCAACTAGTTTTTGTCACTCTTGCCGATGCTTTTGGCACTTTTTTTCTGCATGTTTTTTAAGTTGTTTTTGTTGCTTTTTAAAAACAAATTCTATGATGGCTAAGAAACGTTTTGCTGACTTTTTTAGGGCTTAGTTTAAGGGAGAAGACTTTATAAGACATGCAATAATCCAGTAAAAGATATTTGACTTTTTCATAATGAAAGCATGTCAATAAACTCTAAATGTCTGGCCCTTGATGTGATTTTTATTTTCCAATGTGGCCTTTAGTAAAACTGAGTTTGACACAACTGTTCTAGACGGTCTGTAATGTGGAATATTATAGTTTGTTACAATATTAAATTCTCTTAATAAACCACCATAAATATTCAAAATACATAGTTTCTGTTTAACTGTTTTAATTGTTCATGTAATATAGGTGTGACAGTGTGACCACTATGTTTTGCATGCATAAAAATCATGATAGACGTGTCGTTATTAAGTCATGCTCTCCCAATGCAGCAGCCACAAGACAATGACCCTTGAGAGAGTATACATATTTAAAGTTAATGTCGTTTTCATTCTCGTATTGCCATCTGAAAAGTCAGATGTTCAGGAATGAAGGGTGTTTTAGGAAAGGAATTTGTGTAAGCTTTGCAGGATTCTTCAAAAAAACAAAGTGTGTGCATAAAACTAAACTATTTCCTCCTAAATATGTTTTAAAAGAAGAAAGGTGTCTGTAAATGCAATTCTGAAATATATCTATTGGCTACTTTACATTTTCTTTCTTACATTTTCTTTATAACTTACTGTTTTTTTAATGTATTTATTTCACTTCTTAGCTAATGTTTTTTTTTCATTTTGTCTGTCACTTTTATTTAACACTTAACACGTCATTTTTCAGTTGTTTTAATGTGCTCCTATTGTGCTTTTTGGCTTTTTCCTTTTCCTTTATTGAGTTATATATCTTTTTTGTGCATGTCATAGGTTCACAAAGTAAAAAAGTCCACCACAAAGGGAGTTACCATCTCCAACAGAAAACACTGTTCACAAACTGCTTCAAACTGCTCTGTTGTAGTCCAGCCTTTACTTCCGTGACAAACGTGTGTCACTTTGTAACATGTTATAATGCACGCCTAGCTGCTAGGCTAGCATGGCACGCCCTCATACTCTGCTTCTGACTGGGTAGTAGTCCTTACCTAGCTACTGCATATGCGCGACTTCCAACTAAGATGGAACAGAAGTGAGATGTCTCACTCTGTAGCTAAAACAGAGAGCTCAACACACGAGAGGGGCAGGGGGGGGCAAAACGGGGCAAAACGAGGGATAAAAGCGACCATCTAAAAGTGTCTCTAAGCGTTTTTCTGCATGTGAAGTCTGTCCCTCTGCCTTCTGGGATGCTCTGCTGCCTGTTTGATGCCTTTGAGACGGTCTCATCCATATTGCATCGTCTTTACTATAGCTCTGATCGCTACTCATAGAGACGTAAAGCAGCACAGAGACAGGAGGTTAAGGAAGTGGGGTCAGCAGGGTTGAAAACAGGAGGAAGGAGAAGGAGAAAGTGGAAATGAAGAAAAAATATCAGGAATAGGGAAGACGATGGAAGGACAAATTGGAAAAGAAGAGGATAGAAGGAGAAATTATGGGAGTAGGATAAGAGGGATGAAGAAAGAAAAGAGAGGGGGAGGATACATGGACACAAGTTGGGAAAAGAGAAAATGAAGAAAAGAAGGATTCAAAAGCGAAGAGGGAGACGCTTTTATGCTACAGACACACCCGATTCTTGAGTCATCTTTCTCTTCCCTGCCTCACGCACACACACGCACACTGACAGCCTCCTGTCCCTCTGCATTAGGAGCTGCCCGGGGGCATGCAAGGCAGAGATACTGAGAGAGTGAGAGTAGAGTGGTGGTTGGGGGGGGGGGTCAGCCTGTTAAGAGCTGTCATTTAAATAAAGGTTAGACAAGGGAGTGAATAGGAGCAGCCTGGGTGGAGTGTGTGTGTGTGTGTGTACATATCTGTCAGAAGTATGTACATTGAAAGGTTTGTTTGTTGCTAATCATTCCCAACTTGTCAATTAAGTTTTCTGTGAACTTTATCTTCTAACATCATAACAATAACGTTAAATCTAATCTAATCTAATGATTGTCAGGAATACAATTAAAATCTTGATTAGTCTACCTCAGTTTGCCTCATATTAACTTTAGCTGGATTCTGTATGTGTATGTATTTTTTCAAACATAAAGGCACACAAACAGAGAAATCTTTTTAACCTTGCTTTAACAAAAATGCTACATTTTGTCCATGAACTTCTGGAAGTTGTAAAACAAAATCTCTAGTATGAATTATTGTTTGTTTGTTTCAGAATTACCATTCAAATAAATAAAGTCCCCTGAACTGAACTCACATGAGAGAGAGAGAGAGAGAGAGAGAGAGAGAGAGATGGAGGAAGGAGGGAGGAGGGAGGAGGGAGGAGGGAGGAGGGAGGAGGGAGGAGGGAGGAGGGAGGAGGGAGGAGGGAGGAGGGAGGAGAAAGGGAGGCATGATGGGTTCTTTAGTGGTTTTGTGATCTCAGCCACCAGTTCCACAGCTGGTGCACCAGCAGGCAGCCCAGCCTGGCCATATGCTGCCTAGGCTGCTCCCATTGCTCCCATTATCCTCTGTGGGACAACCCCCCCCCCCCCACACACACACACTCACACACACATCATCACTACTGTGCTATCATACCCTCCTCCACCATCACCACCACCACTTTTAGCCTTCACAACATCTACTGTGATGCAAAGAAAGATGTATACTCTAAAGCAGTATTCTTCAAATGAGGGTACATGTACCCCTACGGGTACTTTGGAGGATTGCAGGGGGTACATGAGCTATTTAAAAAAATTGTCCAGAATATTGTTGTTCTTTATGTGGATTTTTTTTCTACCAAAAATGTGAGATTTGTGTTGCTTCCTTTGGACCTATTCTTGCTTTCCTTCCTTATACTGTCTTTCTACTTTTTACAGTTTACTTGATTTTTTCATCAAGTTATGTCACTGTTTTTGAAGTTTGCAATACTTTTTTCGTCCTATTCTTGCCTTATTTCCTTCCTTCTTTCTACCAACTTTTTCCAAGGTTTTTTTTAACAGTTTTTGTCATCTTATCTCATTAGCATTTAAACGATTTTTTTGACAGTGACAAGGCTGTTGTTTAGTAAATCTATCCCTGGCAGCCCTGTACTCTTCCTCTTTATATAGACTGTTTCTCTACCAAAAAAATGATTAGCGCTGGTCAGGGGGTACTTAGCTTAAAGAAACAATTCAAAAGGGGTACATTCCGGAAAAAAGTTTGAGAACCACTGCTCTTAAGTGTACATATATATTTCTCTAAAGTCTTCCTCAGGCTTTTATTGGAAATCAGAATGCTTTCATTATTACATTTTCTTTTTTATATTAGACATTGGGAAAATTTTGTTTGCCCAGGAAAAGTTTTTGATACTGTCCAAACCAGAATTAGGCACACTAATGAGGTACTGATAAATTATGTTGTCCTTAGAGGCGTCAGAGCATAAAATGCTCATATTGGTCATTTTAGGATGCAGTTACCGACAACATATTTCATTTTTCATTGATTCTTCTTCTCACCTTCAAGTCCATTCACAGCCTCGCTCCTCTGATTCTCACTGACCACCTTCATATCAACACACCCACCCGTACACACAGGTCTTCTTCATCTATCACCTAACTACACCTCCTGCCTGTTTGACCTCCATGGGGTTTAGCGCCTTCAACATCTCTGCCAATCGCCTCTGGAATTCCCTTCCATCAGACATTCGCAACATAACTCGCTTTCCCTTTTCAAAACCCGCTTTAAAACACTGGCATAACCAACATGATCCCTACTCATCTGTACTTAGTAATGTTCTGTTTGTTTTTACTATTAGTATTACAATATTACTTTCTACAGGGCCCAGATTTTTTTGCTATGCCTGCGCCCATAAATAAATGTATTATGGTTTAGTATGAAGGACTTGTTAATTTGCTTACTGAGTTTGTGTACATATAATTCCATATAGAGTTCTTCAGGCTTGTCTATTAGGAGAATGCTTTTATTATTAAATTTCATTTTTATATTAGACACTGAGCAAATGCAGGTTGGCCAGAAAAAAGTTTTTGATACTATCCAAACCAGAATTAGAAACACTATTGAGGCACTGAGGAATGATGTTGTCCTTAAATAGAGGTGTCAGATCATAAAACGCTCACATGATGCAGTTACCGGTACAAAAAACATGTTTCCTTTTTTAGTTTGAAGGACTTGTTAGTTTGCTTCATGGCCCAAAACCTCAGATGTTCACTCAGTGTTATTTCACTGTTTCATGTTTTTGAAGGTGAGGGGATTCCTGCACTGTACTCATGCATGTATGAACTGGAACTTATACTTATTATTTTAATCAACAGACATTACAATCTGACTGGTTTTGTAGATTTTAGCTGTTTGACCCCCAACTAAATATTTGATGCTACTTTTCTTTTCACTAAGATCATGGCAATTCATCTAATGGGTCAGCAATGTTCTCATATTCATAGAAACATGAGAAATTCATAGAGAAAAACAGGAGATTTGGGACATTGAAGACATTGTGTCACCTCAAGCCATTTTCAGCCACCCTACAGTGTCCCTCCCTCGATCTTCCTCTCAGTGTTTACCCTCAGGCTTTCCCCAAGTCTCACAGACCTGTTACCCTCTCGACTAGCCCTCCCCCTGCAACATTACAACCACTCCTGCCCCCATGTCTCCTCCCTCCTCCTCACCCTCTCTCCCTAGCCCTCTCCCTCTCCATCTCTCGTCCTGTGTGGGCCTCTGTCAGCAGCTTGGGGTCAGCTACACTTTCACAATTCCTGGTCTCACTGCTGTCACCAAGCTACTTATCTGTAACCCCCCCCCCACACACACACACACACACACATACACACACACACATACAAAGCCACATAACCTGCATAACCATACGGCAGAAGCTGTCTTTTCATCTTCTCCTCTCTTTCCTTCCTCTGCCTTCATAATAGTCTTTGTATCTTTTTACTTCTTTTGTCTCTGTAGCAAATTGGATCCAATGTTCCTAAAATGATCATTACACATATTGTAAAAGATGAATGAACTTTATAAAAATCCTCCATTTTGTTCAGTCATATTGAGTTGAAGATTGTAGTTTAAATAATTGGCAAACAATTTGATTAGGAAGGGTTTAAAGCTCAGATATGAACCATTAGTGAGCATTTAGCTATTTTTTTCTATATTTTTTATGTTACATCTTGACTTGTGTGACTGCTCTAACTCACTCTGAACTCCCATTTGTGTTTAAAGCATTGATGGAATTGTAATTACTCTTTTTTCATTTATCTCACAGCATGTTTCAATCAGAATGTTTGAAAGTGAATCTAAGGTTTAAACACATTTATTAAATTGTTATTTTGTCAACACTTTATTGCAAAGAAATTAAATCATAGTGATGCTCATCAGCTGTAAGTCTGAGGCATTTCAGTCACAATTTAATGAAAATGTACTTATTTGTAGCCTACCTTTGCCCAATTTATCATGTCCAGGTAATATCCATGTCTCTTCCATCTGAGACGGTCTAGAAAAACAGACTCATGTTGTTGATGAGACGGATTTAGACAATAAGCTGTCACACTTTATATATTAACTATACCATAGCAAAACTGGATTAACAGACTGGCAGTTAGTCTTCATTACATATTGATACGGCAGAACATACTGTAAAGTGTGTATTAAGTATTAAGCACTTTAAAATTTTCCCACTCTCCAAATTTGTGAGTCTTTAATGTTTTATTTACTTGGGGCTGGTGAGTATGATAATTTATGCCTCTGCTGTGGGGAGTTTGGGTTTCTTGTGCCATGCTCTTCTGGGTGCAATGTGGTGTTGCAGCACACACACACACACACACACAAATATATATGGACTGGAACAAACACAGGAGGAAGTACACAAACATGGATTAAGACACACATAAAATCAATGTGTGTATAATATGTTGTTGCTCGTGAGTTTTAGCTGTTATAAATACAGAAGCAAGATTTAAAGTAAAACTTCAGTGTTCACAGGTTTCTAACCCTCATATATCACGATGTTGCAGGAAAAGTCCAGTTCTACTTGTTTCTCTTTAACATTATAGTAATTTGTTTATTGTATGAATAGCTGGTGGTATGTCTGAATGTTTCCCTTTTGGATAACTTTTGGCCTTCACAGTAGACATTTTAACTTGGTATGGCAAGAAAAGCCCAGGTGTGACTTACCGAAAATGTCTCATGAATTAAATGGATTTAACCACCAATCTCAGCATAAAATAAAAACAAAACTGCATAAGTGAGTGGCACATTTAGATAAGGTTGACCTTCCCAAAGGAAAACGAGAGGACACACACACACATTGATACATTCACGGGGAAACCAACACTACAATGTGTATCTGATGCTGCAGGCTGTGGTTTGTGGGTTGGGCCTCGCTACGTTCCTCCCTCGCTCCACTCCACACAGGACGCAGCAGTGGTCAGCGCTGCTTTGGTTAAAACAGCACGACAACCAGGTTGAATGTCAGAGAGAGGAGAGGAAGATAATAGTATTTCATATTTCACACATCTTCACAAACAGTTAATCAAATATGATACATTATTAAACCACACAAAAGTATATAGTATAGCATTTAAAATGAGCTCCGCCTCAACAAGCTGCAACATTAAAGTACTAAATGTGTCTGTATATCAATGCATCAAAAATTATGATTCAATAATATAATAACTGACAGTGGCAGTTCCGCTCAACTATCACTTTTACTTTTGATACTTGAAGTACATGTTGCGGATAATACTTTTGGACTTTTGGACACAATCCATAAATCTTGTAAAGTAAATCTGAATACAACAGTAATATATAAAGTTGTAGTAATATCTGCCAGATACATAAATAAAAATATGTGTTACCATTGCAAAGATGAAATGGTCTGACTGTAGATGTTATCGCTGCAGTGTAAATGAATAGGAAGCAGTAAAGGAAATAAAGAGTCTGTTCACATTCTCACATTGTTGTCAAAGGTCATAGAGCTCCACATGGGATGTAACTCAAGACAGCAGATCAGGCAGGTCGAGGGTCAAACAGGAATAGAAAGCAGAGACAAATTTAACCTTGTTCTTTTCTTCGTGGCTTTCTCACTCTTGTTTTCTTCTTCTTTCATCTCCTATACATTGAAGATTGGCTCCTTTTGGGTGAATATCTATCTGGATTTATAAAAGGCCTGAATGTTATCTCAAACTTGTAAGCATGAAAACAGACAGACAGACGCTCACACACACACACACAGTCACACTCTCGCTTGCTCTCTAAACACATTTTGTTTCATTGTTTTAATTTGCCAGCCCTTCCATTTCCCTCCTCTCTCCTGATTCTCATTGGACAATGAAATCAGGAGTAAAGTGGGACCGATCCTCATAAATCATTAAGCGAGGTTTGTTTTGCCTTGCGAATGTAATTAATACATAATTAATATTTAAAGATCGACTCGTTTATCAAATTTAATTTCTCCACCGCAACAGATGGAGTGCAACGAGAAAAACAAACAAATTGAGGAGGTGATCTGAGATGGAGAAAGAGAAAAGAATGAAAAATAAACAAAGGAGGGAGGAAAAGTGAAATTACCACTAATGAGACAGAAATGAGGCAGCGTCTTAATTAGCCGACAGGTAGCTGCTTAGTCCCAGAGGCGGATGTTAACTCAGCATCTTTGCTAAGTTATAAATTAGTATTGATGTCTTTCTTTTTTCATTAAAATTAAGTTTTCCCTTGAGTATAAAATTTGTTATGTAAATACATTTTGACTGGTCTTATCTTGTCACCCTGTCTTAACCTCATGCTACTATAGTGTTCAACCAGCTAATTCATGTTCATATGTGTTTTAGATTTTGATGTATTTTTCATAGAGACAGATGCTCAATTTTAAAATGAACAAAAGATTGTTGAAAACAGAAGAAAACTTGAATTGTATCCATATGAAATTAGGACCATTGTCAACCCTCCAAAATCAGCTCATTCTGCTTTAATCTATCTTTTCTCTTTTTTTTCTCGCCCTCCTTTTTTCTTTGTCCTCACTTGCCCTTTGCCTCTGGAGACTGTCATGAGAGCGAGGCGCTCTGCACTGTTAAGTAGGACCACTTTACACTGTCAATACATTCAATAGAGCGCTATTGACCTGAGCTGTGAGACAGGCTCTTGTTGACCAAGAAAGAGAGGAAAGATGGAAAGAAAGAAAGTAATAAGGAAAGATATGGTCAGACAGGAGAGATGCAGCACTTTAGCTGTATCCTTAAGTGTGAAACCTGATATTGTAGTTGATTTGTAAAACAATATTTTTTGTCCGATGTCTTCATCAAACCTGCAAAAATGTAAACTAAGTTTACTAAGTTGTGTTACATTTTTCAGGAAAAGATCATTATTTTTCACCTGTTCTATGTGAAACAAAAAAACAATGAATAGGTTATAGATTTTAATGGTTGTTTGATTGGTTATTGTACAAACGTAAGGTTGCTCCATGGACGGCGAATACACAGCTAACATTATGTTTAACCTGCTCATGTGAATCAAAAGTACATTTACGTAAAAATAAAACAAGTTTTTTAAAGTACATTTGCAGTAACAGAAATTATGGGAATTCATTTCTTCATGCACTTTCAGAAATGAATAGAGAAGGTAGAAAGGAATCGGTGAGTTAGGAATAAATGAAAGTAAGAGAAGTAGGCGCTTTTAACAAAGAAAAAGACAAAAAAAGACAAAACACGAAAAATTATGTAGCAACATAGAAACAAAGAAATAAACCGCCTGCTTTCAGACATGTTTCAAAGTCCCTGAATGATGGTGTCTGAGTGATACATCTGTTTAGCATGCTTTATGTGTGTGCATGTACCTGCATGCCTGCACGAGTGAATGTCAGTAGAGAAAACGTTTCTTAAAAAAACACACACACACACACACACACACACACACACACATTTCCTGGGCTTGCTGCTCAGATGAAAGCGGTTCCTGGCTAATGGGTTAATTTCATTTCAGTGCTCTCTGCCATGTTGAGGACAATTAGCCCCGAATGGAGCTGTGAATATTTAATAACATTCTCTGGAAGGTATAGAAAGACAGGCATTCACTTGAAGATAGATAGATAGATAGAGAGAGAAAGAGAGAAAGAGAGAGAGAGAGAGAGAGAGACAGAAAGAGGGAGAGACGAAGGAACAAGGAAGGAGGTGGTGGAGGAATGAAGAGAGAAAAAAAAAGAAAAGACAAACGCCTGTTGGGGGGAAGCGCTGATCGTGCCTCGTGTGTGACAGTTCCTTTCCCTGTTGTTCTTCTCCTAACCACAACCGTCCCGTTGTTGTAGTGTGTCCCGTGTGTGGTGGTCCGTCCCATTGTTGTTGCCGACATGTGATGTTTCATTTCCCCATTATTGCGTCCCCCAGAGACTGCTGATCGTGTCCCCCAGAGCAGGCTGCTGCAGCCCAGTCTCATGGGAGTTTGTGAAAAGGTCACGTTCCCATTTCGTGGTGTCCGCCACAAAATAAACAAGAAAATCGTGTCCCTGTTGACGAATAAATAGATCTAAATAACGTGACCATTTTATGAACTGCCGTGAGACCGGGTTGTTCTATTCTTCTGCTCTAGGCACATTACTGTGATGTCGACATATAGCTACATGCTATTGTCTGGGAAACTTGTAGGTATCCCTCCTTGGTTGCTGATGTTGCTAATTTCTCCTTCATTTCGGATCACATTCATGCTAGGAACATGTCCGATTGTAAAGATTGCAATTATGGCAAACACACTGCTTCTACTACTGCTACTACTACTATATGAATGACTTGGATGTCCAACATAGTCCACACATACTGCTAACTAGCGCAGAAAACTTTTACCCTTCTTTTCTAACTGAACTCGATATTTCTAACTTATTCAATGTCTCTCTCATACTTTCATCATTTATTTGCCCACTTAATCATTTATTTGGTCGCTTACTCATTTATTTACTCATTCACTCTCACTTGCGCTTACTCAATCAGTCTCTCTTTCTCTTCTGCTCTTTCTCTCTCACACACAATTGTTCTCTCTCCATAACTTTTCTCTTTGTCATTCTGACTTGACACTCCGAATGCAGCTAAACCTACTCAACAAAGGCCAATACTTCCTGCCATGGGTATACCAATGCATTAACAACCATATTACTTCATACTTCTTTTACTCTTCTAGTATTGTTTAAGTTAACTTTGAAATTCAAAACACATCACTTCATTCACTTCTTCATTTATTATCCTGAAGTAGAAGTTTGAGTAGAGGACTTGTACTTTGAGGTATTTGTTGACTTCTACGACCAGAGTTGACACAGACTGACACAACTTTTCAGCACTTGGAATCGAGTTAAATATCTAATGGAAAGAAAGGAGAGAATGAAGAAATAGAGATTTGTTTACCTTTCGCTCCACGAACGTCTGTCACCTGTGGACTCAACAAGGGCGAATTCACAATTATAGTGAATGCGAGATGATAGATTGACAGATGGACCTCCAATCTGATGGACTGGTCCATTTGTGCCCTGAGGTGACAAGCGTGATTGGTACAATATGGCCTGTCGATCAAACTCGGCCCCAGCATCTAGGGCTTCCACAGAGAAAGATAGAAAACAGGACAAAACCTAAATGTAGTGTAGGACCTTTAATTGGTTAATTGATCCCCATCTGACAATCAAATGTCTGAATTATTAATTGAATAGATGACAGTGTTGAGGAGGAGATCTGAGGAAAGAGCCATATTGATTGTGTGAGGAGCTTGGATGCTGATGGGTTGTTATGGTGATGAGGGTTTTTTTGGTGATAATGGAAGGCTCGTTTATGAACAGAGGAAGATATTGATTGTTTGTTTGACAGCTTTACTGTCTCCATGTGTCGAGGTGTAACGGATTATATTACATGTTGCATTCATTTGTCTTTTCCTAAAATGTCTTTGTAAGAACAGCTTTAATAATGTTTTTATTTCATTCCCACAGAACTTGATTGTAGTTTATCTTTTATGTAATTTAAATCAAATCTGGAAATTTTGTTGCCTGAGATTAAGTTTATTGTTATTTACTAAACCAGCGCATTGTCATGAACAGGTTTGTATGATATCGTACGAAAACCTATGCACAACAATTCTTATGAAATCCTATGAAATTATGGCGAGTCCCTCTCGATAATGTGAGCCAATATTAGAGCACTGTTTCAGCGGTAGTTGTCATTAAGTTTAGCCGACAAAAGGTGACTGTCATGCAGCTGTCCTGTCCTCCTTGGTACTAGTGGGGGTTGAGATCATGGAAGGCTTGTATCATGTGGATTCGGCGACAGTTTTGTTGTCATTACTTAGAATTACGCATGGGGGAGACAGAAACTACGCACTAGTTTTAAGTACTCTCGGGACATGAAAACCCATTTGCTGGGTGAAGGTCTTGTGTTTTCCCCTTAACTTCTTCTGGGACACAAACCCTGCTCCCCTGCTTGAAAGCCCTGGGTTTTATGACCCACCCATCTTCCCTACGCGACGCTATTAAACATCATCAATAGTCATGCATACAGAAATAAATATGTGGAATTCATACACATTTCCATTGCATTAATTTTTATAGCTATGAATGGTTAATGAGAACAGCCTGACTGAACATATTGTACTTGTTTTGAAAAGAAGCATAAAAAAGTGATGATGTTATGATAAAGCTTCACTAGACAAGATTTACTTGAAATGCATCTTATTGCGTCTTATTAGTATACATCAATAATTGAGGTGACAAATAGAATCACACAGTAATATATGAGGAAGATTTATGGGTAAATCATTTAAAATGTCTGTTAGCCAGCTGGATTCCTCGCGATATTACGAGGTCACACGAGAATTGCGGAATCACATATCACACGAAAATCCATCTTGTCAGGCTTCAAGTAATGCGTTTGTGTCCGGATCAGAGTTGGCCGGATCAATCAGGATCCAGTGAGGAGCTACAGGCAGCTACAGGCATGGTTTAGGTGTGTTTGCTGGGCGACTATTCTTTCAAAACAACAAAGGTGGAATCTACAGGTAAGCATAGATGCTGCAACTGCATCTGTTCTCTGGAAAAAACTGAAATAATGTCTTAATTGAAAGAAGAGCAAAGAACATCACCTTTTTTTAATTTAGTCTTAGTCTTGTGCCAAATGTCCTCGTTAGTTTTAGTCATATTTAGTCATTCACATGTGTTTTTTTTGTTAGTCAAGTTTTAGTTGACTAAAAGTCTCATCATTTTGTCTAGTTTTAGTAAAAGAGAACTCAGGTGTTTTAGTCAAGTTTTAGTCAAAACATTTTAGTCTTTTTTTAAATAAATTATTTCTGAGATTATTTCTGATAACCATTTCAGTCAAATAGTTTTTCACACATCTCAAATATTGGTTAAATGTTATAATTACCTGTACACTTGATTGATTTCTTGTTGAATGCAACTTAATAACTAGATAAACATGTCTGGTTTTATATCGAGCCTCTTCCTTCATGCAAATACAATCAGACACATGTTAGATAAGCACCAGGGCTCCTGGGCTCTATAGCTCGTTGTTTTACTGCCAGCAGTTGCATACATTTCTCCAGCCACTCTGCAAGCTGTTTAATAGCAGCTTCGCCAGCACTCCTTTCCTTGCCTGGGGCTGGGGCACATCGCTACGTTTAATGAAAAACATTTTAGTCTTGTCTTTTTTTGTCAACAATGATGCATGTTAATTTAGTCTTACTCAGCGTTTTTGGACATTGGTGCAGTCTCGTCATCGTCTTGTCTTCGTCATGGAAAAAGGTGGCTGATAAACATAATTAGTCCCGTCTGGTCTGACAAAATTAACACTAGATTGATCACAAGTAATTTCTCCAGATTTGGAGGATTTCTAAATGCATGGTGGAAACTAAACAGTTGTTATTCCCAATTTCGCTGTGTATAGCCTTGCTACCACACAGAGAAACATTCTGACATGAACGCAGTGACTTTGGAAATAAGAACCAGTGCCACATACAGCAGCTTTTCTGGTTCAGCTTTACCTGGAGCCGTGGGAGAGCATATGGCGCATAGGCCAAAGGATCAGCTATGCAAACTACTCATTGCTATCCTGTTACTCTGTGTTGAAATAGGCCTAAAACTACTGTTGTCACTGACAGCTGCTGCCCATGAATGCCACACTTGTGCCAGGCTTGATGTTTAAGCTGGAACAACATGTTTATCTTAAATCAAAGATCTTAAGATGTGGTTAACATGATGAAGCAAGTAGATATTAATCGAAAATGTGCAGTTGGGAAAAACTGCAATGAACTCCTGGCACCAAACAGGACTAACTATAAAATATCTGAAAAAGCAATATAGGATTAGTGTGGCTTCAGTAATTGGTGATTCCAAAAAATCCCCAAACAACGCAATGATCTAACATGACATGGCTTGATAATAAACTAAAATCTTCTTCATTTTGTTGGATGTGATAGACGTGAATAAATTAGTTTGAAAAAAAATCTCTAATTGGAATTAAGTATTGTACTTTCATAAAGGTTTTTTTTTTTTCTTTTATCCATTTGTTACATTATTTTGGTTAAGGTTTGAATGCAGTTTGAGTAATGGTTTCACTTTGTGTAATACAGTCCTCAGAATAATCACCTTTACTCTTCATAAGTTCAGATGTCCCATGAGATCTTCCTTCTTAAGCAGATATTTTTCATTTCAGCAACAAAAAAACAAGGATTCAAGTCAATTACTCTCTGCTTACAGGCCACTTTCTCAAACCTTGAGGACAATGCCAATTTTCTTTCATGCACTCTAAGCAGTTTTCTGCTCTTATTCCCATGTGTATCTGAATGAAATGAAGTGCAAGCGCATAATGCACCATATTGATATCTGACATGTCAAAACGCAGCAAATTACCATCTTAGAGGGTTGCAAAGCCTCCGATCCGATCTCAAGTACATAACATCAGCACTTGCTCATCAGGTCCCGTCATTCACCAGTCGACAAATGCGTTTAGTTGCTTGCATCCCTAAGCTTTTAGCTTCTTCCGTCCTTTATCATCACTCGTGCTGTTACCAGGTTCAACAAGTTCATTTCCAAGGGAAATCTCCACAAAATGACAATAATGTAATTGCATTATTACTGTAAAGTACACACATAACACTGTGTTGTTAAAGTACTAGACTTATATTGGCTGAACAATTATATGAACACAATATTGTAACTAAAATGGTTTAGAGCATTGCTGTGTGACCAGGAAATAGGCTGGGTATACCATCAAGCACTCTGTACCAAGATTCAAGCTTTAGTTCTTTCCTTTGAGTACTGTCCATTCAAGTGGTCATCAGCAGTTTGTGTTGTGCCTAATGGTTTTATGATGGATTTTTTTGAATGTACTGTATATAATTGTTTGGTAAATTGTGTGATTTCTGACTTCATGGGGTTAGCTGAGGATCCTAATAAACTTAACTAAACTGATGTTACAGCCTATGTTAATTCTTCATTTACAAAAGAAAAACATTTAACAGCATGGACTTAGCTGCCTTTTAAACACTGAGCAATAAAGTAGCTTTTTTATAACAAGAGTAAAAATATGGATATTGTATTTAGAGGCTGTCAACAAATAAACAGCATTGGTTTGTGTTTCAACTGTCCAAAGCAATTAATGTTTACATTAATCTGACAAGAACCTCTCGCAAATTGTGTGAATTACAATTCTTGACAGATATGAGATCTGTCATCTAACTCTCAATAAGAAAGCAAGAAAATGTCCCCAATATGTCTGGCTGTTCAGAAAATGGCCATATAAATAATTCTTATAACAGTCGTTTGTAACAGTTGTGGGAGGCTGAATAATGATGTAGTCCAGTTAGATCAGAAACACTCAGATGGATCATTTTTGAAAGCAATGTCATATATTTAGTGTTAGTTATTTTAGAACTTATATTTAAAATCTTTTTTATTTTATTTGGAGAAAATGAAGTGCAATGAATCTTAGTTGAAGTGATGACTGACTGTGTGAATGGTTCTGTCCCACAGGTACATTCTGAAAATAAGGACAACCTGTAGCCTACATCGAGAGACCGACCTGCAGCTCACAGGACACAGGTTAAATACTCTGCGGCTCTGGGACTATCTACATGTTTGAGACTGGATTGAAGAACCCTTGAGGAAGATCTCACCTCCTTTTGCTGGTGGCCACTGTGAATTAATGTCATCAATACATGCTTAAAAACTTGAATATGATTCCACTTTCTTCATATTTTGATTATTTGTGGATTTTTTTTAATGGTTTACCTTCATATTTAGCTTCTCTACATTTTTTAATCACTTCACTAATATATAAAATAATAAGAAAATATAACACAACTAAGGTAAGCTATAAGTACAGGGTTTAATCCAACACACTTCATTCTCAGATTTCTCTGTTCTCTGCTCAAATGCTGTATTCTTACTCATGTTCACTGGTGTGTTTGGCTGAAATGAAGTGCAAGAGCATAATGCACCATATTGATAGCTGGACATGTCAAAACACAACAAATTACTATACTACCATCTTGGAGAGAGACTCCCTAAGATTTGATCCATAGATCATCTGCACTCTGGACTCATCAAGCTGTCTCACTCACAGGGGCATTAATGCGTTTTGTTGATTTCAGCATTCCAGAGGCCATTAAGATGAAAAAGCACTGAGAGGAAAACCTTATGAACGAAGAGTACAGAAACTTACAGACCTTCCAACCTAGATGATGAGTTGTTCATGTTTTGATGGACGTTGGTTGCATTATAGGGGGTGGAGCCAAATCAGGTTTTTTTAAACCATAAGGAACAAGTTCACGCAACTATAAATAATCTGCTCAAAATCAGAGTAGATTCACTGGCAGCAGTTCAACGCCTACATAGACACAGGTGATGCAACCAATGCACACATATGGACACACTTACACTCAAAAAGAAGAGCATGAAGCATCAAAGCCACCACACAGACTCACAATACACACACACACACACCACACACACACACACACACACACTGTGGATCACAGGCATGTTTACAGACAGACAGACAGTCAGACAGATGAATAAATGATGTGTGTTATCTATAATGAATGCCTCTTGTTCATTACACATTCTCACATTCAACAGGCCATTCCACAGGCCACAACACTGTCCTCAATGTCTGGGTCTTTATGTGGCAGATCAGAGTGCTAGTTGGACAAATGTGTCTGGGAGGCCGAAATAATCTCATTGGTTAATTTAAAGCTCTTTGGGTGGAGCCAGACAACCAGAGTCATTTGTTTTGGTGGAAGGTTTGTCACACATGACTTTGACCAAAGATTGAGGACGAGATTTTACAACACAATTATAAGAATTTTAAACTTGTGGCTAACTAATACCTAACAAGCCATTAGTTGATCATCCAGCCCATTTGTGATTTTAGACCCATTTTTAGGGGGTGTAAGCAACTAAAATTGCTAAATGTTAGATCATTGTGTCAAATTGGTCATTAGCACTGTGACTTATAAAGTGTCAGATTTAGTTCCATCATAGTGTTAATAGTGTGAAAAAAAAAAGTTTACTGACAATGTTGTTCAGTAGCTAGCTCAGAGATTATCGGCTAATACAATTACTGAATTAGCAGAGGGGGGTTAACACTTTTGCAAGGCACTGTATCCATGTCACATTGTCATTAGCGACTGAAGGTCTGATCCTAGAATCACCCCTGATTCAGCCACAGACCAGATTTGTTTTTCTATCACCATGTTCACCATGTTTTCAGCAATGTCACCAAATGTAGCGCAGCGTAAATTATTTCAGGAAGACCTAACTTTTAATCAATGCTCTCCTCAATTAATTCAGCTGTCATCTAAATAAATGTACATGTTATCATGCTGTGTATAACTATTGAATATCTGCAACTAGTCTCTCCTGATTGAAATGTATCTCAGTGTAAATTCTTTGAGGAAGACCTAACTCTTAATCAATGCTCTACCTAACTCAAATCAGTTGTTGGAGGCGATCACCTTCCTGCTTAACCAAACAGAATTGTACACAAAACGCAAGGGTCACAGAAATCACAGAGTCACAACCCTGCTTTAAAAAAATCAGTTTCTCCCTTTGCTAGCAGCTGTTGTTGCAGGCAAAGAGTGCAACCCTCCACCTCCCATTCCACCTCCAGTCATCTACTCCAGCTGGGTCTGGTTTTTGGGCACCTTTATCGCCACCTTGGTCTATATTCCATCTGGGGGTCTGATGGTTCTCTACCCCTATATATGTACTGTATATACAAAATAGTTGTATATCGATGGAGTCTAATCGCCAAAGACTTTGTACATTTTATTGAGCTGTATAATAAACCTTGGTTTACTCATCCCCTCTCAACCCAATTGAAAATTCCTTCTGTTGTGATTGAGACATTTTTTCTCCATATTTTTGTTGCTACTCGCTAGCTAGCAACAATTTCATTTCATAATCTCCGGAATAATGTCCGGAGATTATTCCAGTGCATTCATTGGCTGATAGTCATAGTGACCTTTACAGGACACATAGGCTAAAAGAAAAGACAGAGGATTAAACAGTAGCTAGATGAAGCTCAAATATCAGAGGGGGGGATTAAGAAAGAAAGAAAGAGGATGAAAGAGGTAGTTACACAGTGCCCTGAGGGGTGAGAATGGAGCGAGAGAAAATAGGGAGGAGGGGGCTGATGATGACTTTGTGTTGTTTTATAGATGTCATATAACTACTCTCTTCCTCTCCTCCTTTGCCCCCCTCAGTTCGTCCTCCAGGCACAACATATGAGCACTCTTCCATCGCACTTGTGTGTGTGTGTGTGTGTGTGTGTATGTGTGTTTGTGCGTGCGTGCGTGCGTGCTTGAGTGTGTGCACATGTGTGGGCTGACTTCCAGCAATGGCTCCAGTCCCAGGGTTGCTGAGACAGGGAACATTAAACTCTGAATGTATCTGCAAAAACTTTCACAAACTTTTTAAAATTTCATGAAATAACAAAACATTTTATGTTAAGTAACTCATGAAATTTGCATTTTTGGAGATGAAAAAGGGAGTGTGTGTGTGTTTGTTGTTGGGCTGTTGTTCCTAAAATGAAAAATGATGAGTATCCACATGTTTCATTCGTTCATTCAATGTGTACTATAAGAATGGTCCCACAAACTAATAAATCATTTCAATCCTATGTCAACACACATCATCTTGTGAACAGGTATATATGTATGCAGGTAGTATTTATGGTAAAGTTAGATCCCACAACCCTCCTATTTAACATTACCACCCCATCATTTCAGACAGTTAAATGTACTTCAACATCAACAAGCACACAAGGTTTAAATAAAATAAAATCTGTCTGTTTTACTATTCAACATTCATTAACTATGTCTATGAAAAATGACGAATGCAGTCAGTCATCAAAAGGTATTTCTTGGATTGTGCCATCTGCTGATAAATCCATGAGAATATTGCATAATATTGTTTGTGTATATATTATATTATATTATAATATATTATGGTCTCTTCTGCTATTTCTTTTATTAATTTCCGTTTTCTTATTTCTCAATAATAGTTCATGCATTTTCTTTTCATGCTCACTATGAAAAACAAACATATTTCTTTCTGCAAAGCCCTGTCAGGTCAGCTGGGGCAGGAAATACGAAAGGAGGGGGGTAAGTAATTAGCGGTCATCTGGAAAACAAGGTTTCCTTTTTATAAAAGACGGAATCAACCTTTGACCGTCAGAGCCCAGTCCCCGCTGGGGCTGATGGGAGCAGAACAATAGGACCTGCAGGCCAGCGCGCAGCTCTACAAGTGTTACAGCGGCGGGTCAGCCATGTTACCATACGTTCATGTCGAGACCTCTTAGAGCTGGCTTCACTGCACAAACACACACACACACACACACACACAACAATAAAAAGTTAACCCCTCAGAAGCTTAATTAGTTCCTGTATAATTGGAGGAATAAAAGGATTTTCTTGGAGGTTATTGATTCAGCTTTCACTCATCATCTGTTCAACTGAATCCAAGCAGAAAGTTTCAGAAAACATATTAAAGGAGAAAATGCATATAGTTAAAAAAACTGTCCAATGTGTACTTTTTTTACTGATTGTTTATAAAAGAAAATAAGTAAAAAGTTTTCCAATAGACATATTTCACCTGCATCACAGCTGCACCAGGTTGCATCATGCCATGAAACATTATGTCTTGCAGCATCCGGCTGTTTGTTTGCAGTGATTTGAGATTTTTATTTAAATAGTGGCTTAGTTAAGTTAGTGGCTTAGTTAAGACTGTCACCTCACAGCAATAAGGTACAGGGTTTGAACTCCGTAGGGCTGGCCACAACAGTCTGCATGGTTGTCCTTTGAGGGAGCCCAAAGATATCTGGGTTTAAGGAATACTCTTGCCTCTAGTCTACAACAAGGATTACATATCCTGTATAACCCAATGACACACCAGACTACTTAGTTAAACGTAAGGGAAAGATTTTTTTCATGTTGTTTACCAGAAGGAACTGCTAACTTCAACCAACAGTTTTTCCGTTAACCCCTGTCTGCATAATCACTTTATCTCTTTGAATTTGAACAACAGAGTCACCTTTTCTTCCCGGCATGGGTGGATTGTAAAGGAAAATCCTTTCTTGTTCTTGTTTGTCATTGTTTTCAAGACAAGAGGGTTCACGACAGCCCAAACCGACACACTCCTGTGGTATCTCCATGGCATTGTGTGGCGCGTGGCGCTACTCATTGTGAGCAGGTCAGGCTTTGTTTCTGGGCGTGTGTGTGTGTGTTACTTCAGGTGTGTGTATCAGATGACCTGGCTGAGTTGGAGGGAGATTCAAAAAGTTGAAAGCATATATGGGATAAACAACAATATGAGGACAGTCAGTTCACATCATTGTTCTATGTTACTGCATGTTGTGGGTCCAGCTTGTCTGTTCAATTATTCTATCTTCAAAAAATGTGTTTTATGTAAAGTCTAAACATTTTAAAACATATATCCATAATTTCTGTGTGTGATTGTGTGTGTGTGTGGGTGTGTGTGTGTGTGTGCTACCTATTGTGTCCTGAGTGACTGTCGTTTGGCCTGAAGCCTCGCAGATAATGCAGCGTGGATCTTTAGGAGCAGCCACATCTGTCTCTGTCGTGCTGCTCTCAGACATACCTCCGCGTGCAGTAATTATCACCATTGATGTCCTCAGCTTTGTCTGTTGCCGTCTGTAAAACAGCTGACCAACTAAAGCCTCTCAACCATTTACCCAACAGGAATGATTCCAAACAGTGCATGACCCTAACTGCTCATTTAAAACTGGGAGGTCTGTTTGAGCATGAACACAGTAGACAAAACTATTTTTAAATGTTGTAATAACTGAATCTAAATTCTATATCTTCCATCACAAACTGTACAACTGTTTACTTTAGCTTAATGTACAACTAATAAACCACAAATAAACCTTATAAACCTTTTACAGAGTAAAGATCTGAGTTGGCAAATTGTAATTGTAATACAGTTCCGCCGTCCTTCAATACCCACCAGGTCCGGATTTGCTGCGGAACGGCTGCGGCCATGACTGACAGCTGAAGTCACAAAGACCCACGAGATCTCGCGTATTTACGTATGATTGCACGAACAGGATGTTGTTTCTATAAACAGAACCACAAAACCTCTGACCTGTTGACTTCAGGCCTGTCTCCGTCCATTATGACATTTTCAAGGTGTAGTGCAGGAAAATATGAGATGATGATGTGTTTTAAGTATTTTGCCTCTGATGAAGTCAGTTTGAAAACTGCTTTTCTGTTGCTCAACTAACTACGAAGTGACAAGCTGTGGCTTTGTTAGAATACACACAAATATGTTCACCAACATCTGCCTACTGATCCATAATGGCCTCTGTTCTGTATGTTAACCAACCAGCTACACAGAGACTCCAAGCAACGTGTAATGAGTCCAACTGTCCCAGTACTTTTAAAGGCGCTGACACATCAACCCAATTATTGGCAGTCTGGCGAGGTCAGTGACTCGAGTCTGTTTGGTGTGTTCTGTGCCATTGTGAGCCTTCATTTTGGCCGATTTGACATCTTGAATCGGGGGGCGGGAAGTCAGACTCAATGACCAATCTGATTGGTGGAGTGCTAGCCAGAGCAGGATGAGCGAGACAAACACCTCTCAAAATCTGACGAAAATCTTTTAAACTGACCTTTGTCAATCTGAATTGAAGACAGATTAAGCAACTTTATGGCCTATTTTTCGCTTAAAATGTTTTCAGAATCAAGATTGGGTGAAGTTTTTCGTAAAATATGAGATCGTATTCCGAACAAGCCAACATTAATGGTCGGTTTTGAAATTCTGGAGAAGCCAGACCCACATGACTCATTTGTCCAATCAGCTGCCGGTTTAAATTTTTTTGGCAACAATACAGATTAGCGCCGCCTTTTATGGAGACGTATTACGTATTACTCCGTGTGCACGCTCAAGTCGCCGTCGCTTCAATGTTTTCAGAGGGACTTTTTTGACCAACTCAGGGAGGCAGACAGTCCATCTACCTTCTCTACCGACAATCAGCCGTCAGGTGAGTGTGTCAGAGCCTTAAGTCCACACAATATCCCCCAAACCACCCACATGTACATTTATTTAATAGCCTGTTGTGCCAGACCATAAATCTGTCCTCTGTTATTGAAATATGTGAGAAACAGTATGCCAGTTTTCCAACATCTTTACACACTTGAGTTTACCCAGTAGGTTTTAAAAGGGCTAAATTTCACTTTTTTATTTCTCTCTATGTTGGTATCAATGCTTACAAAAGCATCACCCCAAACCCTCCAGCAGCAGGGTCCCATCTCATTAAATGTCCTCACCCCACAGTTCAAGGAACCCCACTTCAGACATTCTACATGATGATAAATCACTTGCTTCATCTGCCAGGCATCGCCATGATGGATCATTTGAATCAGTGCAGTGTTACTAATTATCAACGTAATGGCTGACCCCTCTGAATGTCAAGACCCATAATCTAATTCTGCTTTTGAGGGGAATGCCAATAGGGGAGCCACATGCTAATATGTTGGGTGCAGATTGCATGCGAACACTATTGACTGGCCGATGGAAATGAAAATGTCTGCAGTGATTATGAACTACAGCCACTGAAATGACTTCCAAATGGGACGAATAATGGGTTTGTAAAAGAAAGAGAATAAAGCGTTGGAGTGGCAGTTAAAAAAATGGATAATCGTCTGATTTAAATTAAGTCCTTTAACAATGTATTCATGTTAAAGGTACTTTATTTACACATACATGTAGCAAAATTCATTCTCTGCATTTAACCCATCCCTCAAGGGAGCAGTGGGCAGCCAATCACAGCATCCAGGGACCAACTCCAGATATGAGCCAGTGGCACTGGCTGGAGAACCTAGTACATGTTTTTCATGGTGGGATAAATTGGAGCAAGCCGGAGAACATACAAACTCCGTACAGAAAGGCCAGGAATGACCGTGATTTGAACCAAGAACCACCTTCTTGCTGTGAGGCCACAGAGCTAACCATTGGGCCACCATGCTGCTTTTATTTATTTATTTTTTTAATCCTGTTGCATTGGCCAAAGAGTCATTTTTACCAAAAGCAGTTTGGCTTTCTATTAAAATATCCTCATCAAAAATCTCCTCAAATCTTTCCAAGGGATAGCCCTAATGGGTTTTAGTGAGACTATACTTTGTGGTTATTGTTGCTTGCACTGAAATTAAATGGTCTAGAGTAAAATTCACCTTCATACACTGCTTCTGGGACCAGGCCCTGAGGAACAGGATCTCTCTCTCTCTCTCTCTCTCTCTCTCTCTCTCTCTCTCTCTCTCTCTCTCTCTCTCTCTCTCTTTCTCTCTCTCTACTACCTCCATCTGTACTTGCTGTGGGACGTCCCTCCCCCCCTTGTCCCCCTGTGGAGTCTTGTCACCAGGTTGTCAGACCGGCCTGCAAACACAACACGGCGTCATCCCATCGATCAATAAATGATAAAAAGGATGAACGAGGTCAGAGAGAGAGAGAAGATGGATGAAGAGCGGTCGCCTCTAGTTTGTTCTCCTGTTCATTCTCTAGTCTGCATTACCTGGATCACAGAGCACACACTCCCTGTGGGGCACACACACACTCTCTCAAACACATCCACAAAACCATGGACAGGAACACACAAACACATACACACACACACAGTCATGCACTGCCAAAGACACACATTTATATACACAGTGGTACAGCAGGGCAAACGATCAATTTACACCACTTAGTTGGTCATTTAAAGTTCATCATTTGGTTTTCATCTTTACTCTGTATTGATTCCACACACAAAGCGAGGCAGAAAGTGATTACATAGACCCAGTGAGGCTGTGTTCATGTTATAAGTAAATGCGTCCCATATTTTTCTAAGCAGGGTGAATAAACAAATCTGATCTTTCAAACATCATGATATCCACAGTATTTAATTATTTTAAATATTAGCGGAGATTTCATTGTAACAGTGCAATTTGTGTTTTGATTACTCAATTGTTTACTACATGATTTTGCCACGTGAAAGCTTTGACTTAGAGTATGTCATGAAGCAGAGGAGTCAACTCAGATTGACTCCTGTTTGGGGGCTGGACATGAGTCTGTGTAGAGTTGGCTCTGAGGACAGTGATGACAGCCTGTTGCTCACATGTTTATTCTACAGAGATCATTGGTTGGGCAGTTCTGAGTGAATGATTTATATGCATGCACATTTTGGGCAGTTGCCCTCTATAGCATACCTGGAAAAATGTTACTTAAAGAACTGAACACCCACACAGGTGTTTTTTAGTTAATGGACATCTTCCTTGGACTGTGTGTGTGTGGTTAGACTGATTGACATCTATCTTCCTGAGTCTCTTGTTAGCCCCTGCATTTTATGCATGCATTTACTGAGAAACAGCTGACTGAAGTTATGCAAATATGGGTGATGTTTGATAAATCTAGACTGGTTAACACACATGTTAAACAATTCACCCAATCTTTTTTTTCAATATAAAAAATATTTGCAAACTGAGACATGCCTTTATCTCTTCCCGCATTGCTTACTACTACTCACTGTTCTTGTTTGGTTGCCTTCATTTAAATAAAATGTTACTTTGTGATTTTTATAGTCCACTGTGTTTTAATATGTATCATAATGTATGTTTTCTGTAAAGTCTTTATCTGTGAAAAGTGCTAAATAAATATATTTTACTTACTTACTCATGTTCTCTTGTATGTTTTTTATGCCCCTGTAAAGCACTTTGTGATTTTCTTCTGTGAAAAGTGCTTTATAAATGTTACTTCCTAACTTACATGTACTTACTTTTTGAGATCAAATGACATGAGACAGTTAATAGATAAAGAGCTTCTCCATTATGTTTTGAAACAGGGGGCTGGGAGGAGAGCAGGTGGGTGGTGTCAGTCCTGCAACTGTTACCTGATTAACAAGCTGTTACAGTATGTATAAACCCCTCTTCTACAACCCTTTGTCTCTCTCTTTCTCTCCTGCCATTGAGGCCAGCAGCAGGTGGATGATGAGTAGAGTCCCTGCCCGGGGCCATAAATAAAGAGTGTAATCTGCGTAATTAGGATTGTTGTCTTGAAAGTACTTCTGTTCACAATCCAAAAACACATTCCACTACTCGACTTAAGGTAACATGCTGAGGACTAAGAAGTTGTCATAATGGAGAAGTGGAAAGATTGCTGTTAAGAACCCTCAATGAAAGAAATTAAGGCTAAGCTTCACTGATTACCAACTTGTAATGTTTCATAGATTGTTTTCATAAAAGATGTCCTAGAACATGGCACTTCTGATTAGCCTAAATAATTCTAAAAATATGAATATACTGCATAGTAACTAAGATGTGTTGATGCCACAATTCATAAAATAAAGAAACAAAAAACATCTCATAGGGTTCAAAAGATTTTTTTACAACAAATCCATTTACATGAGAGTTGCAGTTGTACCCTTTTCAGAAAGTGGCTTTAGTTGGAAGTTGACTGCCTTAATATTTACAATCACAAGTGAAATGAGATATCAATATAACATATCACCAGCAACAGATGGTTATATGTGCATTATCCAAATAAGATAAGTCATTATGAGTCATGATGCATTTTGGATTTTTTCTGTTGTTCTTATCTCTGCTGGCTGCAGTGGTGAAGAGGCACTTACAGTAGGTCATGTCAGGACTGCAGTATGAGGTTTACCTGGAACACCACCAGATTACTAAAGATGTTATCACATAACAGTTATTTAAATGTAAAACCTGCATTAAAGATAAGACACAGTTAAAAAAGATCTTTGCATACCTGTGTACAGCAGGTGCATAGGAGGATAAATAGCGTGGGAAATAAGCTTCTGCATACGATCAATAAATCTGGTTAAATTATTAAATAGCTACGGTTTGGACAAAACATTCATCAGGCACATCAAAACAAATATAAGAAACTTTTTTTTTAAATAAAGAACAAATGTAGCAACTTTATGAATCCTAATTAACCAATTAAACTCAATAAGGGGAAGGAAGACTTGTTTATTTGTGGATGGGTAATGTTTTCTCCAACTCACATTTCTGTCATGGTCTATCATCCCGAGGCAGAAACGAGGCCTTAGACAAGACTGAATATGTCTGGAAAAATGTAGACACTGCATTTCTTCCTAAGTACATATTTGCATTTTCAATCATGTATTTGCATGTGCAACACTAAAGAGCAACAGTGATGTTTGCCAGGTCTTTCAATGGAGGTTTAGGTTTGTAAAGCAAACACAAAAATATATAGCGCTTTTGTCCAAAACGCTTTATAATGTGCCTCTTATTAATTCACTTTTTTCAATAATGAAACATGCTCTGAGCCAAGTATCCCCTGGCCAGTGCAAAACATTTTTGGTGGAAATAAAAGTCCATATATAAAGAGGTCCATTACAGCACTGCACCACCATTGACTAAACAACAAATTTGCAACTGAAAAACACTTAAATACTACTTCAAATGTTTAAAATCCATGACATAATTAATCTATTATTACAGCATCATTTTTTCGGGGAATTATGCATGACTGATATCTTTAAAGAAATCTCATGTTCCCCCTGAGGTACCCCAAAGTATACCTAGGGCTACACGTACCCCCATTTGAGAAACAGTGACCTAAGACCCTGGCCTGATTTAGGAGTTTATCTTTCAGTAAGTTGACAAACAACAACCTGTGTATAATAGTAATTTGCTCTCCTTTTTGATATATCTCTCCCACAGTTTAAGTCCCGCCTGCAAAAATTGGCTCAGTTGGTTTTCCAAATGGAAAACAGCTTCAGCTAAAATCATTCAATCACTGATGAATCACTTCCTTATCTTAATTTATAACGTGCAATAAACCTCATTAAAGCATCTTAATAATCTTTTAACAATGTCAGTTTGGCCCTTTAGAATTATTGATGAAAAATATCAAGGTGAAATACAACCTTATATGCCAGAGAAGTCTATCATTCTTCTTCTATGAGTAAAGAAGGAATAAATTGGAGGTTGAGCTGTTTGTCAATCAGCCTCTCTTCATTCTTTTCCACCTTTTCCCTTTCCTCCCTCTGCAGCAGACAGACAGCATTACAGAATCCAACATATCACTCAATTTTTTTTCTGTAGGAATGTGAGTGTTTGTAGTTTGTAACTGTACAATCCATCATTCATGCCATCATCTTTCTTTCATGCGGGAGGGGGAGTGTATGTGTGGCTCGCTTGTGTTCACTCATTTGTTTGTTCACACATGTACATTCAGGGCAGGTTCAGGGGAAAGATGGTTGCAGTCATCTAATCGCCCTGACAACCTGACACCGTAGAATCCCAGCAGACCACCACTCAAGTGACCTTCCTTAATGTCCTGTGATTGACACCAATTATGATTACGACATCTCCTACCCTGTAACTGTAGGCTGAAACTCTGACTGCACTGCAGCGAATTGCCCCGAGGCTGCAGGCTGGGGACAAAGTTGAGGGGGGGACGGACAGGTCCCTCGGCTCTTATTCCTTGTCTGCGCTCTCATCCATCGTCCATACCTCTGACCTTTAAAGCCCTGACTTCCATCGGATCAGTTTGCTGAACATATGCAGTCAGTCAAAGGAGTACAACTTTGTTAATATTTCATCTTTTTTCACTAATCCACTCACACTTCTAGCTGTTCTATTGCCCCAAAGCAATGAGTGACAGATACATAGCACTTTATGAACATCACCCCCCACACACACACACACACACACAGGCTGATGCTGATTGACAGCTTGACATTGTTGGAAGTTTGATGTGTACTATGAAATAATTATGCTGCTGTGAGCCACACACGTCTTTCTGTGCTGTCCCTGATTTCTTATCATCATCATCATCATCATCATATGCCATTTGACGCTCCTCTTACTCCATATCTCCTTCTTATTCTTCTTTGTTTCAGCCCTGTCTTCCCGACTTCATACTCTTGAAGATAGTTTATACTTTAGTACTGTAATTGTCTAAATCCACAGATTTGACATCAAGCTGACACCGTGATTTGATGTGGGAGAGGTACTTAACCTGAGGCAGCGATACTACGCAAGAATTATTAAAATAATCAGTGTTGGCCAAGTTATTTTAAAAAAAATAATTAGATACAGTTACTAGTTACTTCTTACAATAAGTAAGTAAATTAGTAACTCAGTTACAAATTATAAAAGTAACTATACTTCAGAAAGTAACTAATGTGTTACTTTCAAGTAAATTTTGAAATCCTCAAATGTGAACCCACCTCCACCTCTCTTTAAAGGAACTTAAAATACATACAAACAAATCTGAATATTATAATAAGATGTACACTTAATACAATACATTATTAACAGAAACAATGTACACAAATCTAAACTTGTTTAATGTTGCTGTGGGACAGAGTGAGATTAGCCTCAATCAAAGGCCATGTATGTAGATATTATGTTTATATAGTGGATCTATACAAATAACACAATAGATGTTTTGGAATTTTTTATATTTATTGCCCCTCATTTGGGCTCGCCATACCTGTCTCTCGTTGACTGACTGGCTTGTGTTGTTCGTTGTGTGTCCGACTGTGCACGCTTTCGAACACCCGCCCGACTCTACCTCTGATTGGCTTACCATGAACCTCAGCCAATCGTCAGCATTTATGCGCTTGTCTTGTGCACTGCCAACTAACCAAGGAAGAACAGTAAAGAAAAGTCTTTGCCTCTTGACCTACCGGA
The DNA here is from genome assembly GCA_026937815.1 of Etheostoma perlongum. Taxonomy (NCBI): domain Eukaryota; kingdom Metazoa; phylum Chordata; class Actinopteri; order Perciformes; family Percidae; genus Etheostoma; species Etheostoma perlongum. Next base: position 7,214,593 of record CM049383.1, on the reverse strand, counting down.
GGAGATCAGGGAGGTCAACACATTGTCTTTAAAGTCTCTTTTTTGAAACTCACTACTTTAGACTTTTATTAATTGTATTGTTGTTTGTTTATTATCGGTCATTTATGTTGTTGTTTTTGTTGTTTTTTGAAGGAATGCAAAGCATTTTGTAACTTGTTTTGAAAAGCGCTTTATAAATAAATATATTATTATTGTTGTAATGAACATTTGACATTTTTTTTTCTATTTAACTTTCTGTATATATAGTTTGGTTTGTTTTCCTGCAGCCGACTTGCTAACAAAAAAGAGAAAATAAGAAAACATTAGTGGGTTATGTCCCATGCGTTGAGTATTGAACTGTGTAGTTTTGATGTAAAATATGTCACAGATTACCTGAGTAGGTTTAAAACAATGAGCGGACACATCACTCTGGAGACAGTTCAGACTTATTCCAATCATCTGTGGAGGGTCTGAATCTTTTTAGGTTCTTTGCAAGATAGAATTTTCCTACTTTGCATGATGGCCATATTTTGAAAAGCATCAGAGATCCTGTTATTAAAGGTAATTAAAAGGAAAGGTTTTAATACACTCCAGAAGGGTTAGTGAGATAAATAATTTTCCCAATTTTCCATTTCTCCACTCTCTTAAAAGCATGTTGCCAGAGAGATTAGCTCTTACCCAGAGGCTTGCAGAGGAACATGGCATTAGCTTGTTTCTTCTAGGGAGGAGGAATTGCAGTTTGCACATAAGCTTGTTTGTGCATGGAAAAGTGTGGAGTTGAGGCTAAGATGGCAGCAAACAGATCAAGGCTCTGCTAAAGGAAATTCGTTGCAAGCCTCTGTACATGTCTGTGTATTATGCTTTGACTATAAGTGTGTGTGTGTGTGTGTGTGTGTCTCAGAGGTGTAGTAAAGGCAGGGAGTGGTGGTCTGGGGGAAGGAAAGGCAGACTAATGGATATTATACTAATGGGTGGCAGCAGTACGACTATTCGGGCAATTAGAACAGGAAAGAGAAGAACCGAGAATTGGTGATGATGGACCTGGAGTGACTGCTACCACTCAAACCCCTGAACTAATGAACACAGCACATACAATCCATCATCTGAACAGGTTTTTCACTTTAAAAGGTAAAACATTTTAGGAGATCAGGAGATTCCACTGACCCTTAGTGTACAGGTTCCGATTGACACAAACCGAAAGAGCAGGAAAATTAGCTTTTTTTTTTTGCTGTGAGTAAAAGAAAAAAATCCGAAACATACCAATGTAAAGCAAAAGGTAAATAATAATTTTTTTCAAGGCAACTCTTTACTGTACAGGAGATTTTCAGTAAGCAGAGTACTGAGATTTAAATGCTTTCAAAGCGAAGGCCTAAGGAAGGTGCTGCAACTTTCTACATTTCTGCACACGTTGCTGAACAATATGCTGTAAACACAGACGCTGCTAATCTCTGAGCAGCGAGCCCAAGAGTCAGACCACAGAGTCTCCAGCAGCACAACGCCGGCTGAGTTCGGTTAACAGGAGAGGTTTTGACACTCGCACTAACTTTCATTACAGACATTGAAATGCTGGATGCAATTTTAATGAAGCCTTTTCATAAACCTTTACACTAATGAACCACAGAGTCAGTTAGGGCAGCTTATTCATACTGCAGGGCTGAAATACTGAGGGCCATGTTGGAAACATATCTGCTCTGGATTGTTCTGTTATTAGCAGCAGCGGTGGGTCTGCTTACACTTCTGTGGTGGAATTACCAGATTGGAGGTTTAAAGTAACATGAATTTCACTGATCATCATCATCATCATCATTTCATCTATATATTTGATTATAAGATTGCATGATTTATCATGCAGACGTATCAATATCAAATGTTTGTCTGACATGTTTTAAAATTGTTTTGTTGAGAACTCCATTAAAGGATGCAACGTTACAGTCAGGATGTGATTATGTGATAATGTGATGTTTTATCTTTTTTTGGAAAATTTAATCGAACATTGTTTTACCACCAGTGTCCCAGTTCCATACTACTAGCAGTACAAATGATTTAAGGTTTAGAAGTTATTATTATTATGAAGTGCATGTTTTCAGCGAAATTAATCTAATACACACACAGTCCACAAGAGAAGTAAAAAGAGTAAAGTAACTGTATAACGATTATTCTAAAGCTAATTCAACAACAGTAACTTATCATTGAAACCCTGTATCTCCATATTTTGTCTTTGTTTTCCTTCTTAAATCAATGCTATTGGTCTCCAATGTCTGTCTGCGAGTTTCACAAATAACCATGCCTGACAAGGCGATTTAGTCGGACTTCGTCTACGTAAGATAAAAAGCTCAAAATTATCATTTCCCCCCAAAAAAACATGGTTTTGGACATGCAAGGTTTTCACCCGACAACAACATTAATTTCAATTTGCATATAGTATCCATTCATAACAAGAGTTATCTCAAGACACTTTACAGATAACTTTCTGTACAATTTACAAGGACCCAACAGTTCTAGTAGTTCCCTCCAGAGCAAGCAACAGTGGGACAGTGGCGAGGAAAAACTCCCTTTAAAGGAAGAAACCTGGGACAGACCCAGGCTCTTGGTAGGCGGTGTCTGACGACCGGTTGGGGTTACAATGAAGAGTGGCAATAACAGTCACAGTAAAAGATAATGGAACAGTGTATAAAAATGTGGGAGTGATTTCTGACACAGTCAGTGTAGTTAGGCAGTAAATGTAGAAGTGTACCAGCAGTGGTTGCTACTGGCAACTGCACAACCAACTGAAACCAACCGCTGCTAGTGATTAAAAAGAAAGAAAAATGTATTTAAATTTTCAGATGACACGGTATTGCTGTTCCTTCTCCAAGGTTCAGCATTTGATTATGGGAAGACTCTCCCTAATGTTGTTTCTTGGTGTAATGAACACTTCTTCGACTTAAATGTCTCAAAAACCAAGAAACATTTCAGCGATTTTAGACGTGTTAAACCTACAGCTAGGGAGTCCATTATTCATAATGAAAAGGTTGAAATGGTCATTTATGGTATAAATATTCAGGTACCATTTTTGATGACCACCTTAAATGCTGTGTTGATACTGAGGCTGTTGTGGAAAAGGGGCAACAGAGAATTCACTTACTAAGGCAACTGAACATGTTATCTGTCAAACCAGTCATTCTCTGTCGTTTTTTATCAATCTTTAGCGAAAGCCTCATTACTTTTCTTTTATCTACTGGTTAAAATGCCATTATTGGTGTAGGGCATACAAAGGATAAAAAGATCTCAAAGAGGAACGCCGACCAGTTTGGCCCACACAGGGTCTTCCTCAGGGCGTGACGGGAAAGAGCATAGTGGTGACCTTAACTTGACTGCAATATTAACTGTTATACTGTTTAGATACAGTTACATCCAGGTGTGGGACATTTAAACAAACTGAAATCAAACTGAGATATTTCCAACTCCATAATACACGAGATTGAGCAGAAACTTGTCACTTATCTGATCTACACAATACACTGTTTACAGAGTGCCCTCATGAGTGTGTAGAGTATGAAGACTAATGTAAATAAAAAATACAATGTGAGGACTGAGGCACAGGCTTACTGGATATCTAATTGTCATAATTGAAATCCTTTGTTACAGTATTAGTTGTTTGTTTTTTTAAATTGCAGCTTAAGTGTTGATTTCTAAACACATTACATTTCAAAGTTGAGTTGTTTTTTTGGATGAGTGCAGGCTGTAAACCCTGTTGCACTCTCTTTCTGGGGACAACATTTTCTCCAGTCCTCAACCCTCATACAACTCTTAGATGAAGTAAGACTTGGTTTAAGTCTGGCAGATCCAGCATTAAGTAAAGTTAAATAAAAAGCAGATACATGCAGCATGGTGTTTTGTAACCAACGGGTCAGTTTCCCTTTGGTCTGTCAAAATGCAACTAAGTCTTGACCTGTAGAGCATTTCAGTGAAAATGATATCTAACAATATATATAATTAGAATCTGTTTTTTTTCACATGAATGTGCAGTTGAGCATTCCCCCTGTATGTTTTTGTTCCAGGTCTAGTGCACACTTCTTTATAAAAATACATGTCTTTTTTCATTGATGGCACATTATTAAAGGTGAGTGCATTTGTCTTTGAAACAAATGTTCTTTAACTGCTGCAAAACCCATTTAAAGAAGTTTAGAAGAGATTGAAATAAACCACAGTAAAAAAAAATATGTTTTTGAAATAGTTTTTGAAAAGCCAGTTGAGACAATCAAGATGTTGTATATGACAGGAGAGAAAAGTTGAAAGAGCTCTGTCATTTTGCCAGGAAATGAAATGACTGATTAAACAAATGAATTACAAAACTAAAAACGTTATATTTTTACAACAAATTACAAAACTTGTTAATCAGTTTACATGTAAACAAAAAGACAAGTCACAATACATTTATGACTTTCTTAACAACTTCACTGACAATAGTCATATGGTGACAGAGCTCCACCTCTTTATAGATTATCTCAATCCTATTAAACATGATAAACATCTATCTATAAAGCACGTTGGATGAACAGTGACGTCTTCAAAGCACCAAAGTCTACCTGCATACATGTTTGCTGTATGCAACAAGTACAACAAAAGTACCAAACACAGTCAGCCAAAATTATATCACAAAAAGGAACTTCTAAATGACAGATTCTCCTGTTAATTAGCTTGATGATGTTTTGATTAGAACAGGATGTTGAGCTCATTAGTGGTGTGTGTGTGTGTGTGTGTGTGTGTGTGTGTGTGTGTGTGTGTGTGTGTGTGTGTGTGTGTGTGTGTGTGCGTGTGTGTGTGTCTCTCTCTGTATCTGCGTGTTTCTGTGTAAATGCTTGCATCTTAATTACCGGGGGGTGGTATTATTTCTTCATCATGTCAGGAGATTTCCCTCTCTCAGGGCTCTTCTTGTCTGACTCTGTCTTCATTAAGTGAACATCAGGTGCCAATTAGCTCAGAATAACTTGTCCCCTAATATAAATATGGCTCTTTGCCAAGTAGAAACGTGTTGACTGACAAACCTAGGAGATGACCATGAACTCTGACTTCCACTGCCACCTGGTGGCAAGTCGGATCTCCCACACATTTAAGTGGCTTTCTCTCCACATGAGCGGCCCACCTCTGCTCTCTGCTGGCAGGTGATCTACATTGAAGCTGATGGTAGCCTAAGGTGATGTTATGGCTGATCATGTCAGCGCTGGCAGACGATGAAACACATCAGCCTGGGAGAGGTGTGTGAATGCGGATTGGAAGAGCTTCTGTTCGAAACAGAAGTCGATTTTCTTTTAATGCGTTAGCAGAGTTGTACAGGTGCACTGCGGAGAGACAGAGTACAAATGTAACATATATACCTGTTGTCAGAATCACCTCCCAGAAATACAGTTGCAGCCTCTGTCCAAACACTCATGTCTTCAAGTCACCAACCTGTCTTTCATCTGCACCGACGGAGGTGGATTGAAGTGCTAAAGACCTGCTAAACACCAACCTGGATTCACCCAAGGTCAAGGTCAAGGAATCTTTATTATCCCCGAGGGGCAATTTGTTGTGCAGCAGCATATAACACATTAAAATTTATACAAGACAATAGCCATACATCTAAAAATAAAATAAATACATAGTACACGGAAGACCACACCTCACATTGACTTGTTAAGAAAGCCTAACGCAGCAGGGACAAAGGAGTTTTTGTGTCTGTTTGTTTTGCATTTAGGCAGACTGAATCTGCGGCCAGACGGCAACAAAATGAAGCAGCTGTTCAGGGGGTGACTAGGGTCGGCCAGGACTGACTGGGCCTTCTTCAGGGATCTGGTCTCATAGACAGAGTTTAAGTCAGTTAGAGGGATGTGGGAAATCTTGCCACACACCTTAACTATATATTGCAGCCTGTTCTTGTTTTTAAGCGTGAGGGACCCAAACCAGCTCACAAAAGCAAAGGAAAGAATAGATTCAATAAAACAACAATAAAACATCCTCATGAAAGTCTTATCGACATTAAAATTGCGAAGTTTTCGATAAAAAAACATGAGTTGATGTGATTTCTTACAGACATTGTCAACAGGCGAGCTCTTTCATCACAGGCGCTGTACTAGAGGAACACCATCTATGAAATCTGTCCTCATAAAGATGAAATGTACCCAAATGTTTCTGCAGAGATATCAAATGTTTGCTGGATGATTATAACATGAAGATATTTGGGTCTGAATATCTGACAAGAGTTTCACAGACTCTTTGAAATATTTGTGTTAATGATATTAATTAAGCTTGGGGTCATTTTATGTAGTTTTATTGTGTCTCCATATACTGTGATTCATCTGCATTAGATCGTTGAAGTCTACAATTCCCAGAGATCAGTAGCACATCGGCACTCACCACATGATTATTGCAGTGCTGAAAAGAATTAGCTGATTAATTGATTAGTTGGTCAAAAGAAACTCTATCAACAATTTGGACAATGGATTGATCAACTAAGTTATTTATTAAGCTAAAAGTTCCAAACATTCTGTGTTTGAAGCTTTTCAAATGTAATTATTTTTTTATTTTTTAATCACTGGTGCAATGTCCATTCAAAAATATGCCAGTTTGGAACGGGCTGATTGCTTGGCCTCCTGTATTGATGCTTGTAGCTTTATTCAGAACCATTGGGCCCCAAAATAACTCACAGAAGGCCCTCAAAACATCTAATATGCAAGGCAACCATACACTACTGACTTACATAAATATTTAGTGGGTTTGTTGGTTAGACAAAACAAGCAAGAAGACTTCATCTTGGGTTCTGGGAACTTCTGATCTATTACTATTTTTTCATACTATTTACACTATTTATGGACTAATCAATCGATTGGCTGATTGTTTTGATTTACCTCTGTAAAGACTATATGGATGCTTTAAAGGCATTATACATGACTGCTGTCTAGAGGTTACACCTTTAAAATACATACACATTTTATTTTATTTTTGTTGTTGCAATTATTAACTTTTCACATAAAACCTTTTTATTGTTATCAAGAACATCCTTTACAGTCATGCATTCATTCACAAGAGTCCAAGTATTGCATGTAAAATTGCATTAAATTGCATTAAAATTCACTCTTGTCAGGATATGGGCCTCAGCAGAAGTTAAGGGGTGAGGGCAAGAGTGGGGGTTAAATACATGCATGCACGCACACACACACCACACACACACACACACACACACACACACACACACACACACACACACACAGAGGAAATACATGTGGCTGTGCCTCATGTTGTGATGTCTCTTGGTCATATCATCTCTAACAAAATCAGGAAAACACTGACATTACAAAAAATGTTTTTTGAATACTACCAAGTGCATATTGAAATCACAATATCACAAACTTCATCTTTCTTCTCCTCCTGACACTGTTCTACATCTAGCCTTTTGTATCTGTGACCAAGCAAATTTTGAAAGGCATTAAAAGTTTTTAGTTTTTCTGCAGTCAGTATATTAGATGTCTGATGCTAATGTGTTGCTAACGGAAAGCCTTTTCGGCTTTTTATCAGTTCGTATATGAAGTCCTTAACCAATTCAGAGGCACACATTGCATTTGTATTGTATCTATCATTCATCCGCTATAGTTGTCAGTGGTGAACTTGAGAATTTGGAATCCAGTGTTTTCATGTTTAAAGAGGCATGTTTGATTTTGTTTGATTGATTTCTCTCTGCCAGGCAGCCATTGGTTTCTTTTAATGTCAGCTGTGTAAGTTGAACTTGTGAAGAGCTAAACTACGTAATATTTTACATCACAGTGAAGAACTTGCAGTCTTGCCAAAAACAAATATTGCATTGATGAGCTATGTTGTTCCAAATGTAATCCCACTGTAGATGACTTACAATAAGCAAGCGTGAACATGGTGAATATTCTTGACTCAAATAAATTGCTATTCAGCAGCCAACTCTCAAACATCAGATGTCAGTGGGTCCTTAAACGCACCAGAGGAGGTACCACGCATCAATCACTAGCAATTCAAATATAAAGGGGAAAAGTGTATAATGTAGCATATTCCCTTTTCCATCAATCAAAGTTTCTGAGAGCACTGAAACCAAAAACCAAACCAAGGTCAGAAATCAATTAAAAAACGTAAACCTTGAGCTAGGTTGGCAGTGAATGCATCCACAGAGACACATGCACATATCCCTCACTGCACTATACACTCAGTTCCTCTGAAGCCCCTTTGACCTGAACCAGCACTCTAGTCTTATAACCCCACCCACCCAGCCAGAACCACACGCATTCCCATGAGGGATGGCTGGAAGTGAGGAAGAAAAGTGTGTGTGTGTGTGTGTGTGTGTGTGTGTGTGTGTGTGTGTGTGTGTGTGTGTGTGTGTGTGTGTGTGTGTGTATGCATGCGTGCGTGCCTGCCTGCCTGTCCCAAAGGTGAAGGGGATTAACTGCTGTCTCTCTGGAGGGGTCATTAGACAGCTCTGATTATCTCTGATCCCTCACACACACACACACACACACACACACACAAGCATGCACGCACTCTCGCACACTCACACACACACACACACACACACGCACACATGCATTGATCTATCTTGGTCGGCTCACATCTGTTTACCATAGGACCTTGTTGCAGGAGGAAATCTGACACCTCATATCCTCAACCTGTGAAGTGTGTGTGTGTGTGTGTGTGTGTGTGTGTGTGTGTGTGTGTTGAAATCATCAATATGCATTATACTGGCTTAACAACCACAACAGAATAGAATAAACAGAACTACCCAGGCTAACGTCATGTAATGATGTGTGTGTGTGTGTGTGTGTGTGTGTGTGTGTGTGCGTGTGTGCACGTGTGTGCGCGTGTGTGCGTGTGTGTGCGTGTGTGTGTGTGCGTGTGTGCGCGTGTGTGCGCGTGTGTGCGCGTGTGTGCGTGTGTGTGCGTGTGTGTGTGTCCACATTGTGCAATATGGCTTTTTCACAGCACCTATTGTCAACTCACTGTAATTACTTACTTTCTGAGAAACAGTCCCTACGTTATCTACTTTATCAAGCATCCACTTATTCGTTTTACTATTAAATTGTCATTCTAGAATCAAAATGTTCACTGTTCCATTTCCTATGAAATGAATCCTTCTGTTAGTGTCCAAACAATGTGTCTTCCTGTGTCATGTTTCATGTGTTTTTATTGCATTCCCGGATATATTTTCAGTCTATCTTTAAAACCAAACACATTATTCCATCCAGCAGAGGGAGGTGTGAGCCACTCATAGGAGAGGAGCAGGCCCCTGAACAGCAGTCAAACCCCACAGGATGTTTGGCACATGACAAGCAAATGTAATGTAATCTATTTAGTCAACATGTGACAGGTTATATATTCTTAGAAATATAAACTCAAAAAGCCTTCAAAGCATATTTAAACCACTTTGGATTTTCTAATCCAAACTTTCTAACTTTTTACCTCATTATTTTAAGCTGTGGCCACATTTAATATGAATATCCAAAATGGTAACATTGTAGTTGAGGGTTAAATAAAAAAAGACAGAATATAAGGAAAAGCGTAATAGGTCCCTTTAAACAGACATTGATGTGTAAAATTGCTGCAGCTCTCATTAAAGGTTACGACTACTTAGTTATGGCTAGGTGGGATTGAGGTGTGTAGTTATGGTTAAGAGTAAACCTTTTAGGGACCAATGCAAGGCAATACAATGTTCTCATAAGTAAAAAGTATGTGTGTGAGTGTGTTGATGTGAATATTAGTGTTTGGACAGTCAGTTAGCTCTAGCGTCCATCCATCACAGTCTCATACAGTAACTGTCAGAATAAGGTTGGTTAAAGGTCGCACCATGTAGGAGCTTTTGTTGCTATAATCTCAGAGAAAACAATATGAACTGAGCAATGACAACGCAAAAAGCCCTAGCACACCCTCTCTATCTCTCTGTCTGTCTGTCTGTCTTTCATTCATCTCTATCAATCAAAATATCGTAAAAAATAGCATTTTTTTGCCTCTGCTGCCGGAGGCATTATGTTTTAAGATCGCCCATCTGCCGTCCATACAAATTCGTCCCATTCCTGTGAACGCGATATCTCAGGAACGGGATTTCCAAGGCTAATTAGGACAAGATTTCAACTAAATGTCTAATTAGGAAGTCATGACAAGCCACTACTCAACACCATAACTCAAGAAAGGGATAGAAGTGGAGACATGTGGTCGGAATTGGTGACACTAATCCTGAAACGGTGGTGGTTGTTTGGATCTTCTGTGCTGCCGGGTTAAAGATGTATGTGAAGCATCCATGTTTTGCCAAAAAATTCACTTCAAATCTTCACTACAAATTGTATATGTGTCTGGACAGACATGGACGTAAACTGCAACTTGACTGGTTGGTGGAGGCATACAACCTCCTCTGTGGATTCAGAAAAGTTAAAACTTTAAAATGTGCTGTTTTGTGGTAGAACATTGCAACTGAATATTCCAGGATTTTAAAGATTCAACACATTTATTCCTTCTGGTTATTTTGAACATCATCAACAGCAAAGCTAAAAATGATTGTTGTCATGATAACAAAAACATCCCATCTTGTCTCATGCTATTTTGAACTACTGTGCTGTGCCCACACTACTTTCTGGATAATATTTCATCTTGCACTCACTATCTCCCTAGTTACTGTAGCAACACGTCCACACCACACCAAAGATTTAGGCATTTCCGCTCGATGCATCACAAAATGCTACCATTGGCTAACAATTAAAAAATGTGTGTTTAGACATGATCAGATGTCTCATGGACCTAAAGTTATCAGAAGAAGAAGTTGAGCAAAGGTTCACAGTGTCTGGGAAACATTGATTTTTAACGTGTAAAGAAAAAAACCTCTTGAACAATTGGAGAAATCCTAACCGGGAGAAACTGACTGCAGTATATTTAAAGGATGAAATCTCTGCATAAAGCAGAGATTTGATCTGAGATGTGAAGGTTAAGACCTTTATGGACCGTTCGAAGACGGTGGTCAATTTATGTTTATGTTGAATCGAGCAAATAATTAACAGTATGCCTTATCATCCTTCATATTCTCCTCTGTCTGTCTGGCATCATTTCCTCCACATGCGTGACCAATCCAGATCTTTAAAATGTGCATTGTGTGGGCGCGTCTAAGAATGTTCCTGAGTCTGAGTCAACATGGGTTCAAAGGCAGCACACGTCAGTTATGAAGTAAATCTGACGCCCACTAAACACACTCGGAAAAGTAAATGAGTGGAAAAATCTTCTCTGACATGCCGTAGTCAAACAGTCAAACTCTGGTCGCACAGCAGCCGCTCCAGACTGAAACACAAACGCTCCCAATTAGTGCTCGACAGACTGCTATGCACATTGCCTGATGACCACTGAGTGAAATCTGAGAACAGTTTGAACTTTTCCAAACAATTCCAACTAACTAACTAACTAACCACAAAAACCACAGCAGTTATTTCCCTCCTCATACAGTATTATCTCCCTCAGGCGTCATCTCTGAAAATAACAGTTTTGTGTGTCTATGCAAAATATACCAGTCTAAAAAATCAAACTATTTGTTTATCTAACTGATTTTTAAAATCCATATACTTTCTAGATAAGTTAATATACACATATCTTGATGTTTTAAAGCAATGTCTATGAATTGACACAAGCTCCCCTTTTAAACCATCTCCATCTCTGATAAGACCAAGAAAATTATGAATGAGTGATTGAGATGACTATGATAGATTTTTCTGTTTTTCACAGCAACATACTGTGTATTATGAGATATTTTCATCTCTTCAAATCTACTCATTTTCAGTACATTAAATAAGTAAAACTGTAGTTACATCAGGTTATACAGAAGGAAGAAAATTTTAAATAAAATAAACTAAAATAGATGGATAGGTTGATGAGGTTGAAAAAACTAAATATGGTAATGGTGATACAAAGGTCTCACATCCTACAGTTTTCTACTTCTAAGTTTGTATGGTGAAATTCATGGGCTTAAAAGTCATGTTTTTTGGTATTAAGGCATGAAAATTATGACAAAATAATAATTTAGTGATACATCCATCCATTAGGGGAATTATGCTCTGGAAATATGCATAATGCTTAGAATCATTTGTTTATTTATATCTGTGAACAGGCCACGTTTTCTGTTGAAAACTGTAGATGTATTCTTCACTCTCTAAGATTTATTTAAAGACAGTTGCAGGACTGCAGGAGTTTTGGTTCATCATTTAAATCTAAAATAAAGGACATTTTTTCACCTGTGTGTGCACAGTCTCAGCCTGATTCTTCTGCCTTTAATGGAGGGAGGGGAGAGCAATGCTGCCTGGTGTCAAAAGCCATTGGAGCAACCCAAAGTAAATGTAAATATCCTGTTTTCCTCACTTACCTTTTTTGGCTGCTAAACTACATGCACTAGTGTAGTGACCTCAGCAACATCCTACATAACAAAGTGCAAATCTCCACTATCTATCTACATACAACTTTCATGAGGTGGTGTATCTATCAGACAGATGCATATTCCACCTTATCTATCATCCCAACAAGATATTTTTTAAAGACAAATTAAGATGAGATGAGAACATATCAACCAGCATTTGATACTTCCTATGAAGCTGAGCTGTAATCACGTGGCTTTGGGAAGAAGAATCTCTCATTTGTTGTTCCATCTTCTTATTTTATTTGATAACACCTTTAAATTTGTGACACCAAATAGGACCAGGGGCCCCTTCCTCTACTTCCAACCCCCTACGTCCAGCGCCCTTGCTCAAAACCACACCCATTTTCAAACTCATCTTTAATTTTGATCTTAACTATCATGGATGGATAGTGTTTTTCTGCCAAACTGATCAGTGTGTCATGCTTCAACCAATCACAAAGTCTCTGAAGTATTTTGTCTTGGAGCATTTTGGCAAGAGATGAATTGGCAGCAGGCAGAGCCGTAAAAGGAGAGTGTGGTGAGGATGTTAAAATGTTACCTTCAACGACTAAAATGTCTCCCGTCCTGCGTGCTTATCTTAACCCCTGTTGGAACAGCAACATCACCTGCAACTTGTTGCCCCTTAAATATTGACATATTTGTGCTGTGGCACTAATCTAGCCATATCCAATCCAATCCAATCCACTTTATTTATATAGCACGATTTTAACAAACACAAGGTTCATATGTCAAATATGTGTGGGTGATAATCCACGGCAACCTGCAAACCGTAATCTAGCTATTTTTTGCTTAGTCTGTTAAAGCTAATTGGCTTTAACATTGGCCTTATACAACTACTGGTTTACAATTATCTTCATCTTCACCTGACGTTTTTGCTGATTACGTGTCATATTCAGTGCTTAAAGTCTGGACAGTATTAAAGCTCTTGCAGAAGTTAAACTGCAACCCACTCGCTGCCCTGCGGCTCTTGTACTTGATCACGGTTTGTTTGCGGTTGCCAAAACACAACAACAGTTTGGTAGTTTGGTTGAATCACCTGACTTTGTGCTCCAACCAATCAGGATTCTTCAGTGATGCTTGGAATGCTGTTTGTGACGCAGACGGAGGAAGTGCTTGTGATGTTGCGTGCTGAACTGATTTTCCTCTTTGCTAGCATTTGTTCAAACATGTAACTGCATGTCTCGGACTAGGCTCTTCCCGCAGGCAGGTGCTGCAATTACATGCAAATAATAATAATAATTCAATTATAGGCAATTATATGAGTAAAACACAATACTGAGATGTTTGGATTGTACTGTTGTTTTTAAGATCCTGTTTCAATGCTGTAAAACAGAATCAAATGTATGACTGAATGAGAACGCCCTCCATTTGACTTGACTACAGTTTCCCTCCAGGGTTCTTCAACCTCAACTGAACATTCTGTCCTGATAAAACCATCGTACAGTTGTCATTGTCTTTGTCCCTCAATAGCTTCACACCCACCACTGTACTTGCCATGAGCCTCTGTGGAGTAGGAAAATCCCATCACCCTTGTCATTAAATGAGCTCTTACTGCTAGTGCAGTTGCTGTTAGGAGACAGCACAAGACACCTAATTTGCCTGTTTAATTGTTTAGCTTAGGGTTATGACCTGTAAAAGGCCAATTTGTTTTGTTTGTTTTACAACCTGGATCACGTTTACAGATCTTACCAGTATACCTTGTGGCATGACTTTGTATGAATTTCATCATTGTAGAAATTTTGCATAGTGAGTCTACAAACAGGTAGGACAGATTTATCTGGTGGGATTTCAAAAGGTAAGTATTCAAAAAAGACAAACCCATTTTTTGTGTCCTATCAAAAAATATCGTCATGTTTATTTAATGTGTCTCTGTGGATTGGTCTGACCTACATGACATACATACTGTCAGCAGGTTTAGGGAGTCCAGTGTCCAAACCACAGTCAACCAGGCATAACGCATAAGCTCACGCATTATTAATGGATGTTAATTTATCTAGGTCATCAGCTTGCAAGATGTGTCACCTGCTACTGTCCTAAAGGCAATCCACACCACCAGCTTTTACAAAGTGGTTCTTAGACATTATCACTCATCCTTTTCACTCGTCTCATGGTGTAATCTCAAAGTATAGCTCAAACTTCCCAAATTGTTGTCCCCTCTTGTTGTATATATTCAAACACACATGCACAGAAAATGTCAGCGAAAGGGGGCTGTTGTGACCTGGACCCTCCCTCCACACTGCGTACTTGATCTGTGCAGGGACCGGTTTACAGGCAAAGTCCCCACGACTTAGCAAACATTGGCCATGTTTCCGTTCAATTGTCAAGCCAAGTTTAAGCAAACTTTTTTTTAAATGTGTAAAAAAAAAAAAAAATTGTATAAGCCGCATTTCTATTAAATGTTTAAAAACAAGTCACAATGGCCATCTATGAAAAAAGTATATAGAGCTCTTAAGGAATTTGGGTCAATGGAGCAAGTTTTCATGGTTATTTCATGTCCGCTAGTATTGGCCATGTTATATGCTGTCCAGAGACAAAGACACTTTATGAGAATATCCAGGAAGACGTAGACAGAGGAAACAGCTGATCAGTCGTGTGAGTTAAATGCTCGCTATGTAAGAAACTTATTCCGCAAACTAGTTACCACATCCCATTTAGCACATTAATTCTTTTTCACAAAGGCGAAAAACCACCTCAAGTGAGCGTAAAAACTTCTTTGCACAATTGTGGAAGTTTTATTGAATCTTTTCCATTTTCCATGCAGCTTTAATAGCATAAAAATAGGTTAATGGAAACAAGGCTACTGTGATAATCCTGTAATATCACACTGTAACACAACCACTTGTGGGGTTATTTGCTTTCTCAGTCTCTTTACAAACATAAACCTCAAACACACACATGGGTTGTCTCAGATCTCGAGGGATTTGCCTGCCAGTAAATGAAGCGCCACTTGGCTGTCACCCATTCAATGGCACATAGTTTTTACTGTTGCATTGTGGTCCGTGGTGCTCCTGTTGATACGCTGAGAGTGTCGTGACGGGGTGAAGTTACTCAGGTATGACACCCTGACACCCGCATAGAGAGCCAGAGAACCTGATGCTAACATATCAGGAGCAATGTAGTGTGTGTGTGTGTATGTGTGTGTGTGTGTGTGTGTGTGTGTGTGTGTGTGTGTGTGTGTGTGTGTGTGTGTGTGTGTGTGTGTGTGTGTGTGTGTTTGCGTGTGTCATAATATGCGCTGCCAAAGTAGAAACCAGTTACCTTTGACATTTACTGTAGTGAATGAATGTGCATGTGTGCCACCAGAGGTTTTATGGTGTTTGGTTCAAAGTGAATCATTCATCTCCGTTACTGTTCCTCCAGAAGTTTCCTGCCAGTCGAATCGACTGTGACGACACAAAATTAGGAAACCCTCTACTTTTTCACCTATATTTACTTTCTGTTCAGTTACATTTCAGCTTTAAGATGAAAAAGCATTTGTTTTATGTATTTTGTGTTGTTGTTATCAAAATGTCACACACACACAGTGTTCTATATCAGTATTGTCACATGTGGTATTGTATTTCACAACAAGAATAACGGGTTATGATACATGAGGACAAAATGTGATCATGGCACTGAATGCACACACACACACACACACACACACACACACACACCAATATCATTCAGTCTGAATGTGTCTTTCGTGACTTTCCAGAGAGCCCTGTGTTATCTCTTTGCGTCAGGTATTCAAAAGATCTGGCTAAATTCTGGTTAAAACGGAAGGAAACAGGCTGTAAAGACTAAACAAAAGAGAAGAAATGTGAAGCAAGACTTTCCAGTCTGAAACAGTTTGCCGCTAGCAACAACATCAAGACAACTGTTACTTGTCACTTTCACACAAACAGTATAAACTGACTAAAAATGGTGCTTTAACTTAACTGGACAATCTATGTGACACAATACTCTGGTTGGTCTGTATTTAATCATCATGCAAACAAACTAGCTGTTTCAGAAAATAAAAGTATTTAACAATACAACTCATGCATGAGTCAAACATGAAAGTTGCTGCTTGCTTATACCCCCTCGGCTCCAACCTGGCATCGCACAGATTAACACATTTCGATACTTTATCTTGTGTCTTTCTTTGATTTGTAACTCATAATTTGTTATTGTCAATTGTGACAATAACAAGTGATTACTTTTTTAGGCCATGTTCAGACCAACATTAGCATTGCGTCGAAAACTAAAGCCTAATCATTGAGGTCATTTAGGCTACTGTAATGTCATATTGTTTTTTTTCCGTAATGTATTGCAATGAAAACCACACTGGTACATGTGGCAACATATACCATCCACACACAGGCCATTTGTCCTGATGCAGTGCTATTTCCAACCAAAATTTAATTTTCACCAGTACTGCAGCACATTGCAGCCATAATGAGTTTATTGTGCCACTTGTGTGTTGGTAAAGGGAGCGTTATAAAATAAGTACATACCACGCTGACTGGACTTGGGTACTACATTCTACATCCCTAAGAGATCACGTCACCATAAGAATTACTCACACTCATTACCAGTTATCAGATTTCATTTGAATTTTTATGGATAAGGAAACGCTTTACGCGCTTTTCTTCAAGCATCCACTCAGATCATTTACAGGATATCCAGCCCCCTCCTTCTTTTGTTTTTTGTCATGCTGACAAAACTATGAGAAAATGAATTTACATCTTTTTGTGTCCAGTCATTGAATGTTCTTATCACTGTTGATTTAGATAGGGTGCTACTTTGGCAAAAACTACTTTCCCTTTGGTCCACTTTAAGAAATGTTTACACCTTGTCCATTGTACATAAAACCACTACAGTAGTAATATCTAGCTATCAAAAATCACTAAACCAAAAACATGTCTTTTTGTAAACACACTTTTCCGCTGATAAAGTTTGCAGAACAAATTGTTGGTGCTGCCAGAGGCTTACATCACAGCTTCAGTTTGTTTGGCAGAATGAGAGCTTGTTTAGCAATTTTTAAGGTTAACTTACAAGTTACATTACATTTAAGACACAACAAAATCATTCAATCAGTCACTTAATTTGATGCCCAACTGCAAACTTTGAATACTGAACCAGTGTTTGAGCCACATAAGAATTGTCAAGAGTGAAGATGGGATCCCTACTCATACTAAATATCTTTGTACTGTAAGTGAAAGTTGATTTTGTAAGTAACTAGCTCCTAATGGCCATACACGTGGGTGGAGTTGGAACCCAAGTATGCCTCTGGATTCTACAATGATGGAAACTGATTTTTCAACAGAAACAAAGTTGTTGCACCTGCTGGTTCTCCTTCTTCAGCATGAGTGTTTTGCTATTTCATTTATTAGTTTTATAGTTGCAGGTCAACTAATGTCTAACTGCTTTTTTCCTTGTTTGTGCTAAATGGTACTATAATATTAACTGCTAAATACCTGCATGATATACCATATAGCTAAATCTGTACACCTGTACATAATATGGAATTGGGGCACGCAGCAAGCCTTTACACAACCTGTTGCACATAATCATAGTGTTTCATTCATGAGTGAAAGTGTCTCAGAGAGAATCAGGTGGCTGATGGGAAGACACAGCACAGCAGGACAAAGTAGGAGACAAAAGCAGATAATTTCAGTGGGTTGGAATCCATATGACCCAGTGGGGAGTTTTTCCACTTTACACACCAACAATGAAGAGTTAATAATAATAATCAGCCCACCTCTCTTTGCACCTGGCAGTCACCTCTATCTCACTTCTCCCCTTTGGTTTCTCTCTCTCTCTCAGACAGGTGGAGGGGTAACTTGATATGGTGGGAGCTTTCTACCTTCAGGGGTTAAAATAACAACCAACAATCTGCTGTATACCGGGCAAACTGGAGCGATACATCTATTGCTGAGACCATAAAAGAAGAGGATTCTCTGTATAAAAAAGTAATGTGCATTGTACATGTTTTTTGTGGCATGGAGAATTTATAATTTTTAAATCTGTTAATCAGTGAATCTGCGTTACTGTGCAGTTTCAGGATCCACACTGTGGTGGAAATGTTATAGGTTGCTTCAACCGATTTTCATCTACAGGAAAAGAATAACGCAGCATTCAACTTTTCCCTCCTGCCCTCTGCATGATGATGTCACCAACTCACTCATATCTGACCTGTAGGAATTCCAGGACTTCCTGATACCCAAATATGGCAACACATCCTGCAGGACTATCAGCAACGTTGAGGTTGCGAAACCTATTTCTGCTTTCTTTCTTCCTGCTTGAAGCATTTGGCAAGAAGGAACCAATGATATTCTATAACAGGTCTGATATGTAAATAAAGTATTAGCAACCGGCCTCTTTACTTTTGCCAGTTTTTTTGTATTCTCAGATTATCACTAACATGCTCCTGCAGGAAGTGAAGATAACACAACTTAACACATGTAACATGTCAATTTTGGAATAAACTGAATTTTTCTGAAAATATATTGTGATATGGCAGTGCTTCACCATGTTGTACAATGTATTCCTGACATATATAAGGTGGCCATAAAGTGCCTTAGTTCCCTTCCTGATAAGACGTGTCAGTGTCAGTAGTTAGTAACTGCTCTTAACGTTTATGGTTTCTCATGTTTCTCAAGATTGCAGGCTTACAGTATATCACTAAAATCCTAGCACTCTTACAGTAAAGGTGTAAAAGACTTTCTACCCCAGACTATAAACTGTTCATAAAATAATTGTGGTGCAATCTCTGAACAACGACGTCCAGCTGTTATTAGTCACTTTTCTGTGTAATTCAAAATGCAGCACGCACAACGATTTAGGAAGAAAAAAAAACATTTTGGGATGTGTAATAGTTACTACTTGTCCTATGTTACTTTTTGTGTTTGGCAGCATGTATGTTGTGTTGCCAAGCCATAAACTGTGTGTAGCCATAGATTTATTTATATTCCAACTTTAGATATCACTGATTAATCATTGTAATTTCTTGTTATCTCAGTGTAGAGTAATGGGCCTAAACATTGTTGTACAGTTTTGATTGTAGACTAAGTTACATAAAAGGACTATAAAATGTCTGTCCCTTTCCTAAAACACACAATCAATAAAATGATTGCAACAGTGATCAGTGAACTGCCTTGTCTGGACAGATAAGAGCTCTAAAACAATTAATCACGCGTTGCCGTCACAGGAAGTGAGGTGTCATCAGCATACGTATATGATTAGTTGGTAGTGATCCAGATGATACACTGTAAGAAAATGTCCTGATCAATTTAAGTAAACTACTGGCAGCTACAGTTGCCATCTTTAAACTGGTATTTCTACAGTGTACCTACTGTGATCTACAACAGTTTAGTACTGTAAAATATTACAGTACTGTGCTGTATGGAAAATAAACATTACAGTATTATACTGTCAGCTCTTTGGTTGCAATTCTTCTGTTATACAGTTCCTACAGTATTCTCCATTAACAACTTACTACTGTAAAAATATTATACAGTTTACAGTAATAAGTTAATGATCTTCACAGTGATATAAACTAATGTTTTTTTTCAAGTTTAACATTTAACAACAAAAAACCCTGAAATAATAATAATAATAACACATGAAAATAGCTGTCACAGAAATGGCTCAGACAAGAGATGGCCTTACAACATAAGGCATTTATTAAAGCTGAATGTTTTCAGTAACTACAAAATCCATAAAAACACCATTACTACTTGGTTGTCAGAACCATTTCTTGAACTATGATAAGTGATGGCTAACATTACATTCATTAAACTTTGTATTTTCCTCCCAGGGTCAAAATAGGTCTGTTTTGACTGTTTGCATAGCATAGAGTACAAATTATCAGCCAATTCAACTTCATTTAAGCTTCCTGTTTTTTTCTTACTCCTTCCTCATACCCAAAGACAACGGTTGGGTCAATGCATCAAAAGCATAGCAGCTAAGAAAACTAAGTAAAAACTAACTAAATTACACCCATTCCATTAACAATAACAATTAAACATATCAAACTGGCTCTCAACAATGGTGGGTCCAAAAATGAACCTGGACATCTGAGACAGATGGACTATAAAGCCCTACTCAAAGTCCATCACATTTTTTAGTAGCCACATGGGGATTCAGAGTTGTTGCCTTTTTGTGGACCAGCTTCCCTGTCTTCTTTGACACCTCCTTCCCCTGGCTGGTCTTTATTCCCCTCTCAGGGTTAATCCCAATTAGGCACCTAAAATGTAATAATAGAGAAAGTATATAAGATATTAGGTATGGTTAGTAAAGATCATTTGCATTTAATATGGAACCCTATCACAGTAATTGAATAAAAGATTAAGATGTCTTTTTATGATAATGACCCCTGTGTCTCATAATTATCTAATTTTGATAAACATAAATAAGGTTTGAGGGTGGCATTAGCTAACATTGTTATCTTTGGGAAATGTCATCTTTGGCAAAGTTCAACATATAGTATAGAAACTTTTTTTAAGATTATTTTTTGGGGCATTGTTAGGCCTTAATTGACAGGACAGCTGAAGACATGAAAGGGGAGAGGGGGGGGAACAACATGCAGCAAAGTGCCGCAGGTCGTAGTCGAACCCGGGCCCGCTGCGTTGAGGAGTAAACCTCTGTATACGGGTGCCCGCTCTACCAACTGAGCTATTCAGGAACCCAACATATAGCTACTTTTTGAAGACTGTATTTCAGGTTCATCAACCGTGTTGTCTATTGTCAACTTAAGAAGAACAGTTAGTGAAGGACACATTGCTCAATGAGACATTTTATGAATATCCGTTTAGTGATTATTCACCCACAGAATGGTGGGTTACTTCTTACTTAATATGATATCAAAAGAATTTTACAAATTGTGTATACAAATGTTTCCATTTGAATTTCCATCTGTGGAAAACATTTAAAATCATTTTTAGAAACATTATTTTGTTATAGAAATATTATTTTGTCAGTTTCTCTGTCTGCAGTTTATCGTGCATTCATCTGTTGTATGGATTTTCTCATTTCAAACCCTGCACTTTGCCATTTGTTATGTGTAGTAGTAGTAGCGGTAGTAGTAATAGTAGCAGTAGTAGTACTGGTGGTGGGAGTAGTAGTAGTAGTAGAAGTACAACCGCTAAACATTGATGTATTATCACCTGAAATACTTCTTTGATTGTGATTCACGTCTCCGCCAACCTCTTTTCTTTAACCTGTAAAAATGTCTTCCTCAATTCCCTCCTTTTGTCCGTCTACACCAACTCGAACTTGACAATGTCTCACCTCTGTACATACTCCTGATAACTGATGTTCTGAAGTATAGCACTTCTGAGTTTACTTGGATCAATGCTTAAGCTCTTACCTTAAAGAAAGGTAAACAGACCTGTGTCGGAGGCGTCATTCTTAAGAACAATCAGAGGCTGTTCTCAGGTTCCTCCCTCAGTCAATAAGAGGCCTCCGAGTCCAAACAGCCAATCTGAAGCTTTTGTTTCATTACACCCACCGTTCACTGGTTGAATCACACAACTACGATGGAAAGAACCATTCACCCATTTACTATAATCATTATTATTACAATCCTCATCATCATCATAATCTGAATATTCATCACAATAATATTATCATAATAAATATCAACATATTTACTGTCCATTAATTACTACCAAGATATTTTTTCTTATCCTTGCTTTCTCAATTTTCTTTCTCCTTCCTCTCAATATATATACTCTCTACTGAATAATTTTAAAGAAAACTAAGTAGACAAACATTACTCAACACAAATACACTTATGCAAGAATACACTTGTGCAAGTTAGGCTTGTGTGAAGCAGTAAAGCTTTCCAGCAAAAGGGTAAATTTCTCGAGGCTTCATGTCCACACAAAACCAGCTGTTGGTCAAAGAGTGTACAACAGTCAGATATGATAAAAAACATATTTTTAAAATGTGCTTGTAATCCTGTATCAATATAGAGTCTATTTTGTGGTCAGTATATTATGATTGTATAACATAACTGTATAATAAATTGTCATTGTCTGGTGATCATTGCATTTGCACATGTGTGTAAAGCAATGTTCTGGTCCATAATTGTATCAAAATATCTTAATGGAGGGACAATATTAGTGTTCAGTGGTTTAACCAGGCATTTGTTTTTATTCAGGAACAACCATTTCTCAACCATGTTAGGGCTGATGTGATTTCTTATTTTAGATATAGATAGAAATAGCATACCTTTTGTAAATAGCTTCTCCTGCCTTGGAAAACACCCTTTGACATGGCACAGATGAGGTGGAGGTACACAAAAACCTGACTTGTATAGACGAGCACAGATTAACTTCTGCTTCTCCCAGTATTGAAGTGGGTCCTCCAACCGTCTGTTTATTGGTTCAGACAGGTACCAATGGACCTCCACAGTAGTGTTGGTTGTTACATGCTGTGTTCTCTCAAAGCTATGAAGACATCTGATATAGTCTGCTGCTCCTACCTTTGTCAGCACACATCTAAAGGAGAGACGCCTGCTTGAAGAATGTTATATTACTTTGTCATTTGCTTATAGAGACAAGCAATGAAGAGACACAACGTTTGATAGGAGATTTGACAGACTTGGAGCTTGACAGATCCTTGGTATTTTGCCAATTAACTATTTGTACCCAACACTAATTATGTTCAACACAGTTTTCTGCAGCACAGTAATGTACAGATTCAGATTTGAAAAAGTGAGTAAGATAAGATAAACCTTGATTGACAGAAGAAATTCAGAATGGGCATGTAAAATATATTAAACAATTATGACACCAGAAACTGGGAAGGCGTCCCCTGTCAGACCAATGATGAATGTTGGCTTCTGTTATCACACTACAAATAGTTCTTTGCCACAACATTTTTTTTTTCGCAAAAGCAGCTTTCTCGCTTTGGGTTATTTTATTTTCTCATTATTTTGCTCCCAATTTTCTTTGCTGTTTTCAAATTTCTTTCATCAAAAATTTAACTGTGAATATTGTGTGTTCTAAATCTGCCGTTTTTAAGTTTTGAATGTTTCACTTGTTATCTCTGTTTTAGCAGCGTTGCCTCCTTTTAACATTAAAGGGTTTGCTCTCATGTGATCCTTGAGTCTTTTGCATTTACCCTGTACACTGAATAAACGGACAGCAGTTTGAAGCTCTAGATCTCGCCACCTTTTCCTGAAAACTGTCAAAAGGTAGCACTTTAAGGCCATATGATGGTCAATTTTGGGAGACTCACCCCTCCCAATCGTAGCTGCAGGTCTTTCCTTGAGCTATGATAGTATCAGCAGTAACATGGGTCAGAGGTGAAGATTTGGTTGTCAGTTTGCAAAAGATTTGTTGCCATTTTCTGAAGCGCTGTGTCAGCAGATTTCCGTCCCTCACTGCAACTGGTTTCAACACAGACTTGTCCTTCATTTTAAAAAAAACATACACAATTTGACAAGTTTTTTAAGCAAAGTCAAATCCATATATACTTACAGACCTTCATACATGAAAGCAACTTTGTTTAATTGCTGTTGGAATCCTCTGGAATTCTCGCCTTCACTTTAGGAAATTATTTTTTCGTTTGAGTCTAAAACCCGTGGCATTCTTCTCACAGCCTCACCTCTTATAGCTTCAAAGATGGAGCACCCACTGACCACTATGGGCCTTCTGGGCCACTGTAGTTGTAGATCATATACCTATACTTTTATGTACAAGTGATTCCGCAGAAGACCTTGTCAAATCATCTCAGGTACTCGCAGTTGTGGTGACACAGCATGTATGGCTAAAGTCAAGTGTTGTACTGTGTAAGTCTTGACAATAGCGGGCTTTCCCTAAGATATTGAACAATTTTGTACGTCGCAGTGTATTCCAGTGCAGAAGACACATTACATTAGACGTTTTAAAGTGTGTGCTTTGACTGCTGGTATTAAAGTGAAAGACATAGTATGTAGTATTTGAGTAGTCAATCACCTGAAGGCCTGTGTTTACACAGTGGTTAAGCTGTCGAGGAACATTCAACTGGTATAAGAGTGTCAGAGATGTGAGTTCTGTGTCCAAAGCACCACAACTCTGTACTTTCCTTTTCTAACACCTCTGAAACCAAACAACTTCAAAGAACTCATGCCAACAAAACTGATTCACACCACCTTAAATATTTAAACATACTGCAAAGACTAGAGCCAGCCAGCGGGTTCAAACCCAGGACCTTCTTTCTTTGAGGCGACACCCCCATACTCAGCCCAGTCTCATGGCTGTTTGTGAAATGCTCGCGTTATTTAATCTAGTGATTCATGTATAGATCATGTTAATGTTGTTATGTTTGTGCCGCAAGCAGCAAGATCGGGGGGGATTAACTCAGCTGATTGTGGAAACTGTCTTCATATGCCCCTTGCCAAATAACACATCACTGCTAGAGAGAGAGACAGAGAGAAAGAGACAGAGAGGAATGCAGTGTATCCAGTGTCTTCTTTCTTATCTTCAGATGTCTTCCCCTCCAATTAGGTGATAAAGCATGAAAAAACAACATAGTCCTTCCATTTCCTTTTATTTCTCTTTCTATCTGTCCTTCATTTAAACTGTTTTTCTTTTTGTTTCCTTCACTTGTCCTTTATACTAACTATTACAAATGCAAACAAACATTACAATTTCCAAAATGTAGGTGGTGATACAGGTTTTGCCTGTGTTACAAGTTGCAGCCTGTTGTTCATCCACCTTATCAAGTCATTTATCTTGTAAGCGTTTTACTTCCATTTAAAATAATTCATAAAATAAAAGCGAAAGCAAACTAAATAAAGGGTTTCTTGTAAGGTAAGTCAGAGACAAATAGAATTTGAGAAGCATGTTTTATGTATTAATGATAAATCATAGAATGATGGAAGACATTAATGAAACCAAGAAAAAGGATCATGCCTGGAGCAAGAGTCTAGGGTTTGTCATGACAGGTTTATGGTTTATTGTCTTGAAGATGCAGTATTTCAAACAATCTGCATTATCATCAGCAGCAATAAATCAATTCCAGAACCTGGGGTGCATGTACACGTTTTTGTGTAAGCACATTTAATTATTTTTAATGGCATACAGTTACTTTTGAGGTTTTGTTTTCAAAATAGTCTTATTGCACTCTACCTAACTCTTTATTGAAGCTGTATGATGTGTACACTAAGTGAAGTATTCAAAAATCAGAGACTTTTGTGTGTCTGCATCATATCAACATCATCTCACCATTTTCATTTCTTCTATTTCAAATACAAGTATGTTTGCGCATCAGTTTAGACAATTTTCCCTTTTATTTAGGTAAACATATTTGGTATCTTGGAAACTCTGTGAGCTCCACTAGAATTTGAAAAGTTCTGGAGGTTTGAATAACGGCAAGCTGCACAGTATGAGTTTGTAATGACTGAGGAGTTAAATTCCTTTGGAATAGGACAAACTGTCAAGGTGAGTTTAAACATGAGTAGTTCACATTGACTCTGTCTGATATTTTAACAATTAAAATCCTGTCTGTTGGAACCACCTACTAAAACCTGTGATACCCTGTAGTCAAAGTTCACACTGTTCACTCTGTGGGATGATGATGAAATGTGTTTGAGGTAATGATGGCAATGCTCCATTGGAGATTGGATTCAGGCCAAGTTGGGAGTTAACAGATACACGTCAGTTGATACACAAGGGAAAGACACAAAGCAGTGTATTTATATTTATATAGTATATGGATGGACAGTGGAGACATGGATTATGCTGCGGGAGTGGTTTGAGCATTTTTTATAAATGAGCAAACACTAACGCTTGCATGTCAAGGCATCTTGAAGGCAAGATTGTAGGTGGAGTATCATTTTAAAGCCATTCCCAATGGTATGATTATGTTTGATTAATAAAAGCACAACAAAAGTGGCATAAGTCAGTTTTAAGCCCTGTAGTTATCTTAATCACCAGAAATGTAGCTGGCAGATCTGGTTCTATGGCTCCAGCCTGTCCTCCTCCTCAAAAGACTTCTTTTGTCTTACCCGTGATTTCCACCAACTGCAGAACAGCTGCGGATCAGCTCCCCTGTGTGTTGGCTCCATGCTCCGCCGTGATTCAATACCCAACAAGTCCGGATTTGTTGAGGAACGGCTGCGGCCGTGAGGTCACAAGAACCCACGAGAGCTTGTGATTTCACGTATGATCGCGCAGTATAACAGAATGTAGTTTCTATAAACAGAACCACATAACCTGTGACCTGTTGACTTCAAGCCTGTCTCCGCCCATTATGACATTTCCAAGGTGTAGTGCAGGGAAATATGATCTGGCGTAAGCGTGGTTTATTTTATTTTGAAAATATATTTTGTTTCTGTGCTAGACTTCCTATCCCGCGCAATCTGCCCTATGCTGAATTGCCGTGGAGCTCTCTGACATCCGGCAAAAATAGAAGCTCTGCGTGTCTGCTCCAGAGGACTGCGGATCGCCAGAGCTGGGACGGCGTTGGAACGCAGCCGTTCTGCAGTCAGTGAACAGACATGCATTGACTTTAATGGAAACCTATTGACTCCGCCGCCGTTCCAGAGTGGATCCCCATCCGTTTCGCAGTTGGTGGAAATCAGGGGTTGGCAAAGCATTTCTTGGTAGATATTCTTGGTAGATATATATATATATATATATATATATATATATATATATATATAAATGCAAGACTAGACAGAAGTAAACTGCAATCAAACGATAACATTCCAATGGTTGTTTTCACTCATGTGAAAAAATGTTCCAATCAGGTGTGACAAGTGTATCGCCACCAGTTGTCTGTCTGTGGCTTACCTCAATCTAGATTTTAACAAGTAGTCTATTACTTTTTTCCCAGATAAGAGTGTTGTTATTTATCAAAGCAACAATATTAATTATTTTTTAGTACAATTTATTCCATGTGTTTTAGAAAAAAAAGCATGTACTATGTAGGCCATTTATTTTGGAGACACTGGATGCAGAAGCACATTACTGTTATGTAAATGTAAATGTGCTGTATTTATATAGCGTTTTTCTAGTCTTAGCGACTACTCAAAGCGCTTTTACATCATACAGGATACATTCACCATTCACACACATTCATACACTGTGGCCGAGGCTGCCGTACAAGGTGCCACCTGCTCATCAGATAAACACTAACACACATTCACACTCCAATGCGCAGCATCAGGGGCAACTTGGGGTTCAGTGTCTTGCCCAAGGACACTTCGACATGGGACTGCATTGCCAGGGATTGAACCACCAACCTTCCAATTGGCAGGCAACCACTCTACCACTGAACACAGTAGCTTTCTTCAAGTTTATCCTGTTGCACCTAGTTTGAGCCAAGCCTCTGAAACTCCTGCCCCCTTGGAATGTATTTGGTGTAATGTCTCACAGGAGAAGATCCTGCAAAACCATAAAAAGTGAAAGAAATGAAATTGATGAGGATCAGTGATGAAAACCTTCTCGCTTTGTCAATGTTTCCGTCCAGCTTTTTTAGCTCTCTTATCAGAGCACTGACTCATTAAAAACCTTCTTCTTTTTTTAATCATCTTTTATTGGACTTTGTTTTCCTCAAACCATGTTTATTTAACTGCTTTTTTGGCCGTGTCATAAACAACACAATTACAACTTTATATGTTGTTATTACACATATCACACACAGGCCTGAATTACACACACATGCTCAGTACCTACACATGCACTAAATGGAGAGGTGTCAGAGTGGAGGGGCTGCCCATGGAAAGGCACCCCGAGCAGTTTGACATTCGGTGCTTTGCTCAAGAGCACCTCGGCAGTGCCTAGGATTTGAACTGGCACCTCTCCAGCTACCAGTCCACCACCATACCGGACTTGAACCAGCGACCCTCCGGTTCCCAACCCAACTCCCTACAGACTGCTACTTATACTTATTCTCACCGTGACTAAAGATGTATCATATACCTGCTGTAACATGCAATGCAGTCTTGGCATCATTTTACTTTATTCTGTTTTTTCATGTGCATACCTAATTAATTAGGATGAGCAACAGTACTGGCTGCGGCCACTGATCATAATGGCACAGTATATTGTTGGCTTCATCTCCAATTTGACCTGCTAATTTTATTATTACCTTGGTCTATTGTAGGTTACAATATGTTTTAACAGTGCACACGGCCTCAGGTGAACATAATCAGCATGACTCATTTATTTCTTGTGTAACAGGGATACGTGGTATTGCAAAAAAATGAAAAATACCTAATGTCTTCATTTGGCAGTTAGTTTATTGTAAAAATAAAAACTTAAAAAAACTAGCTTATTTTGACTTGCTGGCTTCCATCAGGTCAGAGTAGGATGAGGTTCAGAAAATAAATTGAGATCAGCTTCACTGTAGAGATCAAGCTTGTAGTTCTTGCTGTATGTCTAGAGAGAGAGAGAGAGAGAGAGAGAGAGAGAGAGAGAGAGAGAGAGTGTGCGTATGTGTGTGTGTGTGCGTGCGTGTGTGAGTGGTTGAGGAGAGAAATACTTTCTGGATCTCTCAGGTGAATCCCGCCTCCCTAAACGCATTGATTGGATAACAAGACTCATCCTCTGCTTTCATTGGCTGTGCTGTATGTCAACCGCCGCCTGCAGGTAGCAGGTCCATACTTGAGCTCAGGTAAAACCTACCTGAGCACTAGAAGAGAGGGAGGGCTTTGGATAGGTACTTAGCTTTTAGCTTCAATTTAGCGCATTTACCAGTAATAACTCTTTATGCAGCCTACTTATAACTCAAATTCACAGGAAGATAGATTTTTATAAGTTATTATTACAATGGCAGCGAGGGTAGGACTGGCTATGAATCCGCCGCATACGACAGAAGAAAGGGCGGTTTTCACGCAGCTGAAGCCAGTGAGGATGCCGGGAGCGGACGGCGTTGAGGAGGGTTCCGTGTTTGAGGACGTCAAACCCGGGGTGAGAGTCTTCGCCGACCCGCTGAGGAAGGCCTGGCTCCCGGTGAACCGTAGGCTCGGCCTTCCTGGGTTTATTAATCACTGTTCATTATTTATTTTACCTTGACTTTCATGTTAACAGTGTGGCTGCTGATTTACAGTGTAGCTGCATCTTGTGCACACACACTCTCATATATATATATATATATATATAGGTAGGTTAAAGTCCTTCACAGACACCAGACATGTTACAAAACGCAGGTAAATTTCACCTGGAAGCTTTAGAGCAACTAGTGGCAGTTCAGCAAACTAGCAGACTTTAATGGTAGTTCTGTTCTATTTGGTTTGAAGTTGCTATGAATATATGTTTTAAAGATTTTACACAATAGAATCCACACACTCAAAACACTTATTGCTTGCATTTATTCTAAATATGCTATTTAATTGAATAGGCTTATTGTTCATATACAACATATTTATGGAAAAGTAACAACAAGTGTGTTGTCATTGGTAATTATTTGAGTGTATTTGCCCCCAAAAACATCTGCAGTGTCGTTGATATAAATGTATTGGGAAGTTAATAACCTGCTGGCCTCTTTCTACTTTGACTGTTTGACACACATACACACATGCCGCACGGCTTGGTCAGAGAGGAGCTAAAGACACATGGAGCTGCTTGTTACCTTAAATTATGATGGCTGCCCCTACCTCCATAGCCTCTTCTCCATCCATCATCGCATTCCTCAGTAGATCTGTCTGTCCAAGATTATCAGTTTTTGCTCTGATGCCAGACATGTTTTAGCAAAGGGTCACGCGTAATCAGTTGCAGAAGATCAGTAATACAATAGTATAAACAACACTGTATGACGTCCCTTACCACCTTCTTTTGTTAAACACGATCACAGCAGAGACATGGCAGCTGCATTAAAGTTAAATGGCTGTGAATTGTAGATTGATCGTGCATGGTCACAACAGAGTGCAAACGGTAACCAGAAACCTGTGTAAGGTACGGCAGAGCCTGAGACCTGAGTCTAACATTGGATTTGATAGGTTAAAGATATTTGTTGACTTTACTCCTTATTTTGGCTTTTCTATTCTGGTAAAGAGCGCATCATATCCACTTGCATCAGGTGGATATGATGCACTCTTTTTCACACAAAGCATCATTCGTGGAGTAGGCCGGGGGCATGCTGTTGAATATTATGCAAACATAAAATGAAAGCGGTCACAGTCTGTTTCGACTTTGTTGGCATTGTCTGCTTGGCAGGTGCAATCATAGAAGTTAACCCACATTTCCTTGCAGCAGTCAAACCTATCTGTTTCTGCATGTCTGTACAATTTGTCTTTTAAGTTAGGTGGGCATTGTGCAGCAGTGTTACTCAGATACCTTTTTTTTGGGAGCAGGAGTTTGTTTTGTCTTGTATAAGTACCTAGCCACTTTATCATACAACTAGCATAACCCTAGTATTGTTTGTCTTTTATCTATGCACTGTTTGTATAAAATGTAGCCTTTAATACATTTAAATTGAATAGAATACCTTTATTCATATATGTAATTTTTTGCTGCTCAAGTAACACATAAACTAAAGCAGATATAATAATAGAAATGCAAGCAAAGGTTGAAGCTTATTATGCCTGCCCTTCTCTCAGCACAACAAAGTTTGTGTGATGTAAAAACACAAGTCACAATGACCTGAATGAAGTATTATTTAGCCTAAATGAATGGTTTGTGTGCTTGCGGGATTCCATAAATCGCAATGAGATGCAGCTAAAAAGATGAGCACAGCAGCACAGGTTTTACTTTTTAATCATTGTCTTGAGCATCATAAGACAAAACCTTGTCTTGTTTGTGTGACATTCCTCGTCAGCATTGTTGCTTGAAGTAAAGCAAGTTGACAACTTCCAAGTCCGTATTTAACATAAAAACATAATGTGATGTTACCTGTCTGCAACAACACGGTTTATGTCACTTTTTCTTGTTTGCTCTGAGGTTTTCCTCGAGACAAAATATCCAACAGTCAACTGCTTTTCTCTTGTTTCTGTGCCTGTACCATCACCATGATGTGCTTGATGTTATGCAAAACATGACTGTGTCAAGAACAAAGAAGTCATGTTCAGTGAAATAGTTACCCCTCAGGCAAATTAAAGCGCGTCTGAGAGCTTTTACCTTATGTGCTCTTGGTTCATTGTGAATGTGCATGAAGACGCTTTCTCAAACACATTCCTCTCAGTTCACTCTGTCTTGTTTTTTTCCACTGTCACTTTCTCACTCACTGTTCATTTCATCCCTCTTTCTTTTTTTTGAAGATTATTTTCTTGGGCATTTTAGGCCTTTTATTTTGATAGGACAGCTAAAGACATGAAAGGGGAAGAGAGAGGGGAAATGACATGCAGCATAGGGCCACAGGCCGGAGTCGTACCTGGGTCCGCTGTGTTGAGGAGTAAACCTCTATATATGGACATCCGCTCTTTCAACTGAGCTATCCAGGCACCCATCCCTCTTTCTTCTCTTAATTTTGTTTCAAAGACATGGTTTCCCACTCTTCTTGTCTTGTTTCTCACTTAACTTTTTTCCTTCTCTGAGACTGAGTCTTTGTGTCATTGTGTTGGGGTTTAAAGAGCGCTTAACTGAGCTAGTGGCGTGACAGCAGTATGTTGCCCGACCTGTCTGAGCAGGGCCCGCATCTCCGTAGGTCGCCTCGAGGCAATAGGAGGATTATAAAGGCCGACCTCATGAGAAAGTCACAGCAGCACTGAAAGGCTGAGGAGGCTCCTCAAACACTTGTTGCATGGTCCAGGACTCTTGTCTTTACCATTTGTTTGTTTTTTTTACCAGCGTTTGTGTATGCCAAAGGATTTTTTAACCTGTCTGTAAATCACAAATCTTTTTTGCTTCTGTTGCATCTATGGAGTTTTCCACAGTTTTTAAAAGTTTGAGGAGGCTATTAAAGGAGGATCAAGAATCAAGGAGGAGTGAAATTAAATATAGCACACTAGGAGTCTTGAGTTTTTCTAAGAGAGTGAAGGGGTTTTCTTTTAAATATTATGTATTGATATTTTGGCCATGTGGGTGCAGCATGACATGCTGTAAACCTAGCACTGATGTTATCGCCTCTTTTTAGCTCTATTATTGCCTGTTATGGTCACCAACTCTTGAAGGAAATATCTGACTTCTAAGCTTCTAAATGCTCCACTATATTGGCAAGCTAATCACTAACTTTTATGTCTGCCATGTGGTGCTATGCAGGCAGGTAGAGGATTTAGCTATAGGGCAGGGTACCGAATTCAATACTTTTAGCCGCCGACCGAAATTACAAAAAAGTTTTTAGTAAGATTATCCTTTTATTTTTCTTGCCATATAACTGTTCATGTACCTCAGCAGTAATGGCAGAATAAGTAACTGATATGAAACTTATTTCCAGATTGTTTTGTCCATAGTATTGAGTATCAAAAAAATGGCTCTTCACTTAATACCAAATTCCAGTACCTAAAGAGTAAATAAGTGAGCCAATAAGCATGCAGCATGTTTCTTCCAAGATCTAATATTGCTGGTGATTGGCTGTCTAACATTACACGTCGTAGAGACACACAGGAAAAACTCTACGCTAGGCACTGAGACGGGCTCACGTAGCTGAAAAAAAATGAAAAGATTTGTGCAATATTGCAAAATGTCATTTTCTTTGTTTATTAAAATTGGTATAAAGTGTTGTTTAGGAATTTGTATTGAAGTCACGGTATTGGTATCAGTACGGGTATCGGAATTCTTTGAACGATATCCACTCAGCCCTAATCGGCTGTCAAAGCTGTTGATGGTTGACGGTTGATGAGAGCTAAGACAGTGAACATTAAAGTTATTATAAGTCTGTGTTTGTTGTGTAGTGCTGCAAGCAAACAATAGAGCTCTATAGCAGTGGTGTTTAACTACACTGGTACTAAATCTGCTTGACGAGTTTGGAGATGTAAGAACAGGGTAGGGCTGGGCGATATGGAGAAAATCAAATATCACAATATTTTTGACCAAATACCTCTATCGATACCACAACGATATTGTAGTGTTGACTATTGGTGCTTTAACAAAATATTTACACAATGAGATTTCTGATAAATAATTATCAGTAATGTGGATATAATGACTAAGTGGGTAAAAGCAAATAATAGAACAGTCTGGTAAGTTGAAGAAAATGACACAACTTTACTGTAATGCAGCCTTTAAAACCAAGAAAAGACAACACTTCTGCCATATTACGATATCCAAAATCTAAGATGATATCTAGTCTTGTATCACAATATTGATATAGGATCGATATATTGCCCAGCTCTAGACCAGGATCATGATCCAATAAGTCCAGTATTTATGTTTGGTCTGTGATGTTTCTGCGCTAAACGGACATCACCTTCATAGTAATCAATGTCATTCGATGGAGGAACATGTATTAGTTACAGGGCTACAACTATTATTTAAATTATTGAACAATGTGTTGATCAGTTTAGTTTGATTACTTTATTTGTCATATAGTTTATAAAACATCAGAAACGGTAATAAAATGCACAGCAAAAGTTCCCAGAGTCAATTGTGATGTCTTAAAGATGCCTGTTTGGTCCAAAACTCAAATATATTCAATGTCCTATAGTACAGAACAGTGAAACACATTTGATGAGTTGGAAAACATTTTCCTTTTGAAAGCCAAAAAGCTGTTCATCCAAACATTGTAAAGGCCTAATTTGTTTCAGTTTTGTGTCAATCCTTTGGAAAATTATCCTTTTACTGTTTTTCCCAAACAGTGCATGTCTTATTCTGGATTTAAACTGTTCATGTACCTCAGTAGTAATGGCAGAATAAGTAACTGATATGAAACTTATTTCCAAATTCTTTTGTTGTTAAATCACCAATGGGTTTCATGTTGGAAACCCATTGGTGATTTAACAACAAAAGAATTTGTTATGTTGGACGGAGCATAGACAGGGGAAGTTACAGAGTAACTTCATGGCGTACAGCTAAAGAGTGTGCTGCTAGTCACACCTAATGATTCCTGAAGATCAATACTCAGATATGGTTTAAATTTGTTTTCAAGATGTTTTTTTTTTTTACATCCTGGGATTGTACTGGGACCTCACGTTGTTTGAGTTTATGCCTCTGATGTCATGGTACTGACCCGACTGACCCTATTCTACATGTCTTCCTGTCGTGTCAGCCGTCCATTCGGGAATTGGTGTTCATTTCTGGGTCTTTTTAGGTCATTGTTCCGTCCGATGAAATGGTTTTGGTTTGCCTAATGATTTGACTTCCAGAACAACACACACAGCTGCTTTGCATCTGAGCAGGTGTCTGCTGACATTCAATCTCGGCTCGCAGAATCCAACACTGATTGGTGATGGGTGCGTGAAGGAAGATTGAGCTAATAGACTTTTTTCTCTTTATTTTTTTGGCTCATAGAGGCAGAAGGACAGTTCCAGTTTCTAATGTAGGAACTTGTGTTGGTCTCTCTTTTTGATGGCATCGTTGATTTGGTAACAAATAAACATAAAAAAACTATTGCTGTAAGCTGTTCATCAATAGCCTACATAAAAACTGTATAAACCTACTAAATTGTTCTGCTTATTACCTCACAGGCTTCCAGACATGAACCTGACTTTTAAATAAGTCATATAATCCTCAGAACCACATAAACACCTTTTAGAAAAACAATGGCTTTTTCTGAGGTTTTATTCAGCTGTGATGAAGCTCGATGATGTTAGCAAAAATGTCATTACTGGCTGATGAGCAAGCATTTATTATATCAGCCTTATACATATGCAGACCCATAAATCAGTGTGATCCTCCTGCAAAGTGCTGGATCACCAGCAGATCGAGCAGACATTTATCTCTACCCATAATGCTCGGCTGTGTCTGTGTACAAGACAACAC
This sequence comes from Etheostoma perlongum, assembly GCA_026937815.1. Taxonomy (NCBI): domain Eukaryota; kingdom Metazoa; phylum Chordata; class Actinopteri; order Perciformes; family Percidae; genus Etheostoma; species Etheostoma perlongum. The sequence goes on along the minus strand of CM049383.1, from coordinate 7,179,445 downwards.
ACGCAGCCCGCAGACAGTCCTATTCTATTGTTTCCTAATGCCTGCGGTCTGCAAACTCATCTACTGAAGCTGCAAAATCTCCTTAATGACTAGCACTGTTAACCCTTCACTTGTCTGGACAAGCAATGGATATTTCTCTGTTGAATAAAAACAAAAGGTGAAATCATTTTGTGGTGAGACAAATCTTTCAGTGTCAGAGGGGCCGCTAACTGATCCCCCCCCCATAGACATAGTTGTGGCCTGTGTATGTATTGAAATAAGAGGCCGAAATCAAAATACCAATAGAGGAACTTTAACACCCCACTGCCTCTTACTGCATTTGAGAAGGACCTTTTCTGTTTTGTGGGACAACATAGAACGAGTGACAAGAGATAAGAGACAGACATAGAATGACACAGAAGGTTAATGTTTGGACCAACTTGAATATAAGGATGTTGCAGGTCAGTTCCAAAGAGTTCTGTCCCAAAATGATTTGGGTTTACATTATGATTAATGGCAAAGAAGAGTTTCTGAGACTAAGTTAGAGAGAGGTGTTGGTTCATGTTTCAGCTCATTGTGATTTAAAGGGCTGAAACTAAGATGCTCAATAAAATAATAATAAAATTAACACAAAGAACAAAGTTTGCTAAGAAATTTCTTTCCACTATCGGCCAACACGGGTATTTTGGAACGTGGGGTTACTGTTAACCATGGCAACACCTATTCACCCAAACATAAATATAATACAGTATAAACCACGTTAACACCAAGCAGTTCTGTTCAGTTTGTTACACAGAATCATTATTTTCGCAATTCCATTAGTAAAATGTGTGAATAGTATGTGATACTATGTTTGGTACCACCTCGGTCGAGGTTCCATCTGTGTATTTATGGGCATCAGAAAAAGATTTTTCCCAGTGAAGACGTCATTATTCACATCATTTCATGTGGGTATCAGAGGTGGGAAACTGGGGCTAGATTTTACAACAGAGTTTCCCAGTTGGCGATGTGTTGTTGACAACTGACGTTCAGAAGCACAACTGTTCAAATGTGTTGATTGTTTAGATAGTTTTCATATAGAAAATTCATGCGTGTGAAAAATAATTTTATAACATCCACATTGCGGACATTGCTAAATTTATTACTTGCACGCATGAATTTTCTTTGTGCTTTCTTTGTGTGAGTTTTCTTTATTTGGTTTCAACAGAGTAACTTTAATTAATTATAACAGTTGTGTGCTATTGCCAGTAATAAGTAAACCAATTCAAGTCAAGGAGGCCTATGTTTTGAGCTCTAGTATAATCTGTAGTGATGAAAGTAATGCATAATTGAAGAGCTTTGCGGTGTCCTTTTGTTTCTGTGGCCTCCATGTTTTCACACACCTGATGCTCTGGGCTACGCCCAACAGCTGGTGGCAGTAATGCAACAAGTTGTTATGCCTAACTCCAATATAACAGAAAAGAAGAAAACGCATCCCAACCTTGTGAACGCCGGCAGTGAGAAGAACAACATAATCACGGGGCCGGTTCCTGATATTCCCAGGTGGCACGAATGCAGCACAAGCAAGCAAGCTGAGCCAGTACTAGAAGTTTACGTTAACACACTGCACTGATTGGTCAAAGAGAAACGTCATTAGCGGCACACAGGACATTCTTTACAAATCCGTCACCAAGCTAACAATAATAGCAATCCCAATTTTTTTATGCACCCGACCCAGATTTTTTTTAAATGGAAGCCTGCAAAACTACGGCGTACAATACAGTACAATTTTTTTTAATGGTAATTTTTTTGGCCATTTTCGGCCTTTATTTTGATAGAAGAGCTGAAGACATGAAAGTGGAGAGAGAGAGGGAATGACATGCAGCAACGGGCCGCAGGTCGGAGTTGAGCCCGGGACCACTGCGTTGAGGAGTAAACTTCTATATATGGCCGCCGCTCTACCAACTGAGCTATCTGGTGCCCTACATTTTACAATTGATGAAGTGAGGAGATTTCTCTGTTGGGTTGCCAGTGAAAGGATTCAGCGGGTGTTGAAGATGATGTCATGGCAGTTTCATTAGCTAAGAATACCCCCTACATTGAGGGGATAATATCTGCAGTGGAAAATGAAAAGAGAGCTTGGTTTTTGCACTTAAGTATAATAGAAGTAGCAAATGAACACATGTTCAACATTGAAGTATTAACAAATGTTATCAAAATGTGTATATATAGTTTACCAGACTTTCCCAGAAGAGTTAAAGTGTTTTTTGGCCATCCAGCAGTTAACTCTTCACTGTTCTGTAAAGCTACTGCAAGCCTCCATATCTCTTCCTCCATCAGCGGCCATAAAGCATTCACCACAGTTTCAAAGGTTTTGTTTTTAGCTCTGATGACCCTGTCCTGATTTCTGCTCTATGGATTCACAGTGTGCAGACCGGGGGGCCCCTGACACTATCAGTTCTGGGTTTTTTAGTTTTTTTTATGGAGATTCAAAGGTGAATGGCCACCATTTTTCTGCATTCCTAAGAGCCATAAAGGCAAACTGGAGTGCAGACACAGCCAGTTGTTTTGTAATTATCAAAGGAAAATGTCTGATCAAGATGGCAGGCTTTGAAGTTCGGAGTCTTAGGTCAGAGAAAGAGGAGAGAGGTCAAAGGGTTGTTTTCTTATTGTTTTTCTGTATTAGTGTAATTATGATTATGAGGCTGATTTGGGTAGGTGGTCTGTTGAGGATTTTACAGACATCTGATTGTATTAACAGATTTAGTTCTGATATGTAAAATCCACCAGCCAATTCATTATTTCAACAGGTGGGGGGAAGCGGCAACTGTGGGAAATTAGAGATGCCGGTTGACCCTTGTGATTACATTTGAGTTAGTTATGGCATCAGTGGACGTCATGTCTGCTTTTTTTATCCCGGCTGTTGTGTGGTAACAATGTGCAGACCTTTCAAAACCAAATCACCTGCATTCAAAAGCAGACCAGATGTTCAGAGTGGTGGATTACTGTCCCACGCAAGAGTCTCTGCAAGTTTTTTTTCAGACTATTAGTGCACTGAATGGAAACTAGTGGCTGTAAGCCAAACAAAAACAATATAAAAATCTAAAACACTGATATGGCTGCTGAAATAGATTCTCCGTGCAGTAAATGGGGCTAAAACATAAAGGTTCTGTAAGGATGGATGTCATATTTTTCTGGACGTGCGGAAACTCCCACTCCATCCCATAAACCTGAACAGAAGGTAAGATAAGAGACCATTTGTTATCAGGCAGAAGGATTCATAGCAGAGCAGTTGTACATGTTCTCCAATTATTAACTAAGTCATGGCCTGAAGATATCCTTCATGTTTACCACATAAAATGATACAAAGACGTTTTGAATTGTAGTTCATCAACTAGTTTCCTTTAAGGTTGCCGAGCCTCTTGTGTAATGTTTTGGGGACTGTTAACATTACTAACAAGGCTCTTTTAAAAATATTTAAAAGACAAACATCCGAATACACACCCACATCTTTTTATTGAAAGTGGCATGGGTTGCCTTTAGCTGTGCTATAAAGCTAGTGGTTTTATAAATACTGTACATCAAATACAAAATGTGTTGTTTGACCACGATTTTTAGATTTTTTTGTGGATTTCATTTATTTTGGGAGGAGCTGCTACTTCATCTCATAGCCACACATAAATTGAGCTAAGCCAGGCTAGCCTGTTAGCACAGCTTCAAACTGTAGGCAGACATAAATAAGGGTGTTTGAGGTTTAAACTTCAAAACAACTTAAAAATGTATGCTTTTGGTGCAATACAGCACCCGACTCCCTGATAAGGAAACTGCAGCAGCATCCTCTGTTGGTAACATTGACCTTACTCTGCACAATGTCGTTTTTGCGTGAACAGTGCAGAAAATATAAATAAATATTATAAAAATAATAGGCTAAATAGGGAAATGTCAATAGCAAGAAAAGACTCAAGCATTTCAGAGAGCAGAGGTTGAGAGCAAGAGGGATCAACAGCAGGCCAGCAGGGGAAGTGACCAAGGGCACCCAAGGGTTACAGCTGCCAGCAGCACAGGGCCTGTTTGTATCCTGTCCTGAAAGGAATACAGAAGCTCTCAGTGGGAAGGAAACAGAGAGGCTGTTTTTATTTTCTATTTTTTTCATCAGTAAATACCCAACACTTTAATTTCACCGAGGGCTCAGATTGCCAAAGCGGTGTGAGTTCACCAGCGGCGAAAGATTTATTAGCCCTACGTGCAAAAAATGAATAATCACACAGACACAATATACATTAGTAATTAAAAGTCTGAAAAGCTGAAGTTGACAACAAAAGCAGAAACAAAACTGTCAAGACCACATTAAAACACATCACATCCTACACACAAATATACACTTACAAATAAAGACAAATGTACACATATTTATACAGTATTACACATAATAATAATACTGTGTGTGTGTTGACAGTTCTGCCACTTGAAGCAGTGCTGCAGAATAACAGTGTTGAAACAGGCCTTCTCTGCTGCTTTGTGCCTCCTGTTCAGCTGCTGAACACGACCTCGAGCACATCAGCACCTCGTTAGGTCATTTGTCCCAAGTCATTTGATTCAGTCCACTGTACACTCTGGGTTTTAGTTCTGAATGGGTTGCAGTTCACACAGTTCACCTCCCATTGATAGGTCCAGAAACTCAATGTACAGAAAGGTATTCACATTATTCGGTACAAGCTGCATAGATTTGATGATCTGCCTCCTTTTTTCTCCCAGTTGATCAGTGGTGGAATGTAACTAAGAGCATTTACTCAAGTATGCCACCTTAAGTACAAATTTGATGTACTTGTACTTTACTGAAGTCTTTTCTTTTCATGCCACTTTCTACTCTACTACATAGGGAAATATTGTACGTTTTACTCCACTATAAATAAATTAAGATTTTTGCCCATGTAGTTTATAAAATATGATGAAATATGATTAATTTGTTGAATACTGTTATCTTAGCCATGATAAAAAAGTAAAGTGTTACTATTATAAAATAAACATGCATTCAGTAACACAAAGGAGGAAAATTTGCAATGTGTTGAAAAGCAAAAGAAATGTGTTTCTTTGAATGAGTTTGAGTGCGTTTGTGTGCAGCTTCCTGATCAACAGTTACTTGAATCCATCCATTGTTGTGTATCTGTTGTCACTCTAAGGATCAGATTTGTCTGGCAGGTCTATTTTTACCTGACAGTGTTTAAGTTTCGCTATGTCTTTCTCATGCCTTCAGCCTTTATTTTGGTTTGGTTTGCCTTCTTCACGCATCAAACCACTTCCATCGACCACACCCACGAAGGGAACTCTGTGTGCTTGCATGTAGTTGAATGTGTGTTGGTTGCATACCTTCGTGTGTTGTGTGTGTTGTGTGTGTGGTCTCTGCAGCACAGATTCTGAATGTAATGGGCTGTGCACCTCTAAAGGAGTGACTCTCTGCTTCATGAACTCTGAATGGCACACACACCAGTTAACCAGGATTGAGATCAGTTAATGCTTTTACTTAAACTACCTGCCTTTTATTTTATCATGCCCTCCCACATGTCCAGTGTTGCTTAAAAACAACTCTACTGTATTTCCACTGCTTTATCACCTGTGCACCCATCTGAATCTGATCAGATTTGATTGACAGTTGCATCTCCCTGGTAACATAAGAAAACAGCAACAAATGTCTTCAGATTGTGACTCATAAATTGTCAGTGCTGTTTAGTTGGTCAAAATACCTGTGAAAAGAGCACGCAAATACAGAAATTTGTTGCGCAAAACAACCAGTATGTCAGATAATCGTGTGTTCATTCAACAAAAGTCGCCTCAGGAAAGAAACACCATTCTTAACCGTTTTGATGTTTGAAAAGATAGTGGACTTGTTTTTTTGTGGTGCATCTGTCTTTATAAACAATCTAGGTTATTACATCACATCATTTTCTTTCTTTACTCTGACTGACAACCAGGAAGGATGTCAGAATTAGAAATGAGGAACAAATGTAATGGATTGTAAATTGGAGAGGGACACTCACCTGCAGCAACCAAAATGACAATCACAGGTCAAATTTCACAAGCTCGCAGTCTAAAATGAAACAATGTGGCTTAAATCTGTTTCTGCATTATGATTCTTCAAAGCTTCTGTTTTCTCCCTTTTCCTTTTTTTTTCTAAACATGTATTGCATACAGCTTAACACATCCTGTGGCTTGACTGCACCTTTCACTTTATTCCAAATGAAATGGAAATGTACACACACCACTTCCTGTGTCAAGCAACAAGCAACAGTTGGACTGGTCGATTTTAAATTAGTTAAGGGAAAAGCCTTTAACTGTGTAGGTAGGAGGTGGTCCAAAACGTACCCAAAGATCAGCTGATAAATATCATTACAAAAGAGCAATAACATCAATAGCTCTTCACTGCTTTAATGATTCGACTATTTGTAGATTGTTATTCCAACCTAACACAATAACAGTTCACTGATTAATACATCTCCAAACATGCAGCAGCTGCATACTAGTGTTACATATTGCAGCCCTGGCTGTAGGTGAAATCCCTCTTAAGCTGTAGATTTTGTTAAGGCAGTGAACGCCACTGGGAGACAGGAATTCTTTTATTCTTTCAATTCCTCTGCTGCTTCCTCTTCACTGTTGCTTCCTCTCTCTTGCATATATATATATATATATATATATATATATATATATATATATATATATATATATATATATATATATATATATATATATATATATATAATATGGTGGAACTGAGCCATGTCACAGCCACCTTATCACTATCTGCAGCCCATCAAATAATGCACCAAAAGGGAGCCGCTGCTGTGGAAGTGTCCACAGTGTTTAGCAGTGATAGTTATCCTGTATTGCAAACAATGTTCCTGCACAGCTCTGGTCATGTTTTGGAGATTTATTCTCTTAAGTTGCCGTTTGGCACCAATCAACATCCCAAAAAAATAAATACATATAGGGAGCGGAGAAATTCTGACTCAGATGCAGACATTGACATAATATAGACTAGTATTTATGAGTTTGAACAGCCACAATCCAGGACACACCTCAGTGTTCATGAACCAGTTGGATCGGTTATTCTCATGGCAATGAGCTCACTCTGACCACTGGCTGAAAACAGGTTCATACTCTGGTGTAAAGCTAAATGCATGGTAAAGAATTTGGGAAATCAATTGCAGGTTGTAGAAAACAAGTTACTGACCCAGCCAAAAATTTTAGTAAATTGTAATTTCATTACACATGTTGAACTCTTCCTTAAACCTTCTCTCTCCTGTGTTTTTTTTTTCAGATTCAATTAGAGTTGGACAAATACCTCCCCCAGGTCAACGGTCCTCTCTTGAGTAACTTGATTGACACCGTTGACAGGAAATACAGACGAGACAGCGCCTCTGTGGTTGACGAGTTCTTCTCAGAGGACAAAACTGCTGCCCCTTACAGCCTCAACATCAACGTCATCCTTCCCAGCACCACACACCTCCGCACAGGCCTCTACCGGGCCAACCCGAGGACTCTCACAGCGCAGCAGATCAAGATAGAGCCCGGGCTGGAGGTGCCCTGCTCCGTCCCCACCCAGGCCCTGCCAGACTTCACCTCTGTCTTCAGCGTGTCGCCTGTAGCCAACAACGTTTTCATCAAACCAGACATGAGCTCTGGAGGAGTGGTAACTGGGGCCGCAGGGTCCCAGCAGCAGCACCAGCAGCCAAATATGGATACAGAGCTTCACATTGGACCTCCGGCCCCCCAGTCACAGGTCTATGCCCACATGCCCATCACCAGCTGTGCTGACCTCACCATGACTCTGTCCCACGCTAGCCCATCGGCACATGCCTCCACGAGTGGCAGAACCATGCTGAATCTCGGCAACGGCAACTACATGATGGCTGAGCACCAACTACCCCAGCACCATGGTTACTACCAAGCCTCTCCGACCAACTCATCCCAGCACGCAGCACCCCACAGCCTGCCACCCTCACCCCCGAACTCTCAGCCAGGGAGCCCAGACGGTCAGGCAGAGCTGCTCAGCTTATCACCCCAACTTCAGGCTCCATACCTGCAATGTCTGGGAGGGATAAAAGTGACGGGGTTGTCCCCACATGCCATGCTGATGACACACGGCCAGGGTGTCCTGACAGGTCCCAAATACAACAGGCGGAACAACCCAGAGCTGGAGAAGAGGAGGATCCACTTCTGTGACTACCCAGGTCTGTGTTTTATTTGCATGTAACTTTAAAATACATCACAGTGAAACAGGTTTGTCTTAATTTAAGAATAATATTTCATTGCGTGAGATTAATAATTCTCCCCTGGGGGCAAGACACACCTTTGGTTTCGGCATTTCTTCTACTTTTTAAAGGATTTTAGACTTCTAACAATGTCTTCAAACTAGATTATTCGACCAGTTGCAAGACAGTGTCACTAAAATTAGAGCTTCAGTGGCATTATCTTTTCATTTACCCGCTTACAGGCCAGTATGAAATGCACTCTCTACACATTCTCAGCAGCAGAATCCCTACAGAATCTTACAGGAGCCTTAGTTTGCTACACAAGTAGCACATGAAAACAAGTTTCAACATAACCACTCCTACAAGTTGGTTCAAATGGTTCTCTACCAATGTCAATGTTGTGTAAATAAACTTCACTCCCAAAGCAAAAAGCACAAATGTGAATCTGTCTTTAATACAATGCCTCTCTCTTACATGTTGCAAACAGAAACCAGGTTGCTAGCATTCTTGATAACACACTGCAAACACTTGATCTCAATAAGTCTATTATTCAGCTTTCAAGATTTTGATTAATTGGGAGTGTTTTGAAATGTGCTTGTTGTGAGCACATTTCTGCTGTCAGCCTGGCTCATGATCTCTTTCTGTGATGAGCACATTTCTGCTGTCAGCCTGGCTCATGATCTCTTTCTGTGATTTCTTTTCAGGCTGCTCCAAAGTTTACACAAAGAGCTCTCACCTGAAAGCACACCAAAGGACGCACACAGGTGAGAAAACTATTCTCTGGGGGGTTAACTTGAATTAGATGGACAGGAGCTATATTTCAGCATTTCTTTGCCATGAAATGAAATTGCACTTTACTGTCCGCTCTCAGCTTTCTGATGGCTAAATCCATAGACTGTATCAAATATGGACATAGTTTTTGTGTAGGTACCCATAGGTTTGTTCTGAAAAGCCAAAAGGAAGCTCCTGGTGGCTCCAGCTGTCGCCATCTTGGCAGTATCGGATGTTGCGGAGGATGGTAATTTAAAAGCGTGACTGGATCTGAGGCAGGCCTTCAGTCTGCTGTGATGGCAAACACCTGTCACTCAAAGGGGCACACCCTTAGTTATGCATAATTTTCAGCCTTGAAATAATTTAAATGGGTAAGTTATTTTAAAAAAGTACCATTATCTCAAGGAGAAAGTTAGCTATAGAAACCAAAACCGTTTGTACCACGCTGTTAACATGTTTATTTCTGCCGTAGTGTTGGACCGTTTAATTTAAGTCTATGGGGATTGACTCGCTTTAAAAGCCAGTCTCAAATGGTCATTCAAGAAACTGCATTTTTTGCCACTGTGTTGGCTTCATTTGTCAGCACCGGGAGTTGTTGCTTGGGTAAATCTGAATGGTCTCTTCCAACTACTTCTGCATACAGTTTAGTCACAGACACTGTAGTAAAATCGCCATTCTTATCAAAATTGGTATGATTGAATGGGTTAAGTGGCAGCAGTGGCTAAGTTACTGTTGAATAAGCTTCTAATGGTAAAGCGGAAATTCTTCCTGAATTAACACAATAATCCATTCAACACAGTAGAGAATTATCTGGCTTATTCACCTACCCCATCAGTTACTAGAGTCACTAGTCACTAGAGATTCATTCACCGACTGGCTGTCTGATTGAAAATAGTATTACAACAACTTTATATTCTTTATTGTAAAAAAAATTGGCTTTCTCTTTTTGGCTGCCCTGTAAAATCACATTTATTTGCTGTCTGTGTAGATATCCTAACTAATCCTCGGATTCAAACTCAAAGTCAAAGCGACTGTCCAGTCACAATCTTACCACTGCAACCGTTAAGCTCAGCGCTTAGTTGGCTTCAGCTTATTTATTTGTATGTTGCATATTTTGTCACATTGCCAGTTTCGATACGCCCAGTAACTTTAATAGAGTTAAAGAACATAATAAAGAGGAAAAGCACCATAGAGGCTACATTAGTTTGCTCAGGAGTCTTTGTTTTTACTCCGCCATGTTTATACATGCTCATACCTGTCCTCCGAGCTTCCCCAGAAAGAGAGAACAAAGACGGGAGGGAGGAGGAGAAGGATGAAGGGAAGAGGAAAAAAAAGAGGGAAGACGTGTTGTTAAAACGTAGGCCAAACCAGTTACTCCTGCTATTCAGTCCCTTTTCTAAGGATGGAGGAGGAAGGGGGGGGAGGGGAGGATGGTTTCGATGTGTTTCCCTTCTGTAAGATGAAACCTGTAGATTCCCAGGAACCTCAGACCTGGATTTTGGAGATTTCCTCATGCGATAATAGCCGCAGGCTCCAGTGTGACACAGTTAGAGAAAGAGCAATCACATGAATGAATGTGCAAATAGAAACAGATCTCTCTATGGTCATGAATAGATAAGATCAAACTTAATGGATCCCAGTAGGGAAGTTGGGCTGTACAACAACGCAAAAGACAAAGACTGCAAAATATGCAATAAAAATAGTTAACAAAACAATAAAATAAATCAGTAAGAGAGTAGAAACAGACAAGTATGCTGTGGACAATGTCAATGCAAATGTAAACTGTAAAGGAAATGTCCTGTTTGGATCATACTGGATGGAGATTTGCATTTTTAAGTTAACCAGCACACAAAGTGGCTGCTACATTGTTACCTGGTCATCTAAGTTTAAATAATAATAAACTTGTCACTATTTTATACAGTACATTCTCCAGTAGCCAGTACAACATGGTCAGATTAATGCTCTCACTGTCGCTGTATCACTTATGTATATCTTATATATTATTATATATCTGACACTTATAATATCTCTTTGATGTACCACTTAGTCAATAGTTGAATCATTTGTGGTTACTTATACAATTTGGCACCTGGAGGAGGTTTGATGTCCAATTAATTAAACTGTCAAGCTCCTCTGTTCACTGTAGGCATGATTCTATTTTTTTGTGGTTCTTTTTGCTGGGCGTTAACACTATGGGGCAAATTAATGTCGGCAAGTGAATCTTCTTGACTGACCAACCACCATTGTAAAGATGAGCATGTGCAACAATTTCAAGGAGATCCAATTGGTTCCCAACCTTTTGGGATTTGGTCCCTCAAAACAAAGCTATGCCTTACTGTGACCACTTGTCACAGGTTAACGGTCTGCAGGTTGTGTTCAGGTTGTGAGGTTACTTCTTCTCAGATTGCTTTATTTCTTTGAATCATTTTACATGCCAGATAAGGTCAAGTTATTCAGTTCTTCTTTTTCTATCCTGTGACCCATCTCCCTTCGCCATTCAGTGGGTTCCGACCCTTAGTTCTGGACCTACTGCAATAAGACACACTTAAAATCACCCGTGTTGATAACTTATCAATTGTATTTTGAGAATTGGCAGCTTTTACGACTACAATAAACAGCCAAGTGACGTCCCCTCCTTTGAATAAAGCCGTTTATATTCAGCAGTCCCTTCTGCCATGTTTCAAGGAATAATAAATTCCCTGGTTTGCTCATTCTGGTCACTTGGTGAATATCACAATCAGGCTTTACTTCTGAGACTCGCTTAGTCTTGTTTTACATTCAGTTCACAATGACTCATGAGTTGAGCACAAATCAAACAGTGAGCTGACTGACCTAACCTGCAGGATATGTTCCAGGCAAATCAAGTAAATTACCAAAAGCCAAACCAGAGTGTGTACATGGCATAGATCTTCAGTCACTCTTCTGTCATTACTGTCTCTACAAATCCTGCACAACTCTAATGATTTCAATATTATCTGCCATCAATGTTCCTCTAAATTTATATATATATATATATATATATATATATTGTGTGTGTGTGTGCTTCCGTCAGGACATCATAACATAGCCTTAACATTCATTTTCTCCTCACTGAACTCATATTTATGATGTGGCTAACCTGATAACTAACGTTAAACAGTTTTTACTCTGAACCTGCATTGCGAAACTGCATTATTAAATTAGTTCAGTCCTGTTTGCATCAACTTAAAATGTAGCTGTTTTCTTTTCATTCTCTGACGGTAGTCATTTGTGCTTAATCTTTTCCCAAATTGATTAGTGCAGCTCTCTGTTTGCCAGCTTGAGTAGTAAAACCTGCTCACACCTTCAATTAATACAGAATGCTGCAGCCAGTCTCCGATCAGCAGCAAATATAAGAGATAACATTGAAGCCTTTACATTGGCTTCCAGTTGATTTTAAATATTTTCTTGTTGCTTGGCTCAAGACGTAATTATTTTTTTTAATTATTACTCACATGGATTCTTAACATAGATTATGTCTGTTTGCACTCTTGTTTAAATTTGATGGACAGTTATTGACAGACTTACTGATAAAATAATATCAGTACATCTATTAGCCAGACCACATACAAGCTGCCGATTTATATACCTGCACCAGCACAGATGCAATGTTATCAATGGAAAGAGCAACCATTGCCAATGTGCCTTTGATCAAGGCATAAACCACCTGGGAGTTGTTGATGTGCATGTTGTTGTAATGCAACACTATCTGTACTTACTGACAGCTCAATCTGCCCCTCCCACTGGTATAGGACACCAACCTTGACCATGGCCTCAGCAGCCATTTGAGCTCAAAAAGTTGACTTTTGTAATGTTATGTGTGTGTTTGTGTATACGTGTGTGTGTGTGTGTGTGTGTGTGTGTTTGTGTATACATGTGTGTACGTGCGTGTACGTGTGTGTACATGTATGTGTAAAGAGCAGAGTGCTATCAGCCTGATTAGGGAACCCTCCAGCCCTCTTCACAAATACTAACTAAGCTGATAAAGCTGAGAGGTCCACAAAGATTGTATGGGCGTCCTGGAGAGCCTGAAGGTGTTTGCTTTTGACTCAGTAAAACTAGGCAAAGATGGTTATAAAATAGTATCATAATCATGATGTATTGTTCTACATTTTCATATAACTGCTTTTATTTCACTCTGATTTTGTCAGTTGCATTTAGTAATTTAAATCATTAATGTTACTCATTTTTGAGTTAGCTTAATAAGACCATCGGCTAAATGCCTTGTATTTGAAATGTAAATTGACTTAAGATTAAAGGTGCTATATACAGCAAATGTAGTAGTTATTAATGGACAACAAAAAGCGCTCACTTTAATTTCTTTGGCTTAAATAATTCTGTTATTTCACGTTTGTGTGAGTGAATTAATTACACTTTTTGGAGATTCGTTTTATACAGACTTCATTCGAAACCTCATTGCGTCCGTATTAGTTATAATTGCAGAGAGAAATGAGCAGTAATCACAAGAGCCGTTCAGGTTCAGGGTGTCAGAGAGACTTGAAGCACCCTATAGAGTAATGGTCCTTACAAAGTTCATATTCACATGGACAGTAGCAAAAGCTTTTATGTGTCCCACAGTGCCTGATGCATTGTTACACTGCCTGTACATTTCTTTATCTCAGAGTGATTGATGCATTGTTACACTGCCTGTACATTTCTTTATCTCAGAGTGATTGATGCATTGTTACACTGCCTGTACATTTCTGAGTGTGTGTTTGTGTTAAGTGTGGGACTGTATGTTTGTCCATTATGGTTCATGACGTATTCAATGCAAGCATTCATTAGTAGTTGTGTATGTTTGGGAGAGAGAGAGAGAGATAATACTATGGGCATATTTAATCAGCCACCTGATCAAACAGCTGCTGTCTGTCTAATACAAAGGCCTGTAAGGGCTTTTGAGCGCTGATGCCTTTTAGTTTTAAAGGAGACTTCCACGTTTTCAGCGAGAGCAGCCTGGTGAACTGACATGTTAAGAGATATGTGTGTGTTAGTTACAGTATCGTACGTCCAAATGCAAAAAAACATGTTTTCATAAAAAGTTAAAAGTGGAAGAAGAGAAACTGATTAACTTTAAATCACTGCAGACCAAATGAGGGCAGACTCACTCAGCTGAAAAAAGTAAATTATGTTACATCTATATTTTATTAACTCTTTGGTGCCGGATGCTTCGCGACGACACATCTACCGCCGGTTACTGCGTTGCGCAACTTTGAACCTCCCGCCGGGTGCTGCGTGGCGCAGCATTTTGTATTCGTCAGTCTTTTCATGACGCGTGCAGCAGAGAACGCACTGTCATTGGTTCAAATGCACATGAGGCGGGTCTTGTTGGCCATTTAAAGCCATGTGACCACTAAAACGTACTGTAGTTTGCTGAAAATCATGTCAATCAACCAGACATACACGTGCGTTTGTTTATGTTTTTTGAGAGACGAGAGAGAAAATGGCTCCGACAGAGGAGGATGTTGACAGCGAGGGCAGTGACAAACGGGACCCGTTTGTGCCGGATGCTTCGCGCCAACACGTCTACCGCCGGTCAAAATGCTCCTCTGTCGGAGCCATTTTCTCGCTCGTCACTCAAAAAATCATAAACAAACGCACGTGTATGTCTGGTTGATTGACATGATTTTCAGCAAACTACAGTACATTTTAGTGGTCACATGGCTTTAAATGGCCAACAAGACCCGCCTCATGTGTATTTGAACCAATGACAGTGCGTTCACTGCTGCACGCGCGTCATGAAAAGACCGACGAATACAAAATGCTGTGCTGCAACGCAGTAACCGGCGGTAGATGTGTCGTCGCGAAGCATCCGGCACCAAAGAGTTAATTGTTCTCCTTTAGACAAAGGAAAATTAAAGCATGTACAGATGAGTAGAGTGGTAGGTTTTTACCTGACCCTTTGACAGCTTTTTTAGGAATATATACCACTCAAGTATGTTTGTTCTGAGTGTGTGTGTGTATGTGTCATATTTCACCAGCCTGTTTGCTAACCCTCAGCGATAATAGTCTATGAGAGGCGGCTGTGCTTTTGACCCCGACAGTGCAGCTATAGAGCAAAACCAAACACACCTGCACCTCGAGAGCTTTGGCCTGTCATATAGAGACATTTCTACTCCGCCTCTACACACACAACAAGAGCGGTTAACTCTAGAAACAGGATCTTGTCCTGATAGGAGGCTAGAGTTCCTTTGAGCCCTCTGATGTGTTGGGTTTAGGTGCTCATTGTATACAAGTATTTGTTTGTTTGTGTGCACGCACCCAATGACCAAGGCAAATTCCACGTAGTTCCACTATAATAGTTTCACGCAATAACTGCTTTCCGTTTCTGTTGTTTAAAAAGAAGAAAAAAAAAAGCTTTCCGGGTTTAATCATGTCGGGTTAGAGGAAATACTCCAATCATGTTTAGAGCTCACTTATAGATTATTATTTTTTAAATATTTGACTAGTAAGGATGAGATATTTTAGAAATATGCCATTTTAGGAGAGACACACACAAAAACACACTTTCTGCTATATTTGTTTTTTTGTTCTATCTATCACCTGACCCTCCCAGTGTGCTCTTTGGACCCCCTTGTCGCGCTAATGGCTGTCACTGGGTGATTGATGTTCAACAGCAGAAGCTATCTAATCAGCATTAATGAGGCCCATACTGGTAATGAGCAGTTGATGGCCCAAACAGCCAAAGACAGCCACATTCCCTCGACTCTGGCTAATAAGAGTATCCTCCGGGATTTTCAGCCAGGGACGCAGTGTAGAAATTACACATCTATGAGATAACATCTGAGAAAACAACCTTCTTCTTTAAAATGATGGAGGACATTGAGTTAACAATTAAAGACAAAAGATTTTAAAATATATTACTTGTAGTCCATGATGAGGGGAAAAATCAATGATAAATACAAACTGGATCCTTTATATTCTGAAATGATACTTTAAGATGAAAGTTTTCCAAAACAAAGAGATTTTAAACTTTGTTAAGGACATTAACTTTTTTACTTTTGGCTCTGGAAAGTACCAAACCACAGATTAAGATTTGACTTCAGCAGAGTTTTATTGTTTAGTTATCTCCTCAGTTTCGTTTGTGCTCATGCCTTGCATTGATTCTCAGACAGTAATTTGTACCTCAGCTATGAAAGATGACATTTTCTTTCCTGTTGCGTGCACGCCTTTTCAATAGAGCTTTTACTCTTTGTTGATCATTAGCTCACTTTGCAATAGCACGTTGTGGCACAGCAGAAAAATGTCAGTGTTTGGGTGGAGTAGGAAAAGTGTTGTGTTGAGATTTACGTGGGTCATTATTCTTCAGTGCTTTAAATTTCCATTTAACGGTTCACTCTTTTCATTCCTTCTCATCCAGGACTACCTTATACTTAGAAAACAATAGTATATGCTTTTATTTATGAATGCATTTCCTTCCTCTTTCAACATTTGGTTGAGTATTTTAAACCATAGCATTGTTTCTTTCTATGCTTGCAAGCTTGAGATCTAAGTAAAACAGGCACATATTCATCAAACATTGCTCCATAGTCTGACTATTGGTCAAAACTCCACTGGGCACCTTTCGCAAAGCCTGCTGCCAAAACCTGAAGCAGTCACTGTTGGCGTGTCTTTGTCATGCCAGTGTGGCTGCCAGATTAACACTCACACAGCCTGTCTTTGTAAACAACCAATGTTGTCATTTAGCTATAAGGACATTACGTCTTGTATTTTCTTAAGCACATCGTGATATTACTAAGTTTCCACTGGGAAGCATTTTCTCACATACAGGAAGTTTTTCAGTTGGTGCAGAAGGAACCCTATAAGCATATTGGCATTTACCCCAGTGTGAAGAGAAAGAAAAACACATTAGTTGGTCAGATATCTGCTTCTCATGAAGAATGCAAAATTGCCTTTATCATAAATGAATAACTTCACAAACGAAAGTAAGAATGTTTTTCTTCCTTCCGTTTCTGGTATAAAAAACTCAAGGCAGTCATGACCCATGAGCTCTCTCTCTCTCTCACTCCCTCTACCAACACACACACACACACACACTTTGTCTGACAATGACACAAGTAACTGTAAAAAAAGGTGTCAGTTACACGCTATTATAAAGTGGGTGTGATGGCACACACACAGCAATTTGTCAGGAATGTGACAATTAAGCTAATTATTTATTTTACTAAGCATAATCTTGTGGTTGCAAGGATGCATTTGATTTTTCATTCTGCAGTGGTAATGTGACTGAAGCATCCAAGTCTTTTGAGTCCAGTGAAAACATAAAAATCACTTAAATTAGACTTTTTATTTTATTTTTGAGGATGCCGTATTGTCTCTTTCTGACTCTCTAATCTAATGATGAATACCACATAAATATTATTGTACGTGTTAACAGAGCAAAACAACCACGTTTTCACATGCTCTTGTGGATGAGCCCACTGTCTCAAATGTAGCTCATTGTGATTTTATCTGTGTTCTGCTTGATGGAAATAAGCGAAGTGTTTACAAGAGGGAGCCGTGAACACCACAAGCACATACTGTCTCACCCACACTGCTAACTGCCATTTAAAAATACCCACATACTGATTACCCCTCTTTAGAAATACAGCTACACACATTGTGTAGGCAGACACACACACACACTTTCAGATTTTATTATGAAAGGATATTTTTGTCAATAATGTCATTGATGTGTTGACATCACTGTATTTGTCCAATAGGGCAGGATCAGACAGGTTGAGAACAAACCACCAAACATCAGTTTTTATTTCATTGCTCAACAGCCAATGCTCAAATTTTAGATATGCATTTAACACCTCAAGATGTAGAGTTTATCAAACAGCTCCTGTTTGACTGCATTTCCATGCACCCTATACAGTGCCTTTCGAAAGTATTTGGCCCCCTTGAACTTTTCAACCTTTTGACACATTTCAGGCTTCAAACATAAAGATAACATTTTCATTTTTTGTGAAGAATCACCAACAAGTGGGACACAATTGTGAAGTGGAATGAAATCTATTGGATATTTTAAACTTTTTTAGCAAATAAAAAACTGAAAAGTGGTGCGTGCAAAATTATTTGGCCCCCTTGCGTTAATACTTTGTAGAGCCACCTTTTGCTGCGATTACAGCTGCAAGTTGCTTGGGGTATGTCTCTATCAGTTTTGCACATCGAGAGACTGACATTCTTGCCCATTCTTCCTTGCAAAACAGCTGGAGCTCAGTGAGGTTGGATGGAGAGCGTTTGTGAACAGCAGTTTTCAGCTCTTTCCACAGATTCTCGATTGGATTCAGGTCTGGACTTTGACTTGGCCATTCTAACACCTGGATACGTTTATTTGTGAACCATTCCCTTGTAGATTTTGCTGTATGTTTGGGATCATTGTCTTGTTGGAAGATAAATCTCCGTCCCAGTTTCAGGTCTTTTGCAGACTGCAACAGGTTTTCATCCAGAATGGTCCTGTATTTGGCTGCATCCATCTTCCCCTCAATTTTAACCATCTTCCCTGTCCCTGCTGAAGAAAAGCAGGCCCAAACCATGATGCTGCCACCACCATGTTTGACAGTGGGGATGGTGTGTTGAGGGTGATGAGCTGTGTTGCTTTTACGCCAAACGTATCGTTTTGCATTGTGGCCAAAAAGTTTGATTTTGGTTTCATCTGACCAGAGCACCTTCTTCCACATGTTTGGTGTGTCTCCCAGGTGGCTTGTGGGAAACTTTAGACAAGACTTTTTATGGATATCTTTGAGAAATGGCTTTCTTCTTGCCACTCTTCCATAAAGGCCAGATTTGTGCAGTGTACGACTGATTGTTGTCCTATGGACAGACTCTCCCACCTCAGCTGTAGTTCTCTGCAGTTCATCCAGAGTGATCATGGGCCTCTTGGCTGCATCTCTGATCAGTCTTCTCCTTGTCTGAACTGAAAGTTTAGAGGGACGGCCAGGTCTTGGTAGATTTGCAGTGGTCTGATACTCCTTCCATTCCAAAATGATTGCTTGCACAGTGCTCCTTGGGATGTTTAAAGCTTGGGAAATCTTTTTGTATCCAAATCCGGCTTTAAACTTCTCCACAACAGTATTACGGACCTACCTGGTGTGTTCCTTGGTCTTCATGATGCTCTCTGCGCTTTCAACAGAACCCTGAGACTATCACAGAGCAGGTGCATTTATACAGAGACTTGATCACACACAGGTGGATTCTATTTATCACCATCAGTCATTTAGGACAACATTGGATCATTCAGAGATCCTCGCTGAACTTCTGGAGTGAGTTTGCTGCACTGAAAGTAAAGGGGCCGAATAATTTTGCACGCACCACTTTTCAGTTTTTTATTTGCTAAAAAAGTTTAAAATATCCAATAGATTTCGTTCCACTTCACAATTGTGTCCCACTTGTTAGTGATTCTTCACAAAAAATAAAAAGTTTATATCTTTATGTTTGAAGCTTGAAATGTGTCAAAAGGTTGAAAAGTTCAAGGGGGCCGAATACTTTCGCAAGGCACTGTATATCATACACCATATGTTTGACAAAAAGAAGAATAAAGGTCACACATTGTTAACTGGGATAAATTATCGATTTTGAGCAAGTTTTAAGTCTTTGAAATAGATTTTCATAGCAAATCGATACAAATGGAAGACCAATCTCTGCCTGGAAGGAAGGATATAAAAAAAAGTCATTTTTTAATGTAAACTAATATAGGCATTTTGTAGTTACTTAGCTATATCATGCAAACTCATATCATCTTTTCCCATATGTCATGGTGTTAAGATCTGTCCCTGAGAAAATGTGGGTGAATACATTATAAAGTAACTCTTTCCTTGCCTTAAAAGAGGTGTCACTGATAAGGCACTTACTGCAGTGTGGCTTTCCAGTGACCAGCAGCACAACTGGACGCTGTCTGAATGAATCAGAGTATTGCTGGAAATGAACATTGTAAAAACTTTAAAACTAAATATAGAAAAAGTCTGAGAAAATGTTCTGTAAATTTCTAATCCCTCCATCCTGTCCTCCTCCTCTCTCTTCCAGGTGAGAAGCCGTACCGTTGTACATGGGAAAACTGTGACTGGCGTTTCGCCCGATCGGATGAGCTCACCAGACACTACCGCAAACACACCGGAGCCAAACCATTCAAGTGCATCGCTTGCAGCCGCTGCTTCTCACGCTCTGACCACCTGGCCCTGCACATGAAGCGTCACCAGAACTAACTTAACAGAACTAACTTACCTGTATGTACAAACCATCACAGAATCACACACACAAATATAGCCGTATCCATACATACAGCCACCTGAACTTAACAGGCACAGTACCAAAATCATCCCTGTGTACCCCTGTTTATTCTGGTGCTCCATGATACCATAAATTGAGCGACCATAGGCTATCCAAAGTAGGACGACAACAAACACAGATGTTTGCAGATGGTGAACTAGTGATCATTACGTCTTTGTAGCTGCACCTACTGGTTGGTCAAGGTTTCTTGTCCAGTGAAGGGGTCTGAGGGAGATAGACTGATTTCTCCTGGTGAAAAAGACGCACAGGCATCAGGAGTCCACAGGCATCATTAATCAACCGTGCGTATGCACAGATGTGTGCATATGAAATGCATAATAACAATGCCACGCAAAGTGTGGAATTTACCAACTTGTACTTACACTTAGGAATATGTGTAAATATAAGCACAGGTCTGGCCACGCTTAGGAACAGAATTTAGTAGTAGAATGGCAATACTACAAATAAAAAGCATTTAAGAGTGTTACAGTATGCATAACGCAATCAACATCCAAACATGTCTTGTGTTTTCTTTTATTAGAAAACACTCAACTAGTCATGTGTGTTACTTTAAACAGACAAGTTGCCTAATTGGTGTCAAACCTTATAAAAGACAGCTGTGACAAATGTTTGAAATATAGCGCAATGGCTTGTCTTGGGTTATGGGAGGACTTGGCTCAGAGATTGCGCTGATCTGCCTGGCGAGGGCACAGAGTGGCTCCTAAGAAGGTGGTGCTTCCCCATAAATGTTCTGCTGGATTTGTGTTGGGATATTTGTGACCTTCATTTTTTTCTTTTGTTTGTAATTCCTCCTGCACTAAGCAAACCAAAAAGTAATGTTGGTTGGATCCAAGCTCATCTACCAGTACCTCCATCACTGTGTTTGAGAAGTTCCTCTGCTTTGCTCTCTTTGCTATTATTGCAGTGAGGGAAAAAACACATTCACGTGGGTGATTAAGGGATGTGTTGTTACCATATATGATTAATTGGAGGTGTTTCTGACTGCAAATTGACTAATCGTGAACCACCATGGTCATCAAAATGTTTTACTTACTGATCTGCGTACGATTGACTTGCACAGATTTGATAAATGACAATTCTTTTTTTTTGTACTCAAGCACATTCTAAATTTAAATCGTAAGACAGAATTTAGAACATTTTCTATGCACTGTTGATAAATGAGGCCCCAGGAGTATCAGAGGAGTTACCTGGTGGTTTACACCTTTCACAGATCAACAGGAGGTTGGAAGGAAAAAATGCATGGAAAGAGAAGTTGAAGGGAACTAAAGATTAAAATATCTGTTGTACACATATCATGCAAATTGAATTGGCATCATTAGGTGCAGTTTCACTTTCTAATGGAAACAGAGAAAGTAGTTCCAGGCAATGGTGAACAGAACTACTCATGGCTTGCTCTGGAGCATGCAATATGTCTGAGATAACACTGGTACTGCTATCAGTCAACACTGTGTTTGTTGAAGTCTTAAATAATGAGCCTGCTAATGATCTACCATGGACTCAGAGGCGATTTTGGTGTTTGCTCTCATCCCTGAACAGATGTGGATTTAAAACATGCACTGGTCTAACTCATATAAACACACAATACATACACATTCACATACACTTGACATGCATTATTACTCACTACAAATATTGCAGTCATCAAAACTGTGGTGTCAGGCTCCTTGAAGCATTTGGGACTCCTAATTACATCCTGGGAAACACCTTCTTCTTCTAAACAACAACATGAGCTATTTTTTGCCTACAAATCCGCCAAAAACTCCATCATAATGATCACCATGTCATGTCATTTTGAGATATGAACTTTGAAGGAGAGCTGCAGATGTATGTCCCTCCATCCTGCCTTTGTAAATAGTTGTTTATATGCGTGTGATGTGAGAATACAATGAATGTATTGAGATTTATACTTTTTTTTTATTTACATCAAATGTTAATATGAGTAATATTCAATGTTGAAACTTCCCGGTGATATAATCTTCCTTTTAAGGGCCTAAAAAAAAAAAGAAGAGCAAACAAACAATCAACAGACACAATCAGGGAACTCTCCATGGAAAATGTAATAATCTCCTAGTTATGCTCGTTTCAGTACAGGTAACACCTGTCGATTTGCCAATGTTTGTATCCATGACATTACCCGTTGCCACGGCGACCAAGTTCCTCTGAAAACAGTTTGAGATTTGCTCGCAGTCTCTATTAAGTGCTGTCCCCCCCCTTTTTTTCTCCTGTATTTGTTCAA
Organism: Etheostoma perlongum; assembly: GCA_026937815.1. Lineage (NCBI taxonomy): Eukaryota > Metazoa > Chordata > Actinopteri > Perciformes > Percidae > Etheostoma > Etheostoma perlongum. The sequence continues at coordinate 7,156,948 of CM049383.1, read as the reverse complement.
CACTTCAACTCAAAAGAAGATAGAGCTGGGTGAATAGACTTGTTATGTAATCATTCCTGATTGTTTTTTATGAACAGTGAGGCTGGTACATACACTCTCACGGATTGCATAGTCAGTCCTGAGGAACGGGAGATTAATGTTCACTTGATTGCTCAACATTAATTGTCAGTTGTGGTTCCTGCATTCTTTAAAAAAGAAAGTATTTACTGCCAGGTCAGGATGCCAACAACTGGAATAACAAGAGGGAAAGAAAATCTTGCACAGTACAAATCCAGAGTTTGATTCCTTATACTAAAACATTCACGGCCTTATTTTAACGATCTAAGCGTATGGCGTGAAGAGCATGGTGCGGGTGTGTTGAGGCTGTGTCGAAATGCACTTTTGCTAGTTGTTGGTAGGAAAAAAGGGTCCGTGCGACAGGCGCATGGTTCAAAAAGGTTGTACTTTAGTGTCTTCATTAAGTCATAGGTGTGTTTTAGGCGTAACATGCAATAAACCAGACTCCATCAGAGTGCCATCTCCCATTCCCTTTAAAAGCCAGGTGCGTTTTTACCTTGGCGCCTTGCTATTATGTTGGCAGATTTACACTGTAATCATAATACCTTTTATTTGTAATCTTTTTAATCTTTTGCATGTTTGTGTGCTGCTGCGCTTCCCTGTGGACACTGGATGGGAAATTAACAAATGCGTCGGTCTTAAAATAGCAAAGACACTTGCGCCGGGCTTAGCGCTGCGCCAGGTGCAAGATAGGACCCTCAGTGTCACCATAGTTGTCCCTGAGAATCCTTTTTCTCTTTCAGACAAAATAAAATTGAAAGTTCAATTAAAAGAAACCGTAACATCAGTACAGACAGTTTGAAGACTTGTTGATTTGTAAATCTAACCCTTCCCGGTATGAGATTACTCGTTATACTCAGGGAGCTACTTCATTAACTCTTGCAGAAAAACCATGCCAACATTTTTCACAATTTTCCAGTTCATTGGCATAATGACATGATACATGCTAACATAATAACATGTAGTCTACAACAATTCTGAAATCCCAGATAGTTCATCCCATTCAGAGACCGTGGAATACTTACCTACATGGAACTGAATTATGGTTTAATATTTTATTGTAAACCATTAGTTCAGTATCATTTTGCCCATACCTGATCTTACCTTTTCTTCACTGCAAGTCAGATACAATCTGTTGCCGCAGAGATACATGTTAGGGAACAAAAATGTGTGTAAAGTAATGTCTTGTTTAGAAATTTCAAATAATACACTTTAAGAGCATAAAATATTCTATTGATTTTTTTACGTCATGGAACTGTCTTGTCACTAACAGTTCTACCTGTTGAACTGCGCCTCCTATAGGAAAGGAACCTAACTGCAGCACTTTACACCTGCAGATGTTGACATTTCAATATCTCCCCCTACAGGCAAAGAAAGTAATAGCTCCTGCAATTGCACTGCCTACAGGCAATGATTATTAAATGTCAATATTATATAGAGTTGCTGTTTGTTTGTTTGTTTGTTTGTTTTATCCATAAATGTCATTTAAAGTGAAGTTTACAGGCACTAGAGCAGTTTGCACTTAGGCAATTCCAACAATAAACAGATGTAGATCATGTCAATAACACTATCCACAATCACAGTTCAAAGACAGAACTTGTTCATTTTCTTGTTAGTAAAGGTTTAAAATGTAAAATTAAAAAATAACTCGTTACTAACGAGTTATTTAAAATGAAATGTTGTAACACTCTTTGCCTGCAGGTGGCCATGTCTACATTTGTAGTTTAAACTGCTGCTGCTGTTAGTTGTTTTGCCTGTAGGTTGGACTGGACCTGCCAGCATCTGGATGATACTGGCTGGATTTGTTCAAATTACAAACTTTACATACTTTGACTTTCTTTAACTGTAACAGATGGCTTCACCTGGTAATCCATGAAAACAAGCATTGATTTGGCACTGATTGACCCACGTCTGTCCAACATGTGTTTATTTGCGGAAAACATCCTGTTTTTCAACACTATGATTGTTTTATTGTTTTAAAGTTTCTTCCAAAGGAAACAAGTTCTCCTGTCTCTCTCATGGAGGGGACGCTGACCACCCACTGTGTACATAACTGTAGTTTTGGTTTCAACAGAAGACTTTGTAAATATTTGTTTGGTTTTATTTCCTATTTTAATATTTGTTTCCCTTTTTAATTAATGGGATTTTAGATTGATTTTATGTGAATGTTTGTTTAATTTAGTTTTGATACTTGTGTGTAAGAGAATGTATAAGTTTGTATACAAATTGATAAGAACAACAATGGTGTATATTTGTTTTCTGTTTGTGCAGCTTCTGCGATGAAATAATAAAAGGAGTAAAAAATAAGAGCTTTGTTTCTTTGGTTTTCGAGCACAGTTTGTTCACCTTGGCTTTGAATACTTTCTGTAAAGAAATGTGAGTTTTTTGTCAAAAGTAAAGGATGAGAGAAAATCATTGACAAATTAATGGAGAACAATTTTAAACAAACCAAAACGTTTGCCGCTTGTGAAATACTTAAATACTGTAAAAAAACTATTAGCTAATGTCAATCACCATGGAGAAATATCCTATTGGTGAGAACAGAAAAAAAGTGTAGGAAATCTGAACGAAAGTGGCGAAAAACAAATCTCATGGTCCATTATAACACCTATAAAGAGAGACTTCGCATTTATAATTTGGAACTGAGGAATGCAAGAAGGTCCTTCTTCTCTGATAATATCTCTAGAAACAATAATAATTCACATGCTTTGTTTGCTACTGTCGATAGGTTAACAAACCCTCCAGTACCAGTAGCATCTGAACTTTTATCTACCAAGGCCTGCAATGACTTTGCATTAGAGGATGGATACCCGACCCGAGCCCGACGGGACCCGACGGTACCCGACGGGTCGGGCCGGGTTCGGACAGATTTTTAGAAAGGATGCTCGGGTTCGGGTCGGGCTCGGTCACATCAGCGCGATAAGGCATTGAACATTTTGAATTTAAAACAGCTTATTATGTAGGTAACCAATGGGCCTGTTTCACCTGATGCAAATGTTTGTTTTTGGATTAAAATAAATGTCAAATATTACCCTAACATCCGTCTTCTTGTGTGCGGAAATGTGTTAAACTAGCTGTGACAACGAAAGACGTGCGTATTAAGCTACATGTGGCAGCGCAACGATGGAAGATGTTAAAAAGAAGTTGGCTGCAGGAGATTTTAAAACTATTGAAAACGAAGGAAAGTCAGCTGTGCATTGATGCGCTCATCTGTTGACATTTCCCGAATGCCTTCCTACAATTGCTTAATAAAAGCGGGCTTTCCACACAAACAAACGTACATGTGTCATTAGTATGAGAAACAAATGCGATTTTAACTGTGTCGGGCTCGGACATAAATATCTTAATGCCTGTCGGGCTCGGGTTGGGTTCGGTTACTGCTCTGTCGGACGCGGGCCGGGCTCGGACAGAAAAATCCGGCCCGATCCGCACTCTACTTTGCATCCTTCTTCAAAGACAAAATTCAGAAGATTAGACAAACAGTCAGTGCCTCCATATCAAGTTCGGGATATGTGTTGCCGCAGTGTTCAAGCAAAACTAGTTCCAATATGACAGAATTTCATATAATCAACCATGAAAACCTGGAGGACATTATACAACATCTGAAAACCTCCTCCTGTTGCCTTGATATTCTACCAACGGGTGTTTTCAAAAATGTTTCAACTTGTTTGGCTTCTGATCTTCTACAGATCGTGAACTTGTCTCTTCTTTCAGGTATCTTTCCACAGGCCCTGAAAACTGCAGTAATCAAGCCACTCTTAAAAAAGAACAATCTAGACACATCACTAATGAGCAACTATAGGCCGATATCAAACCTTCCGTTTTTAAGTAAAATCATTGAAAAAGCGTTTTTTTTACAACTCAGCCATTTCCTGTCACTAAACAACAGTTTTGATACCTTTCAGTCAAGTTTCCGACCACACCACAGCACTGAGACGGCTCTTGTCAAAGTCTTTAATGACATCCACCTTAACACAGATAGTGGCAAAATTTCAATCTTAGTATTACTTGATCTCAGTGCTGCATTTGACATTTGCATTTGTCGACCACGACATATTACTAGACCGATTGGAAAACTGGGTAGGACTTTCTGGCTCAGTACTAAACTGGTTTGAATCCTACTTACAGAATAGGGATTACTATTCTGGGGCCCCTTCTGTTTAACATCTACATGCTCCCACTGGCCCAGATAATGGAGAACAACAAAATAAGTTACCATAGTTATGCGGACGACACACAAATTTACATAACCTTATCGCCAGGGGACTATAGGCCAATACAAAAACTGACTAAGTGCATCAAACAAATTAACGGCTGGATGTGCCAGAACTTTCTGAAATTAAATGAAGGTAAAACTGAGGTGGTTGTTTTTGGAGCAAAAGGAGGAACGATTAAAAGTCTGCGCTCAGCTTCAAACAACAATATTAAAAACAACAGACAAAGCCAGAAATCTTGGTGTAGTCATGGACTCTGACCTGAATTTTAACAGCCATATTAAGACAATTACAAAGTCAGCCTACTATCACCTTAAGAATATATCAAGGGTTAAAGTACTTATGTGTCAACAGGACTTGGAAAAACTGGTCCATGCCTTCATCTTCAGTAGACTTGACTTGTCTTTATAGGTCTCCCTAAAAAATCAATCAGACAGCTGCAGCTGATTCAGAACGCTGCTGCTCGGGTCCTCACTAAGACCAAGAGACTGGATCACATCACTCCAGTTCTGAAGTCTTTACACTGGCTTCCTGTGTCTCAAAGAATTGATTTCAAAGTACTTTTGCTAGTTTATAAATCTCTTAACGGTTTAGTTCCAAAATACATTTCTGATCTGCTACTACACTATGAACCACCCAGACCTCTCAGGTCATCAACTAAACAGGGTGAAGCAGCTTTCAGTTTCTATGCTCCTCATATCTGGAATAAACTCCCAGAAACCTGTAGATCCGCTGCTACTCTCAGTTCTTTTAAATCAAGGCTGAAGACCTTTCTTTTTGATGCTGCCTTTCTTTAAATGACTGCTCATTTCTTTAAATTTCTTATGCTGCACTGTAACTTTTATTCTTGTGTTTTATGTGTCCTAATGTTTCTATTTTGTTTTTAACTATCTATTCCTTTGTTTTATCGGTTTTTAATGCTTATGATTTTTAACTGTTTATACTTGTGTTTTATCAGTTTAACTGATTTTATGTAAAGCACTTTGAATTGCCCTGTTGCTGAAATGTGCTATACAAATAAAGCTGCCTTGCCTTGCCTTCGAACATGACAATGACCCGAAGCACACAGCCAGGATAACCAAGGAGTGGCTCTGTAAGAAGCATATCAAGGTTCTGGCGTGGCCTAGCCAGTCTCCAGACCTAAACCCAATAGAGAATCTTTGGAGGGAGCTCTAACTCCGTGTTTCTCAGCGACAGCCCAGAAACCTGACTGATCTAGAGAAGATCTGTGTGGAGGAGTGGGCCAAAATCCCTTCTGCAGTGTGTGCAAACCTGGTGAAAAACTACAGGAAACGTTTGACCTCTGGAATTGCAAACAAAGGCTACTGTACCAAATATTAACATTGATTTTCTCAGGTGTTCAAATACTTATTTGCAGCTGTATCATACAAATAAATAATAAAAATCATACATTGTGATTTCTGGATTATTTTTTTTTAGATTATGTCTCTCACAGTGGACATGCACCTACGATGACAATTTCAGACCCCTCCATGGTTTCTAAGTGGGAGAACTTGCAAAATAGCAGGGTGTTCAAATACTTATTTTCCTCACTGTATATAGGTGAGGCAGGTGATAGGTAACCCCGGTGGCAGGCAACTCTGCTGGGCTGCGTGACACAAAATAACATGCAGGTTTGACAGGGGAAGAAAGTTAACAATTAAGCGAGACGCATAACTCTTTAAATAACTGGTATAAAGGCAGAGGGTGGAATCCATTGCTGTATGTTTGCTGGCAGGGTATGTAGCATAATCATTAGGTTTGTGCCAAGATACTTTCAGTAGAGCGCCTCAGAGATTTGCCTCATCATCTGAGACATCGCACTTAACGTTAACACATAACATACTCTGCATGTGTGTGCAAGGCTGTTAGTCTCACTTATGTCTTTGTTAGACTAAAAAACATGTCACATTGCTTAGAGCACCTTTCAATGTTACCTCTGTCTATTCTCCAAACTATTTAACATCCTGTCCAAACCCTGCAATCGATCCCTCATTGCTCATTGCTCAACCCTCATCTACTTAAGATCCCATGTTTCCCAGAGTTACCAAAGATACAGAATACTTGTAAAGGCATGATCTAAAGGAAATGTGTATAAAATCATGGATAACACATTCAGCATCTTTTCTTTTGATGTTATGGTGCAGCCATCAAAACATGGTGTTCAGTCAACAAGCAGATACAGAATCCGTATGTTATAATATTTCACATACAGTATATAAATAAGTAAGTAATACACTAAGAACATTTTATAATATTAGCATTTTGTAGTCGGCCAGTCCACCACTGGCCCAGACTTAAATATATTAACAACTGTTGGATGGATTCCTTAAACCTTTGGTTCAAACATTCATGGTCACCAGAGGATGAAATCTTTTGACTTTGGTGAGCCTCTGACTTTTTCCATCGCCCGCTACGATCCGATAAAACCTCTCACTTATCCAGTGAAATATCACTTAACATGATAGCTGAACATCTAGATGGATTGGTACATTTAGTATAGACATGAATAGTTCCCAGGCAATAAATACTGACTTTGATTCCTTAAAAAAAATCAGTGATTTGCATATTGGCAAACCTGTTTTGATGTTTATTGAAGTCAACAAGCACTGAACTTGGCACCAGCCACACTACTGGCTGCTCCCTGCGGGCACCCAGGTGACTCTCTTGTCTATTTACAATCAGTTGCAAATTTGCTGTTGGGTACATTTCTTTGGCCTCAATCTTCCAAATGTTCACTTGAGGGCCAGCTCATTCCACAGTCGCAGCATTAAAACTCCTGTTAAAACTTGTCTGACTGATTCTGCAGCACTACCCGCAACCTTCTCTGAGGAGTCAAATATCTCTCTGGGAAACAGGCACTGAAAAATACTTCAGTGTAAGTGAGTAGTTAATACAAAGGTTGAAATAAACAAAACAAAACTTTTGAAGTTGTCGAGAGATGTTACCTTCATCTTTGTATCGCTGTTTTGTTTAAATCATGACACTACAGTGTAAAATATGGTCCTCTATCTGTGTTGTCTTCTCAAGAGTTGATGATGCATGTTCCTGCTCTGATAACATTTCACTAAAAGAGAAACAGTACCTCAGTAGCTACATAAGTAGGTGTTTCACTATGGGGCCATTATTGTAGCAAAACTATTTGCAAATGTGTGTGGAGAGTTGTGCAACTGTATCTCAATCCATGTGTGTGCAATCCGATTTGTAAATGTGTAAAAGAATCTCTAAACGTGTACAGAGATTTGTGCATGAGAACGTTATTCTGGAAATTGTGTATTCAGATTTGCAAGTGTATTAAGAGTTGAGATTGTGTAGACAAATCTGTAAATATGTACATGGATATCAAAGGCTGAATAGAAAATAAGAACTTTGCTCTATAAGCTGGAAATACAGACAATTCTTCAGTTACAGCTCAGCAAGCCTCTCAATGTGCCTTTTGCTACACATTTCTGCCGTGAGATCTGCAAAATGTGTGTGGAGATTTGTCTGCTTGCACTGCGCCTTCTTAATGAGTCATGTTAGGGATATTGGGCTGGGATACATGGGACCCTGGGAACATATGCTCAAGCAAATACATCTCCGACCTCCTTTTATTTTTTATAAGCAAGCAACATCGAGATGTAATCAAATCTGTTTCCTGAGCCTTTATTGCATTCTTTCTTTTTCACAGCCCTTCATTTTTGAAAGAGTGAAAACTCATGATCCATACAGGTGTTTTCAATTATTTTGCCTTCTTAATTAACATCTCCCTCACTGTCCTGTTAATTTTGTTGCACTGGTTGGGACGAGTCAACATCGTCTTTTACTGTCCTTTTAAGTACATAGATTCCAGTGATCTCATGTAATCCCCACCATAATTCTACGTAACTTTAACCTGAGCAGAGGGCTAATCAGCTGGAATAAGTGAAAACACCTGCATGGGTGTGCACAGGTTTTCACCTTATGAACCAATCAAATGATGTGAAATGATTGATGACTTGGACAGGCTTCCCTCCCTGCAAGAGCCTGGAGGAAGAGTCAAGGGCTGTTAGAGAGATTTCAGATCATCTGGTCTGACTAAGACACATGTGTCATTTTCTCTGCCCACCACACGTTTGGTTTCAAGTTGTTTGGTTTCAAGTTGTTTGGTACTTATATGTGCTTGACCCTCTTTGTCATTCTTTGAGAAAAAGAAACATTGGCAAAATGTTAAAATAAGTTCAGTCATGTCACAATCCTGCTCAAACGGTTTAAACTTGTGAAAAATTACACTTTTCTTTTCACGTTCTGGTTTATTAGACCTCTCTCTGTAACTTTTTTATGGGTCTGTAATTCCAGAATAATTTCCTAGTCATTTGAAGAAATGTTTCCTAAAAAAAAAAGTGTTTTTTTTTATGACAACTTCAGCCAATAGATTGACTTGACAAAATATTCAGAAAGTACTGTAATGAATGACAACAGCCAAAGAACATTACATGTTTGGGATTAAGCTCCTTGTAATTTCAGTCAATTATCAGTCATCTACAAAAAACCTGTTATTGTTGTTTTCTTAGGACAACTGCCCAGAGACACCATCAAAAATAGCAGTAGAAATAGAGCTGCCTCAGTCAAAGGGCATTTAAGGTAACAATCCTTTTGTCAACAGCGCTAGACCGGTATTGCAATGTTTAGGCGTTGTTTTAACCGTTTATGGCATAGTGCTGCAGACAAAAGCAGCCTGCACATCATACCATGCCCAGATGACATACAGTATGAGAAGATGGAAATGGGAAAGCAGCCAACATAGCTGTCAAAACATTCCACCTGCAGACTGTGACTTGTCACTCAGACATGCAGGGATCTCCTGGCTTCTTGGCAAAAAGCTGCTCAGACAAGACCCAGCAAACTCACAAAGTTCATATTGTATTGTGATGTCAAAACAACTCTATAGAGGTTGTATTGCACAGGCAGCCCAAAAGTTGTTCCAGTCCTGTCCGTTTTCACTGGCTGTGTCAAACACGTTCGTGATCAAGTGTTCACAGAACCCAAGAAACCCTATTCTACAATGATTGCAGCTTTTTACAAGTGAATGGACCTATGGAGAAAAGGCAAGAAAATATGTCTTCAGATAGGGGAGATGCATATCAATTACACAGCCAGTTGGAAAGTGATTTTCTACTAAAATGCAACTTTCCATTAGAAGATAAAGTCCCTCTTCCTCTGGTTGACCACCATGGGACATTATTTCAGGAAGAAATATGTACATAATGGCTAGAGTCAGTAGTTTTTAGCCATGGCAGAAAATTAAATAGTTCTTAGAATAATCTTGGAAGAATGGCTTGTCTATTATTTGATGAGATATATGTGTTAAAGAAGTGGAATGCCTTTTAAAATAAAAGTTTTGAAATTGAGCTTACTGTATATACGTGTAGGGACATTTTAAACACAAAAATACACTTGGGTAAGTTACTCCTTCTCTAATCTATATCGATGATGTTTCACTTCCGTGATTGTTCAGGTGCTGCCGGAAATTACGCCAGATGTCCCTCATTTGGGCCAGATGTCCGTCACCTTCTGCTTTCTTTGTATTGGCATTCTAAACTCCGGTCAATTTATGAGGAATATGGTTAACTTCTCCTCAGATTTCTGCAGGGTAAATCCAGACAGCTAGCTAGACTATCTGTCCAATCTGAGTTTTCTGTTGCACGACAAAAACTACTTTTGAATGGACATGTTCCACCAAAACAAGTTCCTTACCCAGGCTATTTTGCAACGGCAACGGGACTGGTTTAAAGACAATAATCAAGAGCATGTTGTTATGGTTTAGGTATTATGCTTTGTTTTCTGTGCCTTCTTATCTGGTATTTTGGTTCTGTCTTGTCTCCTTTTGCAATTTTCGATCTGTATATTATGTCCTAGTTTCCTCCGTGGGGCCTGTTGCACGAAAGTAAAATAAAGACATCCAGGTTAAGTGAAAAAGCGCAGGTTGACTTAGTATTATCCGCTCATCTCGGCTTAATCGGTTGCACGTTTGCCGAGCCAGGTGTAGATAGCTTGGATAAGTGCACGTTCACAGTATCGATCACAGATTTACTGATGCAGAAATGGAGAAGACACATGCAGCATGTTTCACCCGCTGAGTGTAAATCAGTAAATCTGTGATCGATACCGTGATCTATTTAACAAAGCCGTGAACGTGCACTTATCCCAGCTATCTACACCTGGCTTGACATAGCTTCACCTGTTCATCCTGGCTCGGCAAACGTGCAACCGATTAAGCCCGACGAGCAGGTCACACTAAATCAAGCTGCGCTTTTTCACTTATCCTTGATATCTTTATTCTACTTTTGTGCAACAGGCCCCAGGTCTTGTGTTGTTGTTGTTCCTGTCTTGTGTTTTCCCTTGAGTGTCTGTATGTTCTGTTTCCTGTTTTAGTTTGATAGTATGGGTTTCTGTCTAGTCTAGTTTTGTTCTACTTCCTGTGTTTTCCCACCCTTGTGATTGCCTGACGTTGTTCACCTGTTTCCCAGCCCCGGTGCCACATGTCTTGTGTTTCCTCGTTACCCAGTGTATTTAGTGTCTGTGTTCCCCTTGTCCTTTGTCAGATTGTTTTGTTTGTGTGCTCTTGTTGGTGTGTTCCACATTAATCTTCCCTGCCATCCATCTTCCCTTGGGAGTCTCCCCAGTGTCTGTTTTTGGTTTTCTTTTTTGTCACCTTGGACTTTTGGGATTTGGAGATTTGGATGTTGGACTTTGTTTTTGTATTTTTGGATCTCTTTTGGCATCTCCCTGTTTTTGTGAAATAAACTTCAACATTAACTCTCTCCTGCCTGCCTGTATCTGCATTTGGGTCCTCCACTTACATGACATTTGATCTGTTCAAGTAGTGATAGTTATTGGCTGCAAACAGGACACTTCTGAAATTGTGGTGATGAGGAGGTCACTGAATAAACTTATCTAGCCCCGACTACCCTCTCCACCCCACACTGGTCCAACAGAGGAGCACCTTCTTTAAGAGGCTCTGACAGCTTTGATATCGCACGCACTGCTACAAGAAATCATTCCTACCACAGGCAATAAAACACTTCATCACTGAGTGGTAGATAAGACTCACAGACATCACAACTGCACCTTGCACAACAGGTTTATCAACAGCTTTTATCAATACTAATTAAACAGTTGTTCATTTTTATTCCCAACTTGTAAAAAATTTGTTTTTATATGATACCCTATTATTTTATGTATATTCTGTATGTGTGCTGTGTGTCTGATATATTGCTGCGGCAACAATGGAATTTCCCTTTTGTTTTTTTGGGATCAATAAAAATCTATCTAGTGTACTGCTGTGGGCTAGAAGTGAGCGGATAGAGATGCTCTGACGTAGATACAGCCTGACCATCCGGTAAAATTAACATGTCTATTGTGGATAAAATTGTCATGTTTAATTCACCTTACTGATTTGTTTTGTCAGTAAGCCTGTGGATGGTTTGACATTGGTCTGAATCACTGTGGGGCACTAATTACAAAGTTCACTGAGTAACGGTGAGTGGGTTGTAAAGTTAGACAGTTGTCGTCAGCAATTGCACAGTTATTGCAATAAACCTAGGTTAGGTAGCTTATAGCCAATACAATATGTTAACTAAACCTGACCAGGTATTCATCTAACCATAAGCATTTTAATGTCTCATGAAATCATGTGAATCCTGTTCTTTAACTCTGCACAAACATCTAAAGTTCAAATTCAGATTTATCTTTATTTGAGTGTGAGAGGAAAAAGCTTTCTCCACTACTCTATCCGGACAGGTTTTGTGGTCAGGCTTGTTAGGAAAGCAGCAAACTGGTATGATTCATTACAGTGATCTGACAGGCCACCTCAATCACAAAGCAACAAAGTTGTGTTCTTTATTGCGCTTATATGGTGTGTGTCTGTCTCCGTCTCCATCTGTATGAATGCAAGGGCTAACGCTGTTTGCGTTAATGATTGACTGACCATGACTGCAGGAGGCTAATAAACCCTTGAAGAGCAAACGGCAAAGAGAGTTCCATTCACAGCCAACGCACGCACGCACGCACGCACGCACACACACACAGTTTTTATGACTTTGTTTGTGAACTTTATTCTGTAATTCTTATTTGTGAATCATGAAATTGCGGTGTTCTCCTTCAGTTTGAAAACAAATTATGCTTTTTGCTAACATTAAAGAGAATTTGCATTTTAAATGGGTCAGTTGTAACTCTGACTCAAGCTGACAAGCTGTTTACCTCTGCTGACACTTCCTCTTCTACCTGTTTTTGGCTCTTATAGTCCTCACTGGTGGGATTCCTTCAGTTGTCGCCCCATTCTCTGTTCCAGTGCTCCCTCTTGTGGAGGACATCTCAACTTGGGAAGTGTGTCTACGCTAAGCTGACTTTACTCTCCGGTGTGGTCCACTGGGACCAGTGTTGGGAAAGTTACTTCCAAAATGTAATACATTATAGATTACTAGTTACATTTGAGAGTAATAAGTTATATTAGAATATTACTGTCTCTGAATTGTAATCCGTTACACGACCTTGGCATTACTTTTGAGTTACTTTCACCAAAATATCACTGTAAGTTTGACTTGGCAGCTAGCTTGTGAATTTCACCACCGGATCAATAAAGTCTCCTCTTTATCCACTATAATACATAGATTATTCATAATATTTTGTAAAATGTATATAAACATGCAAAGTAAAGCTATAAAAATAGATAAGTAAAATGTACAATAGGCAAGTGGGAGAAAATGAAAATACTCAATTAAAACCATACAGTTGTTTTGTATTACAGTATGGCATTGTTGTAAATGTTTGTTTTAAGGATTTAGATCCTTTTTTAAAACATAAAAGTCAGCGAAATTGCATTAGCTAAACCCACCAGACTCCATGTAAATAATCAGCAATTTTAGCTTTGTAAAATACGGCTTTCTAAAACATCTCTGAGTAGCGCTTGGTCTGGATGTCTTGAGCCTGCATGTGTAGGGTGTAGGGCTGTAATCAACCAAAGAAAATCTTGGTCAATTGAAGTCCTGAAATTTCGACTAAAAATCGACTGGGGGAGTGAGGGTGCAGAGGGGCGAAAAAAAAAAGTAAGATTAATTAACTGTACTGTCCTGCAGTACTTGTCCTTGTAGGCTATTTGCAGTATATTAAATCATTTTTGACTTAATTATTTTGCAATGAAATGACACTCGTCTGTCGGCTTGATGCGCAGCATCAGCGCTCTGTGCATGTCCTCGCACGGAGCGGCTGAACATAGGAGCTCGGCTTCGTGGCTGAGACACGAATAAACTATTAATTTAAAGCTTTTACTCTTAAACACAAAAGGCCACTTTAATATATACTGTATATTTAAACATATCTGTGGTCAAGCTCAATGCCTCGCTGTGTTGCATTAACTCGGAAAACTTTATCTTTGAGTCTCTCACATTGTGCGGTTAGTCCATGCATGATGGTGTGGCGTGCTGGCGCTGTATATTTACAAGTTCTTATAACCTTAGCCCTCCATAACAGCAATGAGCCTCATATCCTGAGCAATAAAGTCGACAATTCCTTCCGTGATATTATTTTTGCCTTTGGATGATAGAGGCTTAACATCCAGCGGGGTCTGGGTGTGTCTGGGCAACGCTACCGTCATTGCGGGTGGGTGCGCCTGTAGTTATAAAAGGATTATTAGACTATGAAATATGCCAACTCTGATACGTTCATATAGTCATTACTATCTACGTCATACTCAAAACAAGGCAACCTAACGCAGACAAGTTAGCTTACCGTTTTTAAGTGATATGCCATGTTTGTAGTCGAGCTGCGATATGCAAACTGTTGCTTGAAAACTTTGCATTCAACTTTTTTCCGTTATCTATTTTTGTAAAATGCTGCCACACTGCCGATGTCTTCGATATGGTAGAGGAGGACTGACTGTAAATTAAACACTCACAATTAAATAAATATTCAGCAAACCACTAAACCAAGGCTTTCTAGTTCTTTCTTCAATCTGTCCCCAGTGGGTTGGGCTAATCCAAAAAAGTGAAAACAAGGGGGATGCTCTGAAAACACCCCCATTAGCAATTAGTGCTATGCTTCCACCTGATTAAATTAACACGGCAAAAAATCGACCAATCAGAATTTTGGTCGAGCCAGAACATATCGACCAATAAATTGACCAGTTGACTGAGAGATTTCAGCCCTAGTAAGGTGTGCGACTATCGACTACGTTTGGTCAATGTTTTCTTTCTTTCATTCCAATTTTGGGTCTGTCAGTCACAGTGAAAACCGGGGACATTTCCGGGGAGAATCTAGCTGGAGACAGGTCACTCAAATTTAATACCCTGGTTCATTGTCAATATCCTGGAAAATATTCCAAACTTTCTTCTTTGTAAATCCCGTAAAAGTACACAGAGCAGCGTGCTCAGTCGGACATCCACTTGACCTAGCTACATTCTGAACTGTTCTCAGGTCAGTGACCTGTATGTACATTTTGGGGCGTGACCATTCTCTTGGTCATCCATGGGTGTGACAAAGCTACAAGTCCTGAGATGTTGACGTCAACTTTTAGCTTTGTTGGGAGTCTCCGGTTTTCAAAGGCAGTCTCAAAATGTGAGATTTGCAATGGAAAGGCGTGTCAATGGGATTTTGAGCTTCTATGTATGTCTTATTTAACCACCAAACTGTCGTTATTCACATATGACGAGGTAAAATCAGTTTTGCATTCTATCTCTGTGTTGTTTGGCCCTGGGACGCGTTCCTTGCAACATTTATAGAAAATGTTATCTGACTTTAATGGTAGAAAAGTATTTACTTGAGTCCTACTTTAGGTTACTTAAATATCTTTTTCCAGGTACTTTGCTTGAGGTTTTGGATTTTTTGGTACTTTCTACATTTCAGACATGTGAATGTAAACAGCCCCACCACCTAAATTCACAATTCACAGCAGCTGATTTGTTATTTAATATCAACATATTTAATTATAATCAGTTGAAAATCCAAAGAAATTGATGATTTTCCAAATCGAAGTAAATATAAATCAGTATGTGTATTTAACCGTAATTTAAGGAATCAACAAATACATTTTGGAAACCTTTTTTTAAATACCCACCTAATACATCTAACTCTACTTATTTGCCAATTGTTTTAAATGTATGCTATTAGATTAACCAATACATTTCAAACATGGTTTCCCTTTCATGAAAATAGAGGACAGAGGCATGTGGATTTTTTTTATCTTTTATTTGAAAAACACATTTTTCCTTATCTTTATGGTGGGAGGAAACCGGAGCACCCGGGGAGAACCCACACAAACCAAGACAGTTAAAGAAGTAGACCAGCAGATCTCAATCATTCCCTCAATCAGTTTTTGGCCTCTAATCCGGAAGATAGTATAGAATACTGAATAGCCGGTGGGTTGTGAAGCCATCGATATGGTCTTTGTTTTTGGAGTCATTTTCTGATCTCTTGGAGACAACTTTATAGTTTGAATCCTCATTCATTTGAGTACTATCTGTAGTACTGAGTAGTACTATCTCAGAGGTTTTGTATGTCCTCGGGTCTGCCCATCCATCCAGATTCATGTAGGAACAACCTGGCGGTGGGTCCTTTTCACTGGTACTCAAAGAATTTTTATATGACTTCCCCTTCTTGATGACTTCACTGTGAGATATTTTTCCTTCCTCGATGCTTTTGCTGTGGGACTCTTGAGTGCATTCAGATTTCTTTTTGGATCCAATGGTGAAGAAACCCTTAATCCTCTTTAAAAACAAGCGTTTCTTTTTGAGGATTTGTCCAGAGCAGACCCCTGGCAGCGTGGAAAGGTCTTTTCCCTTTTCTTCTAATTTTAAACTTGGGTCATTCTCTTGGAGCAAGTTGCTATTGTTTGGCAGCAGGTTTTTTTCTTGGGGTTCCTTCATGGTTCCGTCCATGTCAGAACAACCTGGCTGGGGTTTAACACCACTGCTAGTCTCCAACGGATCATCTGAGTCACACTTGTTTTTGTCCTTTTTTCCGGACCTTTTGGATCCCTGAGACATGAAACCCTTAATTCTTTTTAAAACCGAATGCTTTTTCGGGGGGATTTCTCCTGCCTGTGTAGAACGATCCTTCTCATAGGCCTGTTTGCCTCTTTTAAGCTCTGGTTGTTTAGCTTTTTCTTCTTCCAATGTATCCGGAAGATAGAATAGAATTCCACATAGTCGGTGGGCTGTGAAGCCATCGATATGGTCTTTGTTGTTAACATTGTCACCAGTAGTGGCCTTGATGACTTTACTTAGAGATTTGCTTTCACTATTTTTTTTTTGTTCCTGCGGGTTGCCCACTCATCAAGATTCATACAGGTACAACCTGGCTGTGGTTCATTTTCACTGGAAGTCAAATAATTTTCTAGATCTTTCTAGCGATGTTTCCACGCTGGCCGAGCCCCACTGACGGCGGTCCATCTGCGGCTGCAGGACCTGGAGCTCACCACCAGTGTTTCAGTTGGACTGTTAAAAAGTGTTGAGATAATTAAATGGTATTTACAGTATTTAGAAGCGGGCTTGCTGCTAGTTAGCTAACGCTAGCTTTCATGCTACATAAATAAGCCAGACAGAGTTGTCTCTCATCTGGCGATAGAAACCCTGCTGTCCCCGGCTGTCCTGTTGGCTCAGAGCTCCACAGACTAAGTCCACAGGTACAAATTAGTTTTGCACCAAATGTACCGCAAGAAGTGTTGCAAAAGTCGAGAGCGCAGACCGCCGCTGTATGATGCGAGAGAGCACACTGCAGTGACAGATTCGAGAGGTTGTAATCACTGAGTTGTGGTTGTACTGGAAAAGTGACTCAAGTGAAAAAAAAAAAAAAAAAGAGTAAAAAAAGAGTACAGATTTTTTTTTACAAGCTCTCAAGTCATATTTTACAAGTGCTCACATCGCATCTATGCACTCTCACTCTCTCGCTTGCACCATATTTACCTTCATACTATAACTAATGTCAGTTTCATTTTCTGTCAGTTTCAGTTCAGACTTGAAAAAGGAAGATCTCACACGCTATTTTAAAGTTTTGGCCTATCTGGACCTTCATCAAGAGTATTTCAGAGGAAATAAAGTACCTCAGACCAAAAAAGTTGGGAACTACTGTTTTAAATTGACTGCACACTTCCAGTTTGATCATGGACACCAGATGGAGCCATTTACCCATAAATACATATTGTCCAATGTCCTTGGAGGTACTGCAACCTGCTGTGGGTAGAGGGAACCTCATTTTCAGGGTAGGATTAGGGCCAGAGTTCACAACATACATTTCATCAAATAAACAGTAACATTTTAAAACAGAAACAATGTTTAAACAAATCAAATCAAACAGATACGAACATACACAGAAGTCACTAATCAAGGCCCTAAACTGATTGGTATACGGGGAGCTTTGTGACGCATGTCAGGAATGTGGAGCGGCAAACGTAAAAGCAGTCTTGCCAAGGTCAGTCGGAGTATAAGCGACCTCGAGTGAAAGCCATTCATTAGAGCGAGTGGAATACAGACTTGTATCTTTGACAGCTAAAAGTGAGGATGTGATGTTTTGCTTAAGGTTAAGGGTAATTTAGTTATTGTTTATAGAATGTGTTGCATCTGTAATGGCCGTCACTGTGGATGGACACTTGATTTTAACCCCCCTAAATGACATACATATCTATAACACTTAATTTGGATGAAAGCGCCAGAAGAAATCTGATAAATCAAGATTTTCTTTGTCAACCGTGAGATAACTAACCTTCAACTTCAAAGCTGCATGTGAATGATTTGTACATGTGCATAAACAGTTGATAAATGGGTTATCGGACGCTGTGAGGATCATTTATCATGTATTACAACGCTGGTTGTTCACTTTTGTGTTTTAAAGGGTTAGTTCGGAGTCACCAAAGTCACACAATAACACTAACTAACTAACCAATAGAGGCAGCGGTAGAGCAACAACTCCTGGGGAAACACAAAGCTTTCACCCAAGCAAACGTGTGTACGTTCCCCTATAGTGTTTTAATCCAAACCACGATCTTTTCCCTAAACTTTAAAATTTGTATTTTTGTTTGTAATAAAAAAATGTTTAAACTCACAAATTGTTGGCTCTGTCTTCACTTGTTTGACGGTGTTACTTCCCCTTTTGGCCTTTGGAAACAGAAGTCTGTACGTTAGTTCCCCTTGGCGGTCTTCCGTTGTAGGCGATCAGCATTGGACTTTTTTTTTTGAGTGAATCTAAATCAAGAAGAATGCTTGTTAGTAAAGAAATGTTTCTTGCTTTTGTCAACTTGTTCAGTCTTTGTATGACATATCAAACTTTTGTTTCTTTCTTTTTAGGCCAGCTGAGAAGGACTGAGCCTTCAAAGACATGGAGCTCTATTTTTGTTGAGCTGTTGGCCATTTTCTACACTGCTGCCATCCTCCTGCCACCTCCCCTCGCAGGTGCTTCAGATCCCTGCACACAAACCACCAGACACAAGAACCGCTTCATTCCCACTGCCATCACTCTCCTGAACTGCTGATAAGTGGGGTCATCCCCACTTTGGCCATTCACCTACACATTACATACTGTATTTTACAGTCACATTTTTTTCGTAGTTTGGCTGGTCCTGTGATTTATAGTCCGGTGAAACTGATTTCAGAATCAGAAATCAGAAGCAGAAATACTTTACTGATCCCCGAAGGGAAACTCTGTGTTGCAGTTGTACAAATAGTAGAAATATCAGAGTAGAAATAAAAATAAGAAATATAAGGAGTGTGGATATGTACGTACTTATTTACATAGTTAAAGGAATGTTATTATTATACATTATTTACGTAATTTACATAATTAAGGAATTGCAATGGTAAACTTGAGAATTGCACACATTTGAGGCCAGTGTTATTGCACAAAACAGATAATACAGATAATAATATTGTCCAGTATCAACCTCTCTAAGTGTCTGCATGTCAGACACTTAGATGGAGGAGTTATAAAGTTTGATGGCCACAGGCAGGAATGACTTCCTGTGGCGCTTATGAAAATATAGCCACGAGAGGGAGCTCTAGGCTGGTGACAACTCTATGCTGCTCCTAAAGACAACTGAGAAAGACTGAACACAAACAAAATGCCCCAAAAAGAAAATCCTTGTCTGCAGATTACAAATTGCAGGTAGTAAAATATGCAGCCGAAAATGGTAATTGAGCAGCATATAAAGTTTAGCGTGAGTCAGGAACTTGTGAGGCACTGGCGAAAAGGTTACTCTTACTGAAATGAAGAAAACAACGGAAGCTAATCGCAGGTTGAATGCAGGGCCAGAGCTGGAAGGGACGGGTCCACAGAGATGGGTGCTTGAACAACGTGCTGCCGGGACTGGGATGCTTTTCAACAGTACTTACTAATCCACGCCCATGTTTTTTGTGCTATTGCATAGTTGAATAATTGTTAATGTGTTACGTTAAGATAGCAGGCACCTACTGTTCTCAGCTTGTGTGTGCTATCATATAGCTAGTTGAATAACTGTTAATGTGTTACTGTTAACATAACGGACACCTACTGTATGAATGCGACTATAGTCCAGTGTTACATGCAGTATGTTAAAACACAGTACTTTATCATTCCAATATGCAGCTTGCACACTACATTTGCACTATTATGTGTCTATATTGCCAATAAAACTGATTCTGATTATTGTATATATGTTTTGTAATTTTTTATATTGTATATTAAAGTTTTAAATCCCATCAAGATTGCCTCTTCATTAATTCCTACTAAGTTTAAAGTAATAATACAATTGGTATCATGGTTGTTAAAGTTTTTTAAAGGTTAGGTGAATGTAAAAAAAAAAATGTTTGGGGTAACGTTCTCTAAAAGGTTGCAACGTTAGGATAACGTTTGGGTAACGTTCTCTAAAGGCTGCAACGTTAGGATAACATTAGGGGAACGTTCTCTAAAGGCTGCAACGTTAGGATAACGTTTGGGTAACGTTCTCTAAAGGTTGAAACGGCAGGGGAACGTTCTGAGAATGTTCGATGTAACCAAAAAACTTTCCGATTAACCAACACACAACCAAACCTAACCTTCAGGGAACGTTCCCGGAACCAAAATTTGTTAGCTTGGAATTGGGCCGGAAGTCTCTTGACCATTGCTCATGTCTCACACCTTCACTTCACTGAACAAAACCAGTTTCTACAGACAATTTGTCCCCCATTCACATTTGCCTTTTCTAAAAACTTGTTTTGTTGAATGATGAAGTTCATAGGGAGTGTACATACCTGCATAACATTCCAATGAAGGGGATTGAGATCAGACCAATCAGTAATAAAGATGAATAGTATGAATAGTTCTATTCTATCTATCTAGAAATAGTTCACTAATGTGTTGTGAATGGTTTACATAGTTGATAAAAGTAGCTACTCAGTCATCATGGTAACATCCTTGGATAACACTGCTCTGCTAAATGCTACCCAGTCATAATGCTACACAAGAATAATTAGAACGGTTACCTTTGCTTCGTATGTGAGGTCTTAATGGCATATGAGACAGCTGTGTCCCGCGAGATGCCAAACTAGTCCTTGTCTTCCACTTGTCCCGCGTCTTTCGTTTGTTGTTGTTCTTGTGATGTACTCTATTTAAAAAAAAACGTGCAAATAAATAAATTGTAGCCTATACACACACAGACACAACACTGTTTTCACAAGATTGACTAGATATAATTTTAAATGATAACGTTTCCACTTCTGCTGTCGAAGCAAACGGGATCGACATAGCCTAGTTTGCTAGCTATGTGGGTAACGTTACAGCTTAGTTAGCTAGCAACCAAACTATCATGATTCTACTCAGCTGCAGTTAGCTTTCTTGTTGTTGTTGACAAAGTGGACTAACATGCATCGTGAATTGTAGATGTAGTTTCATGACAACACAAGGTATTTATTCAAATGAAACACAGGAAAATGAAACGTTAGCCCCATTCCCAATACACTAAATCATCACACATTCTACCTATGCTAGCTACAGGATACGTTAGCATTGCTAATGTTACTGTTAGCGACGAAATCATACTTACGGCTTGTGGGTGTGATGACCATACACTCGGAACAGCTCCTTTTTCAGCAACAACAGCTTAGCAAATCCTTTAAATTGTCCAAAGTTTTGAAACTGTCTTTGGTGAAATGGTTCGAGCAAATTAATAATTAAGTGTCAAAGTTCACAGGGATCTCCTTATAGAGAAACATCAGCCCGTCGAGTGTTTGCGTCCTTGGGGAAGACTATGAGAAGGACCTCCATTCCCTGTACAGCCTGGAACACTGAATTTACAATTACCGAAATTTAATTAGTAATGCGTTATATTACTGCGTTACAGCAAAAGGAATACATCGCTTTTTATCACTTTTTTGACTACTTTTTTAATCACTTTTTGACATACTATACTATGATTTTTTAATCACCTGTTTTGACATTCTACTATATACTATGACTTTTTATCACCTTTTTCAACATTCTATTGTATACTGTGACTTTTTAATCACTTTTTTGACATATGACTATTTTATCAATTTTTTTGACATACTATACTATAATTTTTTATCACTTTTTTAACATTCCTTACTTGAATTTTTTCGACATGCTATACTATGACTTTTTTATCACTTTTTAACATACTGTACTATGAATTTTTAATCACTTTTTTGATTTACTATACTATGACTCTTTATCATTTTCAACATACCATACTATTACTTTTTATAACTTTTTTTAACATTCCATACTATGATTTTCTTATCACTTTTTGACATAATATACTATGATTTTTTATCACTTTTTTGACTTACTATATTATGAATTTTTATCACTTGCTATTATTTTTTTGACATGCTATACTATGACTTTTAATCATTTTTTTTCAACATACCATATTTTGACTTTTTATCACTTTTAACATTCCATACTATGATTTTATTATCACTTTTTGATATAATATACTATGATTTTTATCACTTTTTATTATTTTTTTGACATGCTATACTATGACTTTTTCAACATGCTATACTATGACTTTTTTCAACATGCTGTACTATGACTTTTTTGATATACTATTACTTAATCACTTTTTTTGACATGCCTTGCTATTATTTTTTTCGACACGCTATACAATTACTTTTTAATAAAAAATGTTGACATGCTAAACTATGACTTTTTTGACATACTATGACTTTTTATCAGATTTTTCAACATTCTACTGTATACTATGACTTATATCACTTTTTTCGATGTACTATACTATGACTTTTTATAATATTTTTGACACGCTATAATATGACTTTTTAATCCCTTTTCTCGACATACGATACTAATACTTTTTTTCATTGTACTATGACTTTTTTTTTACATATTACTGACATTTTTCAACACACGTACTGTACTTTGACTTATTTTGACTGGCTATACTGACTTTTTCAATACATAACATCATATAACTTTTATCACTTTGTTGACTTTTTTACTATATAAAGACTGTTTTTTGTCATTCCATATTGTGACTTTTTACGACTTTTTTGTCATATTATACTATAATTTAGTTATAATTTCATTCAAGATACTATACAATGATTTTTTTGGACTGGCTATACTGACTTATTAGATATACTATACATACAGTGAGGAAAATAAGTATTTGAACACCCTGCTATTTTGCAAGTTCTCCCACTTAGAAATCATGGAGGGGTCTGAAATTGTCATCGTAGGTGCATGTCCACTGTGAGAGACATAATCAAAAAAAAAAATCCAGAAATCACAATGTATGATTTTTTAACTATTTATTTGTATGATACAGCTGCAAATAAGTATTTGAACACCTGAGAAAATCAATGTTAATATTTGGTACAGGAGCCTTTGTTTTCAGTTCCAGAGGTCAAACGTTTCCTGTAGTTTTTCACCAGGTTTGCACACACTGCAGAAGGGATTTTGTCCCACTCCTCCACACAGATCTTCTCTAGATCAGTCAGGTTTCTGGGCTGTCGCTGAGAAACACGGAGTTTGAGCTCCCTCCCCAAAGATTCTCTATTGGGTTTAGGTCTGGAGACTGGCTAGGCCACGCCAGAACCTTGATATGCTTCTTACAGAGCCACTCCTTGGTTATCCTGGCTGTGTGCTTCGGGTCATTGTCATGTTGGAAGACCCAGCCTCGACCCATCTTCAATGGTCTAACTGAGGGAAGGAGGTTGTTCCCCAAAATCTTGCACTACATGTCCCCAGTCATCCACTCCTTAATACAGTGCAGTCGCCCTGTCCCATGTGCAGAAAAACACCCCCAAAGCATGATGCTACCACCCCCATGCTTCACAGTAGGGATGGTGTTCTTTGGATGGTACTCATCATTCTTCTTCCTCCAAACACAGTTAGTGGAATTATGACCAAAAAGTTCTATTTTGGTCTCATCTGACCATCTCACAGTGGACATGCACCTACAATGACAATTTCAGACCCCTCCATGATTTCTAAGTGGGAGAACTTGCAAAATAGCAGGGTGTTCAAATACTTATTTTCCTCACTGTATATACTACACATATACTGTGACTTTTGAGATTTTTTTAAAACATTGTATACCGTGACTTTAATCAACATACTATACTATGTATTTTTCCAACAAACTATACTATGACAGTTTAATCCCTTTTTAAGAAAAGCTTTAGGACTTTTTTTTTAACTTTAAAATATATAATGACAACCATTCCCACTTTTCTAACTAATCTCAGTTCATCACCTTCTTCTTACACATTTATGTCAGCATTCCTGTTTAGCTTTAGCAATTCAGCTTTTCAACATTCACAGGAAATGCATTTTCTAGTTAAAATATAATTTGACTTTTGACTTCTACCATAACACTGCTGAACCACTGGATTCTGTATTACAGCATCACCAAAATAGAATAAACAACACAGAGACATCAGGCATTAAATTGCACCAAAAACATGTTTTATTCTATAAAAGAAGAAGTGGGGAAGGGGAAATAATCACAACTGTACAGGGAGAAACTGACTTTTAAACACTATGAGTCACAGTATCAAAAAGCTCACGTTTTCCTCACTGATCTTTACACATTTGTTCTGTACAAATACAAAAAAAAGAAAGAAAAAATATTATTAATAATTGTATTATTATAAGGATAACTGCATTGCACTGAGTAAATATAGTACTGGCCCATAAGTTACTGCATTCAATAGAAAATACTTAAATTGTCTGATTTGCAGAGGAAGTGAGTCGAGGCACTCGCACACAGACGGACAGTCAGTGACGTCACCTTCAGACGTGAACTCTATCCCGTCTAGTTCTCAATGGGGATACAATTCTTCAAATGTTTCACTACCTGTTCACAGATGAACATTCCTGCTTTATACATGAACAGAATATTTAGAACAATATCGAAGGAAAACAAGTTTGCACAAACTGCAAAAGAAACAACAGGAAGCAGGAAAAACACAAACACATGCATCAGTGTCACTGCAACAACTCCGTCAGCAAAAAGACTATCTGGGTCGTCGTCAGCAGGCTCTGAGGTGTGACGTCTGCTATCCTCAGTGTGACAGTGGAGGTTTCAGTGTGTGTTTGTCTCTGTATATAAAATATCAATGTTCCTGCTATAATGGTGACCAGAGCTGATCAGTGTGCTTGTAAAGCGATGAGCCATTATTATTTTTCATGTGCATAATGACACATACTCATGTGCTAAGTGGGGGAAATCTCCCTAGGAATAAGGAGCGAGGGATCCATTTAATGAAATACAAACATTTAGAACATGTTGTGGCAAAACTTGATTCCTTCAATGTCTGAATGTCAAATGGGAGAAAATTCATTAGCATATTTTGACTGTGGAAACTGGCTGCTTCCTGTTTCTTGTAATAGAACAAGTTGTATACCAGGTTGGATATGTTACTACTTTTGTTACATGTCAACATATTTGAGCTGCTATGAGTCTAGAGAGTGTAAAACCGACTAATCCAATCTGATCCAAAATATGCAAAAACATTGATATTTTTTAGCCCCGTCTGACCTGAACTTTTTCTTAAGCTTGAGACCCAAACCAACTAAATCTCACACATCACTGACTGTTTTTGTTGATATTTTATATGAGGTCCAGTGCAGAAATATCAAGCTGTGTTATAATAATAAAAGGATCCTTAATTAATAATTGTCAATGTGGGGTTTTTGTTTTCCTCAGATGATCAATGTTAAGGGAGCCCCACAGTCTCACACACACTGACATGCTCACCAACGTCACTATAAGAAAACAAGAAGGCTACTCTCCATGCAACAAGAGTGCACAACACAAGGGGGACCAATTCTTTTTTTTTAAAGAAACTACGAAACAAATGTCTTATTAGATTTGAAAAGAAACAACACATATCATCAAACCAACAGAAGAAGAAGAAAGAAAAAGATTTTTTTTCACATTATCTAGTCAGTGTTAAAAATAGATATTCACCCGTTACATTTACTCTGCACTTTTTGATTATATACATTTATGTACATGGATTTATCTTTATTATTTGTCATTATCCTTAATGTCTTTATCAACAGTTTACAAAAGAAAGAAATTTGCAATCAAATGCATATACTCTTCTAGAAAGATGTGCTTAGTAACTATGTTGCAATTTTTTAGTTGAAGCAGAGGGGGATGTTAAGAGAAATTGGAACATTGTATTGCTCTGCACTGCAAAAAAAGGACAATATCCTTCCAAACAAGTAACTGAATTTAGTTTAGATTCTTAATAATGGAGAAACAAAAGTGAAATTAGTTTGTTCTTTTCATTTTTCTTTTCAAAATCAAAATCAGATTCAGTGACTTTGCAAGGCAATTCTTTTTTTGCAGTGTAAGACCAAACAACAATTTTCCCTATTTATGGCATGCACTTAGCTCACAGGAAGCCTGCACGTCCATCTCAGTTATCATACTGTGAACAGGTTAATAACCTTTTGCTCTCGCTTACTAGCTTTTGAAATGACAACAACAACAGTGTTCTGAATGACTGACAAGATAAACGTCAAATGTGTTTTTGCCCTTTTGTTTGTAAAGGGACACATTGGGATTGTGAACAGCGTGTTCCATTGATCACGTTCACACTCAGCCCCTTGATTAAGACACACACGTTTGAGTTCATGTCTGTGTTTGTCAGTGCACAGTCACAACTCTTGTCGTATATTCTAAAAGTGATTTCAGAGGCGGCTTTGTTGAGTGATCAACGGCACAGGCTTCTACGCATCCGGCCCTTCTTTTTAAGGTTCTTGTTACAACCCATGTGACCAGTATATCAGCAGTACAACAACCAGCTAGTGCTGTACAGGGGCATATCTATGTTCCCAGGGTTCTATGTTCTCAGAAATGCTTTTTCGTAGGTCAAATGTTCAATGTATGTTTCCCTGGGTCAGTTATGGTGAAATCACATACAGCTTATAGCCTACTGACGTTATACTCCTTGAAACCTACGCCCTTAAAATTGCAGACAGACCGTTTTCTTGAACATTGATATCTCCACAGTGGCTGAAAAGATTTTTACCATTCAAACTGCATCTCTGTGGAGATAGCCCTTCCCAACTTCTTACAATGAGGACCGTGGGAACATAGGGATTGCTCCATGCTCTACTACTGAGTTCAGACGAGTGCTTGGAGCGAGGTCTGCGTTATGTTGCATAATCAAGTTCAGCCCAGAATAGGAGCTGGAAAACAGCCCACTTAAGACATGGACACTGTGGGTTAGAGGGTAGGGTTAGGGGTTCAATTCTGTTCCAACTGTCTGAATCTGATAAAGAATAAATACTTTGAAAAATGTGCTGATTGGATATGGAGAGGACTCCTGACAAGCTAGATATTAGGGGTAATATGTCAGGGAAACAAATGATCCTATTTATAGTGGGTTCGTATTTTGAGGCATTAAATTAAGTTCTTTCGTAATGCAATACAAACTCAGTTGAAAGAGAATTGACCCCCAACCTGATAGAAATGCTAGCGAGCAGAGCGCTTAGTTTCCCCGTGGTTTAAATCGCAGGCTCTACAGACCCTGACAGCCCGACACAGTGCCTGGTTTCTCACAGAACCACTGACAGACGGCCCGGCCACTGACTTTCAGTGTGTTGTAAGGTCATGAAACCAGTGCAAAGGGAGTTTACATTGTTGAATGTTCACGGTGCTCTCTTCTGTTGCAAAGCCAGAAAATTATAGTTTTGTTCAAAAGTGTCAAAATATTTGTGGTTTAAACAATTGAGGCTGTCCCTGTGACAACTTCTGAATAATGAGATCACATTTTCAATAGTCAGCTAAATGTGAATCCTTAATTATCCCTAAACTTTATTTTTCTCCTCTGCTATCATCAAACATTCAAAAAGATTTAAATCTGTGTGCTCTGGAGCACCCTCTTCATGTTGTGCCAAAGTAATCCAGCAGATTTCCTGCCTTACTGTTGTACACAACGTAAAATAGTGAGTAGAAGCCTGCAAACCTTGACAGGCTTCCCAGCAACACTCTTGTTTCCAAATTAAAAATTTAATTTTCAAAGGTCCCACATTTAGCATTCTTAACTTCTTGGTGTCAGAACACAAAAAAGCAAGCTAAGGAAGGGAACGTCCTTTTTAAGATCAGGCACTCATGAACAAACAGAGTCTTCATGAATAGAGACACACAGTTCATCTTTGGCCAAACGTCCTCTGTCAGTGGTTCTGGTTTTTGCCCTTACAGATTGACTTCAGTTATTAAGGCTCAACGGGCAAGAGGTAAAAGAACAACAAGTGCCCGGAACACACACTCGTAAAAATCTTAAATTCTGATTATGTGTTTGTCTCAAAACATACACACACACACACACACACACACATACATACACACAAAAGCAATGCACGCAAAACACACACACACACACACAAAGAAAAGCTCCCCTATTCCCTGCACAAGAGTTTTACTTGTAATCTCAAACTATTTGTGTCTCCTCTGAATTTTTCACAGCCTCAGAAAAAAATAAAAGAATCCGATTTTTTTAAAGGATGCCATTCTGTTAAGAGTGCCATTCCTGGTAAAGAATAAAGAGACAGAAGGCATATTTCATAAAACAATAGCAACAACAACGCATAAAAAGCAAATACTGTTATTGAAGGACAATCAGGAAGGTGTGTGGGGGGGGAGAACACGCATGTAACAATAATGTGATTGATACAATGAAAACAAATTAATCTTTTTTAAAAGGTTCACAGTCTTGTAGCTCCCTGTACCAGGGGAGAGGGGTGGGGTAGAGGATGCAGGGTGATGGCGGTGGGGAGTCTGGACAAGATAAAGAATCTACTTTTATATCCTAGCCTCAGATAGATGTTTGCCAAAGAGAAAACTTCTGTTTGACGTCACTTCAGGTGCTGTCAAAAAGCTCACTGCACGCACATACGCTAACTCATACACTGATATGCACAAGAATGGGAAGTCTTTACTTTCAAGATCCATCAAATTTTAGTAAATCATTTATCTGAAAGTTGTGATGACAAATTGATATAATCAAAGAGTTTTGGTTGTTTAGACCCTTTTAAAAAAAAGCAGTACCAGGAACTAAGAGTATCTCTATCATATTTCCAATGCATCTGAAAAAGCCTGACGATTCTGTCTAATATAAGTCCAATTATGTCTGTGTTTGAGACACAATTTTGCATGTGAGGAAATAAAACCCAGAATCATTGTGTTTGTTGAGGGTCTGTGATGTTATTTATTACTGTCACACCCAGATAGTTTTGGCCCAAGAGCAGGACTGAGGATTAGAGCTTGTAATATCATTTTCTTAAAAACTTTTGGGTACCAATCAAAATGTGTCCATAGCACTAACCAAGTGTCACACTGTTGTAGTCTTATTTACCCATTATTTGATTCGATAGCTCCTTCTTTAGAGCAATAATTTTGTAAGTTCCTCAAGTCAAAAAGGTTAGAAAGACAGGTAACGTTTTTTGAGATCCTAAAAGGGTTCCTGAAAAGATTCCTGTGGTGAGAAGGGGCCGTTTGAGGTATTTTTGGGGAATTACCTTTACATCCAAAAATGTGTGCTTGGAGTCACATAACTTCCCAACTCTGTATACGTACAGAATGAATATTGATAGGGCAGCTGAAGTGACATCCCGCTTGAAATTCCCATTCTGGTTTTAAACAAAACCAAACAGACATTGCCCCCACCTCATCCTCCTCTCTTTTGGATGGATGTGTGATGGATGGATGAATAGATGGATGGATGGATGGGTGGATGGATGGATGGATGAACGCCCCTGCTGTTAGACGACTTTCAGTCCGTCCTTCTCTGTCTGAGGAAGTGATGTCTAGTATGACAAGTGAAGTTGAGTTGGAGGATGGTAGGGAGGGGACTGTTGGGTGGACGGTGATGATGATGATGACGATGATGATTATGATGAAGATGATGATGATGATGATGATGATGATGTGTTGAAACACACATTAAAAATCCCCTAACCTCCACTTTGAACACATACAAAAATGCACATTCCTGTGATTTCAAGATAAAGAGGAGGAGGAGAAAGGAGGTACAGTGTCTTTTTTTAATCTGCTGATTAAAATCCTGATGTGGGGGGAAGCAGAGGTGAGGTTTATGTAGGGTGGGGGGGGCACTGGTACAAGATGTGCTGTGAGGGACTTTGTCAAGGGGTAAGAAGTTGGTATGTAGGGGAGCTGGGGGGGAGGTCAGAGTTCACATCATGACATGGCGGCGGCGGTGCAGGGACAGGTGGTCGGACCGGGAAAAGGAGCGGTCGCACTCGGTGCAGCGGAAAGGTTTGATTCCGGTGTGCTTGCGGAAATGTCGAGTCAGCTCGTCGGAGCGGGCGAAGCGCCAGGTGCAGCCCTCCCAGGTACAGTGGTAGGGCTTCTCTCCTGGAGGAAGCAGGACACAAGTACAAGTGTTAGGGGAGAGGAAAGGAAGGGCGCGGAAGCAACATAGGGATGGGAGAGGAAAATGTTGTTGATGTTTGTTAAATGTACAACAGGAGGGAAATGACAGAGAAATTCGTTTTTTATATGTTCCTTATTAGACAATTCTCTGTAGTAGTGTCTTAGAATATTATACCTTGCATGCTTAAATTCATATTCATATCATAATCATAACTTTCATGCTTATCATATATTCATATCTTGCTTGACGTATATTCATGTATGCTTTATATTTTATATGCACATTTAACCAACTATGTTTTCCTTGAAACACCGCCATGAAGTCTACTCTGTTGTAAATCCTTTAGATAGTCTTAGTTTCGAGGTCAGGCACTCTGCCCTCCTTTTTCTGTGTAGATAGACTCAACAACTGTAAATCTTTGTGTGTGTGTGCTTCAATAAAAAGCCTATGCTTTTGTAACTAGGTGTCTGTTCCGCGGAAGCAACTCTGGCAGGCAGATTGCAGTCACGGACCTAGCCCTTTTGCAAAAGCTTTTCAACTACACATTTTGCCGTCTGCGTCTCGTTTCTTTGCTTGACCATGTTTATTTAGTAAGATAAAGTGTCCTGAACCTGACAGGAAGAGTAAAGTTGGGATGAATCACTCACATCACAGCTTATGTCCTCCTGAGTCCAGACTTTTTGTTTGGTATGTATTTTTAATTTCTCCTAGCTATTTGCGATAAGTAGGACCTGATAAGTATAAAAAGCAAGCATTGTCTTTAAAAAAAACAAAGTACAGGTTTGGATAAAAAAATAATGTATGGTTTGTCTTTCTTGGACCATCGCTGGCAGGTGTCTTCGGGCTGTTCAGCATGATCGCCCCCGGTAACCTGGATGCTAAGGCACCTCTCCCTTGCTAATTCATGGTTTGGGTCTCGATACTGTAGCTTCGTATAAGGTGCAGCAAACCCCAAATGTAATGTACGAGGACATAGGGTCACAGAAAGTGACTTTTTATTGTATGTTTTCAGGAAACAAATCACATTACAGTTTTTTTTAATGAACAACCTTGGGAGGGTTAAATAAATGATAGAAAGATACCTGAAAAAAACCTAGCTGCAGAACTATAAACACTGTGATTGGTGGTCAGTAGATAATAGTGTTTTCATTTGGGGGTAAACAGCTCCTTAAACCTGGATAGATGTGTTATTGGTGTTTGTTTTGCTCAGGTCTCACCTGTGTGTATCCTCCTGTGTGCTTTGAGGTGGGAACTCTTGGTGTAAACTTTTTTACAGCCTTCATAGTCACACATGTGGATCCGCCTCCTCTTGATATCTGGCGAATCTGGATCGATGGGCTCTAAGTCCATAACCGACCTGAGAAAAGAAAATTAAGAAAATAAGAAAGGAATTGTCGGATGTGATTTGATTTGTCCTAACATGTGTAAATCCTGGTTCAACCATGTACTCTGTAACTTACTTTGTAACGTCCTTTGGCAAAGTGGTTTAATAATAATGTTTTTTAGTAAAATTATTATGGCATGTGTTTATCTGCCAATTTTTTTTTGTCAGATATCAAATTCCGATACTGTTAAAGTATCGAATAAGTTTGGCTCTAGTAAAAAAAAATAACATATCTGCAACTTACTATCCAAACTGTTTATCTATGTTCAAGTTAATTTTATTGACTTTTTTTTTACCTTTGTTTACATCATTTACATTGCACTTCTTACCGGGCATAGCCATCATTGTGTCATTGTACTTCGACTATGTTGATATGGCCTTGACATAATACAACTTTTACACTGTATGACCTGAGAACATTCATACATTTGAGAACTTCACATGACTATACTGTGCAAGGATGTGTTTCATCATTGCACAGTAGAACAACCTGTGCCATCTGGTTCAGGTTCATTCATAAAGTGACATTAAGGCCACTGGGGGGCATCAGAGGGTCATACACAGCTGCAGAACAGCTTCCACTTCAGCATCTCTCTCTCTCTCTCTCTCTCTCTCTCTCTCTCTCTCTCTCTCTCTCTCATATTCTGATGTCAATAACTGAGATGTTTGTATTGTAATATTCTGAGTTAACTATGTTTTTGATATTCAATATTAAAGTTGGTCTGAAATAATACAAAGCCTCTCAGTCTCTCTCCCTAGGAGGTGTGACGGCTGACAGCATTACGAAACCTTGTTTACACCCCAGCTCTGGGATAGCCCTGCCTAGCAACAAGCAAACACACACACACACACACACACACACACACACACACACATACACACACACACACACAAATACGCACGTACGTAAACAAAGACACACTTCCTCACAAAAACAAAAACACAAATACCTACAAACACCCTTCTGTTCACTTTGACAGACAGACAGAGACAGACACAGACACACACACACACACACACACGAGATTACAGCACTAAGCTAACCGTTGAAATCCAAACCCTTAATTTCAGTTACAGTCAGGCGGCCTCGCCTTTGGGTGTGGAAGGAGTTCTATCCTGACTTACTAATAAACACACTGGAGACACACACACACACACACACACACACATAGTTTTACTGTACTTGTATGAACCTTCGCTGGCACACTAAGATTCACTCTGCAGCCTTGACCATTAGATTATAAGTAACCTACAAGTAATAAGGTCCACACTTGAGAGGACCAAATGTCGAAGTGTGTACTGAGAGTGCGCACACACACACACACACACACACACACTTGCCTCCCTGTGATACAGCTGGGGCGTCTGCAGTATGTTCTCCTTTATATAGGGTTATATAAGGTTATACAAGTGTCCAGTCATGGCAGCGCTGCAGTAATGTAATTAGTCAGGCTGCATGGGAGGGAGGTGATCCACACAAAGACCGCATTTCCCATAAACCCTGCTGCGCATTAGTGCCTCTCTCGCTGGCCCTGTCGACTCCTATCATGGACTTTACTCTGAGATGACATCACGCATGGTTAATGGTATTAATGTCCTGTCAACAGTTTTACAGACGTCTGATTTATAATGGACCATTGCTGTACCACTGACTGTACATGCTGTATCTCGGTCCAACAGTAGCGTTTTCTTCCAAGTAAGCAAAATTTTTGGAATAGTTCAAACTTTTGGGAATTTGCTTATCTGCTTGAGAAGAGAAATGTGACACTCACACTCTCATGTCTTTGCATTGCTTACACAGCTGGAGTCAGGAAGTGTTAGCTTAGCATGAAGACTGGAAACAGGTGAAAGTAGCTAACTTGGCTCCTTACCAAAATACATCTACTAGCACCTAAATCTTACAATTTACCATTAAATCCGTGCAGAAACAGACAATGTAAACAGAATAATTTATGCTGAGTTATGCACTGGAACTATCTCTTGGCAAACAACAGCTGGGTTGTGAGCAGCATCCTGAAGTAAGAAGAAGGCAACCCCTGCTAGAGATGCTGCACAAAAGGGCTGGGTGTATAGATAAACTGTGTTGCTTAATGAAATCAATCCAACACGTTACTTCTTCTAAAACCACAAATTGTTGTATAATTGCCTTATTGTTTTGTTATTTCTGTTTTTGCACGCGTTAAACAAAGAAGACTTGTTGTGTTAATTAGTCAACTTTAGAGGTGTTGGGAGGGGATTTAAAAACAAATCTTATTACATTCTTTGAATGATGGCAACCCTGTTTAGTTTATAACAACTGGTCTTCTTTTTCTGTTCTTTTAAGGATCTGTATACGTCATGCTACTGCCAATTTCTATTATTTGGTGGATAAAGACATTGAGCTAGGTCAAAGCAGAAGTTTTATTTAGTTAAGAAATTAGCCTTTTTTGTATAACTAATCTATCCTGGAATCCACAACTGAATATTTTGAGACCAAAACATACAAAAACAAATAAGCTTATTATGGAGACAAGGGTTATTGTCACAACTTAAGCTCGTGCCATGTAAATTCACAAATCTGTGTAATTCTACTAAGATCAGTGTAGGTCTACAACCAGGTAAACATCTGTATTTCCATCCTTTGCATTTGCAACAATCTGGATTGCATTTCGCCTACATGCTCATCCTGCACATGCTGGTAGAGAACAAGAGCAAACAAAACAGAGACCATGCTCATCAAAACAATGCTGAGTGCTCCACAGTAGAGGGCTGCATTGGGATTGGGTCCTGCCAATACAAATCTAGCAGGAGCGGGCGGCTAAAACACAACACTGCGGGATCGGGATGTAGCAAAGCGACAGGATGGAGTCAATAAATGATGTGGAAAATAACCTCAAACAAGGTCTTTTTTCCCTATTCTTTAGCAGCGGTGTGTAAAACTGAGCCAAATGCTGAATGAAAGCAGGTGAGAGCCTCGATTATCCTTACTGGTTCTAGAAAACGCAGCAAGATCCCATCAACATGGTGTTGACAGCTGTTTATTTACAGGTGCTTACATTTTTACCACAAATATGTGCACATGTGATTCAGTGAGTTCCATTTTTTTCCAGAATGTACCTATTTCTGTCTTAATATTTAATTATTGTGCATAAACTCACACAGGTGTGGGGAAATTTGAAATTTGAAAGTGTGCCGGAATGTAGTCCTGTTTGTTGTGTCCATCTATGGCTGGACTCACCCGGCGTCGAGGCTCTGGGCACTGAGAGAGGCCGATCCAGACTCTGTACCACTCTCTGCATCGCTGTCACTCTGATACTCCACTGGAGACGTCGATCCTGGCTTAATACGAACTGCAGAAAGGACAGGATGGGGGAATAAGACAGAAGGATGGACCGAAAGAGGGAAACAATGGTTTGAATCAAAACAGAGGAGAATTAGACAGATGGGACATAGAAGGAAAAGAGATTAAGGAAGGGTGGAAAGCATGACGGACCCAGAGAAAGAGATAAATCAGTGAATGATATTAGGAAATGGAAGAAGCAGAAGTAAGAGAATAGAGAAAGAAGAGGAGGGAGGGAAACAGAGAGAAAAAGGGGTTAATCACTTCTTAACAGAAATGCTTGGATTCCAGCAATTTAGCAAGACAAAGCCTTGTGTGTGTGTGTGTGTGTGTGTGTGTGTGTGTGTGTGTGTGTGTGTGTGTGTGTGTGTGTGTGTGTGTGTGTGTGTGTGTGTGTGTAGGTGTGGTCTGCAAGGCTTTAAGTGCTTTAATTGTTGTACTATAATATTACTTCTGAGGTGAACCTTCCTGCTCTGGGTGTACAACACATTTTTATTCTACATCATGCTGTCACCATGTACTGTATAATATCAAACATTATATTGTGTTGGATTTCATTTACATTCCTGACATAGCGCCTGTTTCTGAATTCAGGACATGTATTTATCTACGTGTATGATAATATGATGATTCATTATTATAGTTTTGATTTCTATTTTCACACATCCATTAAAACCCTGAACATATCTAGACGTTACCCGGAGGAGCTGTATGTGAGAATGCAAATGACTAAATCAGTTGGACCGGATATTAAATGGACTTTCCACTGCTAGCTCCCGTGTATAACGTCTGTGAAATGTCTGATAGAGCCCATGTGTGAATTGTCTGGGGAATTAACAGTGAGCAAGTGGGCCTGTTCATGATCTAGCATGCGGCTGGCACGCAACTGGAAGAATGCAAACATCCGAGCAAATTAAAATGTCTAACTGGAGAGATGACGAGATTCGGGAACTTCTGTCTGTATGTGCCAATGCAGAAATTCTCAGACAAATTAAAGGAACAGCAAGAGACTTGGTTATTTATGACTAGATTTCGAACACCCACGGTGTAATCTAATTTACATTATATAATAATAATAACAGTAAAATGTGCCTTGAGGTTATTTTACATTCGCTGTCCCTGGACTGGTGGTAAGAGCTCACCCTAGCTTTGCACCTGCCGCATCAGGTCCTGCCTCCTGCACGCTCTACCCAGCGCCACCCTTCTAAACCAAACGGAGTATTTCCAGTAGGTGAGAACGTGTCTGACAATATCCTGTTGTGTGCTACATGTGAGAAAGGACATGTCTGCAGAATAAAGTTAGCCTATTGGTACATTACCCCTCTCTCTCTCCATTCTCTCTCTCTCTCTCTCTCTCTCTCGCTGTTTGTCTGTCAGCCAGTGTCTTTCTCTCCCTAATCGCTCCCTCTTTTCTTTTCCCTGAACTCACAATTTGACAACTTCACAGGCTGCTTCTTATCAGAAACAATATTACCGTAGCGGAAAACTCGACATACAAAGAATAATTTAGGCATCAAAATCGGACTGAGATGGTTAATTATTTGGTCTGAAAACTTAATGAATAAAAACACAAAAGTACGCCCCCTCCTCCCCTCCCGTCTATCTGCAGGAATGTGGCAGCTATACTGTTTAAAGTCCAGCGAGCTTGGAGAGGGAGGGGGTGGGGGGGCACAAGGAATTTGGGTGGAGTAACTGTGTGTGTGTGTGTGTTTGTGTGTGTGTGTGTGTGTGTTGGTATGGAGAGGGTCACACACCAAAAGGTTCTTTGTCTCTGGAGACAATTAAGCCGCCCCCACCCCTTCACCATTGCAGCTTTCCTTTTTCATAGGCAAAGCAGCCCGTCTCCTCTCTTCTCGACCCCTGCGCCCTCTCCTCCTCATCCTTCCTCACCCCCACCTCCACCTCACCCAACAAGTCTCACTCCGTTCTTCCATCTGTGTCTACCTATCCAGCCCACCGCCTCCTTTTCCTCCCACACAACACATCATGAACAGTAAATGTCAGCTGCTTCCTGCTTGTTCACTTGGCAGGTACAGGAAGAAACAGACAATATCAAAGTTATTTCTGTTTCTCTTTTCAGTGTACAACATTTCTGGGCTATGAAATGCACCAACAAAGCAGAATTGCAATAATGGCAACCGGGCGCCCAGACACAGGTGGGCACAAGGATGTGAATAACTGTATAATTGAAAGTAATTCTATACAATGAACCTGTAACATACAGGACCTTCGGTAAGATTTTATAGACTAGAATCTTCTGCCACTCTTCAGTGTATGGTGATATTTTATCCTCCCACAGACCTAGTGGGGAACATGCTGATGAGGTAAAACAGTGTGAGAGCATCTTCAAGGCAGTGTGTGCGTGTTGGAGATTCTTCTAGACATTTCTGAGTCAATGTCTCACATGTTTACATTCTTGAGTTGAAGCCGAGACACTCGTTTGGATTAGAAAAAAACAAGGAGACCCAAACTGTCCTCATAGACTGGAGTTTGTCAAAGGGGTGGGGGCCTGTTTTGCCAGCTTGCCTGAGCAAATGTCGAGCTTGCCCTTGTGTTTACTCAGGGATGGATTACACTGCCTTTAACCTCTCTGTTGGTCGTTGCTTAACGTAAATCGCCTGCGTTGGAGGGTTTAAGCCGCTCCTGATTGAGCTGACATGGCTGACATGATGACAGCATGACACCACTTCTTTCTCACTGGTTCTTCAGTATTGATCCCCTTTTCACACGTGTCAGAGAAAGGTCAGGACATTTGAGAAGCAGAACTTGTCAGAGTAAATAATCAGGTACAAGGACAGATTATTAGATTGTCAAGATCATTTTTCTACAACACATGTCAGATTTCCACGAGTTTGCTCATTAAGGTGGGAATAGGAATCATCTAGCACATATGGGGAGCTTCCAGAATGACAAAGAGAGACAGACGGCAAGTCTAACATATCGCAAACCACAAATACACATCATCTCCCTCGAGAGACACACTGTATTCCTCTGAGAGCGAGAGCATCCAGTAAATGACAGCGCGAGCAAGAGTGACAAAACCATAGATAGACGAAAGAAGGAAATGGAAGGGAGGAGAGGTGTAGTAATCTAACAACTATCTCAAATTGCCTCCTTTTCCTTGCTGATATTGCAGAATGTTAAACGAGTCCCTGTGCAATGTTCCTTCCCCACATCCTGTTTCAATATGAATATAAGTGACATTAAAGGAAAAAATATTGTCTTCAATTGTGTTTCATTGGGACTTTAAACACTTTCCTTGCCAGTATCTGAGTTTTCAGTGGTCATATTTGCATTAAAAGGTAACCTGAGACAGCAACACAGAAGTACTTAAGGAATTGGGCAGTTTTTAGTTAAGTAGCACTGGGAGTAATTGTAGTAGTAGCATCAATAGTACTAAAGCAGTACTGGAAGCACATCATCAAGGACACACAACATATAACATATAAAAGAAGGCTGAAGGTATGTCCTGGATGACCAACTCGTTTATGTTGTTTCTGATGATTGTTTACCTGAAGAGTTAACCTCTCCAGCTCTGCCTTGCTGAAAGATGCATTTTCTATTAACCATCTTTAAATAGCTGGGACTGTGGGTTACAAAGGAAGGGATTGAGGGAGAAAGTTTGAGACAGTGGCTTTTTTCATCACAGTACATGACTCTCTATATATAAGTAATATGTAAGTAGTATCTTATTGGAAGTTTTCATTGTACCACTCACCAGATCCTTCTGAGCGCCCATCGCTGCCTATGAGCGGCACTGTAATGGCTGCTGTGGCAACGCCGTCAGTAGACATGGTGGTGTAGACAACAGGCAGCGACTGCACCACCACAGGGATGGTCTGGAGCTGGCCCACTTTGCTGGGCATGGTGACCGAGGGGATTGTATGGATGACGTGGAGGATCTGCTGGCCCCCGGCACCCTGAGTGGCCAGGATGGAGCCTGGAGAGAGGACCTAGAGGGGCAAGAGAAACGGGAATAGGATTGGTCACTCTAACCCTCCTGTGTACACCGTTCAACAGCTTCAATATAACAGTGGAAGAGGTAAGAAGTTGTAGTTACCATGGAGCCTATCGACTGTACTGAAGTGGGGACGGGTGTAGCTGAGAGGTGGGGTTGGGTCATGGCACCGCTGGGTGCAGGGTTGACTGTGATGCTTGTTGTAGAAGCAGGGAGTGTAGAGGAGCGGGGCTTGTTGAGCGACAGGTCAACGGGTTCGGTCTGGTCCTCAGCGCGGCACGGCTGGGGCGAAGAGGGCTCTGTCTTACAAACTGGCTCCGTCTTCACCTTCAGGTCTGTTGGCTGTGAGCAGTCGTCACCTACATCTGCCTGCTAGAGGAAAATTAGAGACGTTTAGAAAGCTGACTGTAATTAGGATGGCATTTGAATGTTTTCTGTTGGAATTTTCTTTCCAGTCATGAAAATGGTCGTTGAAATACACAAAATATCAGTTTCATCAGCCTAAGAAATATATATTTCAGGATAGAAAAGCCCCTAAAAGAGAAATTATGTCATTATAATAACCCCCCGCTGATCAATCAACTGGTTGGTAATTCCTTATTAAAACTTTTTACATACTGACTCCTAAACTTTGCTGAGTCAACTCATATCCTTACCAACACAATCAGACTCTCTCTTTCTTCACAGCTAAGTGAAGCATGCCAAAAAATGCAGACACATGCTGCTTTATTGTTTGAAAAGCCAGCAGGCCACACAATTCAACAAAACAGATTTTTTTTCATTATTTTTATCTAATTTAGATGGAGACGCACTGACAAGGGAAACGAGACAGCAAAGGTTTTTGAAAACATCTGCCTAAGCCCCTAACTAGTCACAACGGGCGTGATGCTAACACATAGTCATATAAATGATATAGTAGGAGAACGTTATTTCAGATGTCCTGTGTGTATAAAAAACCCTCAAAAACTCCTATTTTGGTGCTTTTTGGTATAAAACAATTCAGTTCTGTGTCATGTGCTTCTAACGGCCAGGGAAAAGATATCATTAAAAGAAAACTTTGAGAATGTCCAGTGAGGAAAATACTTTATACACCCTGGATATCTTTGAAATGAAGATCTCTGAACTCATTTCTCAATCTGTTAACACCGACTATGTTTGCTTGCAGAGTTTGCTTTGAGGAAGTGCTCTATCCTCGACTGATTCGTTCATATGACTTGAACTGAGCTTTCATATCATGCCCTAGTTTTCACGGCCTCCTGGGAGGAAGGGAGCACCCCACTCGCCTCTACAGCCACCCAGGGCTCAGCTGCCATTTTGCTCGAGAGAGCAGGAAACAATGGCTGCTGTGTAGCAGTCTGGGGGGGGAGAAAGTGAGAGTTACAGAGAGAGAAGGGCTGGACGGGTATAGAGAGAGACTGGTACTGATTAAGAGAGAGAGAGAAAAAAAAGGGGACAAGTGAAAGAGAGAGGAGAAATCGAGTGAGTGAGGGAGCAGCATCGAGCCTCCAGTCCAAGAGTTGGCCTCCGTCCAGTTCAGCTGAGCATAGCTCGGCTCTGGGTGAGGAGGAGGAGGGTGGAGACTCCGCTACGCCCTTTATCGGGTCACACAGTTCGGCTGGAGGCAGGGCTGTGTGACGGTGGACCAAGGTGAAAGTATTAAGTTGGTAAACACCATCCTCCAGTCAACTATCATAATGTCAACTAACATAACACTGTACATATGCAAATTACCACCATTAGAGGAGCATAACGGAGGTTTTTAATTTTTTTTGGGTTGCTAGAGGTCACATTCATTATGTTTATTGGCATCCCAGACAACCATTTGGTGCCTTTTTAAATTTTCTAGACGTGAAGGAAAAAAGAGACTTGCATATCTATGTCGGTGAACAACTGACCCGTCTCTCTTGTCAAGGTTTCATTATTCTGACGTATAATGCATGCACAAGGAGGAACCACTTGAATAACACTCTGAATTGTGCTTCTAATCTCTGTTTTTACTTATCTTTGACAACACCTAACAAAATACAAACAGAGATACAACCTGCACCAAACTTGACTGAGGAAAGGAACAATTTCAGGAAATCGATAATCGGCAAATCGGAAAGAAAAGGAAAGGAAAGTTAGCGAGAGGAGATGAGGGAGGACAGAAAAAAGGAGGATTAGCAAGCGAAAGGAAGCGGGGCCATAACGTGATTATAGAGACAGTCACACACAAAAAGAAAATGAAGTGTGAAAGAAGTGAGGGAATGGATAAGGCCGAGAAAAAAGGAGACTAGAGTGAGAGAGAGAGTGGGTGGGAAAGGCCTATCGTTGCCATGGAAACTGGGAGCTATCAGCTGACTCCATGTTTTCCACTCGTTCTCCACCCACCACCAACTCCCTTCCCTTTCCCTCCCAGTTGGTTCATCTTTCCATCACTTCACCCCCACCTCCTTCTTCTCCTCTGTCTATTTTTTTTCTCTCACCCTCTCTCGCACTCTCATGACCACACCCCTTTCACCTTTCTCTCCCACACCCCCGCCTCCCCCTTATCATCTCTCCAGTCGTTACAGCAACCACACCCTATATTCTTCCCACCTCAGCCTCTCATCCCTCGCTGGCTTAATTTCCACCCACTCCCTCTCGTATTTCTCCATTCTCTTCTGGGTTTTTTTCCCTCTCCTCTCCTCGTTTCCTCTTTTCACGGTTGCTCAGATTAAACCCACAATTCTTTGTAAAATCCCCAAAAGAAGAGGCTGAGAGGAGAAAAAAGAAGAAAAAAAACCTCACTGGACTCTGGAGCTCTGTGATCTGAGAGACTGAATAAGGAAGAAAAAATTATGGAAAGAGAGACACTTTCTAATATAAGGACAGAGTGATTATCTTGAAAAAGCAGGATGTATAGCTCATAGTGGAGGTCTTGACACTCTTCATACTATAGCTAGATGAGTATACTGTAATGTTAACTTTCATGTGATTTTAATAGTGGGATTGACCAAAGCATATTATGTTATTAACTTAGATCACAAGACAATGCCCTTTCTCTATAAAAAAAAAAAAGACCCACCAATCCTCACCAAT
The DNA here is from genome assembly GCA_026937815.1 of Etheostoma perlongum. NCBI lineage: Eukaryota > Metazoa > Chordata > Actinopteri > Perciformes > Percidae > Etheostoma > Etheostoma perlongum. The sequence continues at coordinate 7,115,100 of CM049383.1, read as the reverse complement.
CGTAACACAAAGACCCTCTGTCTCTGTGTGGTCTCTGTTTCCACACAAAGGCAAGAAACTGACTTTCACTTCAAAGTATATCCTTACCTTTCACTTGCCCTAACGTAAAATTTGCATTGTTTGTGGTTCAGACAAAAGGGCCATAAAATAACTGTCTTTGAAACAATCACAACAATCTGCCAGGGCAACCTAAAACAATAAACTCAACGTGTCTGAATGCAACATGGAAAAGAGCTAGACATGTTGCAGTGGAGCTCTGTTCTCCAGCCTGCACTTCTCAGTTCAACTGCTCCACCGTAAAATGGGTCGCCCAGTCTTCGCCTTGCAATTAATTCATGTGATCTCTAACATGAATGGAAGCGGGTAGCAGCTGTGACTGCAGTGGAGAGAAAACCGGGCAGAGAAAAAGATGGATATGTAATGTAATATGTCCAGAGGAATTTTATCATGTTGTATTCACACTCAGTCTCATATAGATTCCGCAGCATTGTGGAGATAGGTCTGGCAATGTGAGTCTATAAAAAAGATTAATGAGTGATTTAGGGTTGCAAAGCATCTCAGATTTTATTTTATCCATCCTGTTTTCTCCAAATTTAGTTGTATCAGAATAACAGTAGACACAAACTGAGAGTCACTGTGTCACACAGTGTTTGGGTTCTTTGTTGTGTGCCTGTGCTAGTTTAACACAAGGTTAACAGGTAAATATGGCAGCACTGAAGGACCAATCAACACACCTTTGTCAGACAGGTTACACATGGGGTCAACAGCAACAGCTTCTGCACCAAAATGACCATTAAGAAATTACATTTTAAAGATTCAAATTTCCCATATAGCATTACAGTCTGTTTCCTAAGAGACTGCCCTCTCTTCCATCCCAGGAATGTTTCCATAAACAGATGATACAAAAGATAACTCATTACTTTATCTGTACAAACCACAACAACCAAATTCAGTTTTAGTTTATGGACTGTAGTACCTTCTCCTGCGGTTGTCCCAGGAACTATTAGGTGGAGTCTGCAGTGCTGAACTTCAATAACTGCTGGAATTTAAGCTTTGATCACTGCTACATATACAGCATCATTCCGAATGCAAATAAGCACTGTATCACAAGTATCAGGATTACAAAAATCACTCAGCAGATTCTCTCTACTACTCGTAGCCTTTCTACCTTTGCATGTCTCCTTCCCATTCATTCAAACATCACACAGTCAACAAAAGAATTCCCTTTTAATCCATCCATCAGTCAGATAATCCTAATCTTCACAGTTCTTCAGATGCCATGCAACTTTTAGTTACTATTTATTTGGTGGAAAAGGGCCAAGGGTAACTGCCCAGATGGTGCCAGTAACAAACTTGGTGACACTTCCCTTGCTGCACCTACAGTACACTGCATTCCACTGAAGCCTAATAGGCTTTCAGTCCGTGTCACTGTTGTCGTTTTTTCTACAGAAAGGAATCAATAGGTCCACAGGTGACACAAACAATACTGTGACTGAATCGGTAATATTGGGAAGGGTGGATGGGAAAAGAAATAGATACAGTGGGAGGTAGAGAGAAGAAAAGGATTGGAAGATTTTAGAGATTTGAAGAGAGAGGCACCTTGGGTATTATTTGCTAGGAGTGTGAAATGTGTCAATGGCATCTGCGATCAACACTACTATATGTTTATACGTGTATGTGTGCGTGCATGCATGCGTGTGTGTATGTGTGTGTGTGCATGTGTGCTTGTGTGTGTGTGTGTGGGTGCATGCGTGTGAGCATGCGTGTTTGTGTGCCTGAGGAGTGTGAAGGCAGATATGGTCGATATAATAAAGTCAGCGAGCAAAAACAACAGCTGGGGGAGATATTAACCAAGAAGCATGCAGCCCCACCCCACACACACACAGCTCCACCCCTTACAGCCTGACCCACCCAAGGCAACCCCAACTGCCCCCATCCTGCAGTCCTTTCCCCTCTCTCTCTCTTTCTCTCTCACTGATTAACCCACCTGTTAGCAGGCTGATCCCAGCACAGCTTGCTGACTCTCGCAGATAGTGAGTTGCCAGTGTTGATTTCCTGGGTACTTAGCAACTTTGTAACATAAAAAAAAAATTAGTTTTAATTACAGCTGTGTAGCTCATTGCACCTACATAAGTACACTGCAACGTCCCCCCAAGCACATCAGCATTGGGGCTAAGAGTTTGTGTACCTTGTTTCATGCTACCGTAATAAGTAGGCTTTTATTAAACTGTTGTTTTTAATAAAGAATCAATTGGGAGTGCCAGTAGTATTACATGAGCTTGTCTAGGTGCTTTATGCAGTCATTTAGCAACAAAATTACAAAAGAAAGCCAACTATCCTTCCTGTTGACACTGTTAAGAACCCTGATGTAAAGTCTGACCTGGTTGTAAGACAAACACATTGTCAGTTACAAAGGCCAAAGAAGAAAGACCAGGATGTGGACCCTTTCTAGTTAGAGCTGGAGCTAAGTAATTAAAGAAAAAAAAGTCACAAATATTCAATAAATCACTTGTCCCTCTTACATTTTCTGATGATCACCAATGATCACTTTGCTTCAGGTAAAAAAAAACAGGTCAACAAAAAAAGTCTGTCAACAACCCGGGCTTTATCTTTACAGTTTAGGCCATCATTGAAGGTGCTCTAAGCAATGTCAATCGTGTTTTAGGCTACCTCATTTGTTGTCACATACAGCAAACATCTCCTCACTATCTGCAAGCTGCCTGTCCCTGTAAAAAAAACACTGTTTGTTGTTGTTTTCACTTCCAAAAGAAGTATTTTAGTAACTACTTACTACTGCTACTAACTACTACTTTGGGCTAAACCTTTCTGTGTTGCAACGCCCCATAAACTCATACACTACACATTGTATAGCAGCGTCTCCACTCTTTGTGTCACAATAACTGACGTTATGTAAGACTATATATCCAGGTTGTAAAATAAGAGTGTCTTAAAGTGAGGATGCTGAAACATTTCAAAAGCATTTGATTGGCAGCATTTTATATTATTCAATTGTGTAGTTTGCGAATTATTCTGATTTCCAAAGAACTTATCTCTTAACTTGCTTTATGATTCATTCTCCTCTGAGAATGTGCCTGAACTTGTTGCATCCAGCTGTGAAAAACACTATAAAAAAAAGGGTAGACGGTGAAAGAGAGCCTCAATACAATTTGCAGGTCACATCAGGTTGACGAAGCTCATGGCCCGTCATTCCTGTCCTCAGTTGACGCCTCAGAATCCCTCATCAACAATGTAACAATTCCTGAAGAACATCTCTTCGAAGTCTCCAGTAATTGAAGCGTGCACACCTTTCAGGTTGCTAACAAAGGGCTACAAACAGTTTCCTTTCCTCCCTTTTCAGATTTAATGTCACACACTAAAGGCCGGCTCTCAGTGCTCTGTGAATAAAACATTACCATTGACAAGAAGACCATCCAACGTCCAAAAAACAGGCTTTTCAGCGAGGAAAGCTTGGGGTTGATAACCAAGCAATTCACTAGTGTTCTAATAAAGATTCAAAGGCAAAAATCTAATTACAACTGTTGTGCTTCTGAAAGGAAACTCCCTCCTGATGGATAATGTTGACTCGACGAAAGAAACAAAACACATCGTTGAGAAGAGTCTATTGACCCACCCATCCATTATTTCAAAATCTTCACTTTCATAAATGAAATCCACAAACATCTTGGCTCAGTCATCCTGGCAGTGAAACTTTTCACGTCGGCGCTCGTGGCTAACTCAGGAAACAGTCTGTTTGTGTTGGAACCAGGTGAATTGATCTCACCACACTTGCAGATTTTTCGCTTATTTTATTTAACATCCTAATATTACAGCTGAATAGACTAAATGACTTGTTAACAAGAAGTTGTTCACAAAAACAAACTATGTGCCTATCTTGCATACTTTTAACAATTGTTTTCATACAATCATACTAATTGGGATTCATGTGGATAAATATGAGTGGACATAAGTGTTAGCAACCATTCTCAATGTGACTATTTCATTCCATTCTGTGACTGGTAGCCTACAGTATATTGTTTATTTCAATTCCAACCTTGGTAATGAAGTCATATTTTATATAGCCTGAATGAAATAACACAGTGTGAATGCACAGGGCAAAGTATCTTAAATGCTTTCAGCAAAAAAAAACTTTAGAACATTGTAGTTTCACCACAGCAGCATAAAAAAGTCAATATATCCGCCGCCATGATACGTACATCATTACATAGCCAAGTGTAAGGGCGGTTGGATTCTCTGAGCACTGCAGTGGTCTTTTCCTAACTCTTTATGAATTCTCCTTCACATATTTCCTTGACCTTCTGACATTTTCCATGGCGGTGGAGGAAAAAGTGCTTAGGACGTCATGTTTTTGAGTATTCGACCACAGCCTAAGATGTCACCAATGCTTCTTTTTCTGCCATCATGTCATTACCTCATTGAGTGTTGTGCCAATGGTGATGTTTTGCACAAGAAAGAAGTTTAAACCTTTGCATGCCTGGCCAATCATAGCATGAAGGGAGTGGGAATGATGGGTTGTTGCAACCAGCTGATGAACACTTCTGATGAAGCATACTGGCGGCTTTAAGCTACAGCAATCTCTCAACAAGCAGGAGAAGCTTCTGCATTCACTGTATCAATAAACAGACCTGTCCCAATCAGAGCAGCTATTTTTACTTCCTGGAAGCTCAACTTTCTTTTCTTTTTTTAAACTTTATTTGCATACTTTTATGGAAGCTCAACTCTGGAAGGAAGTGGGTTGCCAACAATGACATCATTTTCCTGCACCAGCAGAGGGAGCTGCATCAGTCCAATATCTGCACTGCCCCCCCCCCAACAACTCTCTCTCTCTCTCTCTCTCTCTCTCTCTCTCTCTCTCTCTCTCTCTCTCTCTCTCTCTCTCTCTCTCTCTCTCTCTCTCTCTCTCTCTCTCTCTCTCTCTCTCTCTCTCTCTCTCTCTCTCTCTCTCTCTCCATCCCAACACTGTGAATGTGTGTCTTTGAATGGATTTAATGCTCAACCACGAACACACAATTCCACGCACAAGCAAAGGCATGCGCGCGCGCACGCACACACACACACACATACACTCATGCTAGCAAAGCCCTCCTGGCAAAAGCACAGCATATAGGCCTTTAACCTCTCATGTCTCATGCTCTCTCACTCACACACACAAACACACGGCAAGTAATAGAGTGTGTGTACATATATGTGACTGTGTATGTGTGTGTATGTGTTGTGGCTTGTCTTTGTGCATGAGTGCTCTTGTTTGCTGGAGGACAACTGACTTGTTTACGTGCATTCATCAGTGACACACACACACACACACACACACACACACACACACACACACACACACACACACACACACAAACACACATGCACAGAGGGCTTCATTGTGTGTTTGCTTGTGTGTATATAAGAGAGTGAGTGTGTTTGAGTGTGTGAGAGAGAGAGAGAGAATGAGAGAGATTTTGCAGGGCTATTTACTGTGGTATAGGTATTCAGTGTTTGTTTGTGTGTGTGTGTGTGTGTGTGTGTGTGTGTTCGCCTTTGGCTGAAGCAGCGTGTTAGAAAGAGAGAGACAGAGGAGGGGGCAGGGAGAGTAAGAGAGGTAGAGAAACAGAGATAGAGAGAGGCAGACTGGTTTGGAAAGGTGGAGGAGGATGAGGAGGAGTGAGGAGGGAGGGGTCAGGCTACACAGCCTTTTCGGCAACTCCCGCCAGAGCCGCGGTTGCCATGGTGACGGGGCGAGCGGAAGCAGAGCCTCCCTTGACATATCCTATTAGGGCGAGAGAGAGGGGCAGAGAGAGAGGAAAGAGAGAGAGAGAGAGAATAGAGTTGGAAGGAAAAAGTAGAAGAACGATGATGTGTGTGTGTGTGTGTGTCTAAATCAAGACTAAACTAAACTCATTATCTATACAGGTAACCACCCTGCTTAATGCTACATTGTGATCAACAAATCTGTGTTGAAATCATAGAAATAGACAAAATAAACCACAAAACTGCACACACACACACACGAAAAAGTCCACGAGAAGTAACAATAACTTGCACATACACACACCAACACACATAAATGCAAGAGCTAACACTCTCTGTCTCCCTCATGCAGCTTCTGTCTCACCAGAGCACCGTGTTGGTGAGTCTGAGTGTCCAGTCTGAAATCCTCACACAGCCTGCGATCTACAGAAGGTAAATGCGCGTGTGTGCATTTTTAACACTATCATTTTCTATGAAGTTTTTAGAAGTCGTGATGCTAATTGCGTTAGCGTGTTAATGTCAGGAGCTGCTGCATTGATCTACCTCAGGATGTCTCTGAAATTGACCATTGAACAATCAAAAATAATGACTCAATATTGTATATATCAAGGTTGCAGGGAAATATGATTTATTGCTCCACCCATGCAGTCCCTCAAGCCTTTAGTGGATGAGGGAAAAATATCATCATCGTCATAAACTTTGTGTTAAGTATTGTCAAATGAGCTAAGGGAGTTAAAGCTTCATCATTATGAAGAAAAATTATGAAGTAGATGAGATTTGGGTTTATGTAAGTGACTAATTGAGGGACAGTTGTATTCTTCATCTTCATACATCTTGTGTGATTTGCATATGTGTTTAAATGTTACATTACATTACATGTGTGTTTTACATATTTCTTTCTGTCATTGTGTGTTAACAGTGGCGATACAAACCAATCAGAAAATAAAAGTTATAATTATGAATTTGAGTTAAAACAACAGACGTCACATAGGGTGTGAGGGATTTTTTGTCTCCCAATGGAGGACCCGCTTCCTGGAGACTTTATCTTTGAACAGGAAACTCCACTCCCCTCTGTATGAGACAGACACAGAGGTGTGGTCAACACACACACACACACACACACACACACACACACACCCTCTTAATGATTCCTTACGCAATAGTACTCCACCCAGCCCCCACCCTTTTAACCCAAACCACACCACACCATGCCACTACACAACACACACACACATATGGGGCTCTACCAGACCCTCCCCCCTCTGCCCAACCCCTCACAGCCTCATGAGAACACATTGACATAAATCTGCCTTTTCTCTGAAATATAATATGTTTAAAAATCAGCCAATCTGGAGTTTAGCAGCAGGTGTTTGGGTCCTGTGTGGTTGAGTTATAGGTCAGTCTCTGCACCCACCCCTTCCTTCACACTCGTCAGTTCTTCTACTGAGCAGAATAAATGATCAACTGAGATGATGTGACATGAACAATAACCTTCAAGGCAGCATATGAATCTGTTTCTTTGTGCAAGGTTTCTTTCAACTCAAACTGTTGGAATTCAAAGGGCTTTTTAGACAGTTTCAGTACTGTAATGAACTGGCAAACTAACAGTATATTCACAACAGTTTAAAGACACAAAATGGTGCGTTTAAGTGTGTAAATGTGGAGCCTTCTTGGGTCTGACGGTATTTTCAGACACACAGACGATTTTGGCATGCTCTGATATTGTTGTCAATTTGAACAAACTTGACTTTTTTTGTATTTAGCACAAGTTCAGCTACAATAATATCTAAGTAGAATGTATTTCATGATTGTACTTTTTTAAATAACTGTACTAGCAGTTTTAGGAGTGTGCTGGAATTTGTGAAAAAAAACATGATCTTACCTACCAATCAGTCAAACGGTTTTGGTGGTCACTTGTGGTGATTGTGTTAAGTCTTGTGTATGTGACCATCAGAAACACTTTCATCTGCTCTGTTGTTTTATACAATTAATTTGCGATCCAAAAAAAGAGTTGGCGGTGGAGGGGCTCTGGCTCTTTACAGTGAATATGCAAAAAACGCTGTTCACAGCTAAGCCCAGGTAAATGTGACTGCACAAAGCTTACAGCAGGGCTATAAAACTATGTTGTTCAGTTGGACACAAAAAAAATGACGAACGCAGACATCATCAAGGTCCAATAACGTCATTGATGTTCATTAGAATTAGTCATGTGGATTTACTGTTTGTATAGAAGAGAGGCTTTGTTTCTGTCAGGAGCTAAGCGGATAAATATACCTGAAGTATTCACCTAAAATAGTTCCAGACTTGGTTGAATATATTGGATTAATTATATTTTGTTATGAATCTACAGGGCATACACTAAATTCACTTTCAATTTAAATATACAAATCAAAGAAACTATTTTGTTTTGTCATGGAACAGAGAAGGAATTAATCTAATACTTTTGATGCTTGTATTCTCATTGCCAAGCAAAAACTCCCAAACAAAACTTCAATTGGTCGTATGGCCAGAGACAAAAACACTCCACTTCCCTTTCAGATTCACTAAGAAGGCACTATTGCACAATTTATCAACTTTATCAGCTTTCCTAGAACCAATGGTAAACTCAGTTTGCATCAGCAAACAGTACAGATTCAACTAGGACAACATTATGGATAACAAAAAAGATAACACTTTACTATATAAGAGTGGCATGACACAGTCATGACACATAACACATGACACTGTCATGACACAGTCATAACACATGACATAACCCTAACCCTAACCATAACGACAAAACCGAATGACACACGAAGCGTTGTGTCATAAACATTTATGACTTCTTTAAAATGTTTATGAAACGTTCATGACAGTGTTGTGTCAATCGTATGTTTAAGTGTAACCAGAAAAACAACATTGAAAGCAACACAGAGGAGGACAAAATGGATTGCAGTCATAATCCTGCAGTGCAGCCTTTTTCTTAGCTGACTGTCCACGCCGTCTCCATCTCTTTCTCCACCTTTCCTCTAAACTCTCCTTTCTCCATCTGCCCTCTTTCCTCATGTATCTCCTCAACGTCAAATTGTTTATTTTTGTCTCTATCCTCTCTTTTCATCTCTATCCTCTCTGCTTTTATGCTTCCTCTCTTCATACCTCTCTCATCCTCCACCCACCCAGCTGACAACACCCTTCCCTCCTTCCTCAGTATTTAGGCTGGGTTAGCGCTACTGCTATAGCGTGCCTGGCAGGCCTCACCTTATGATTACAGTTCACACCCTTTATTCTGTACCCTCATCTGTTTTCGATTAAAACAACTAAAGTAAGTCAAAGGTGTAGCAGCATGTCTGCGTTGCCAACCTGCCAGCTCATCCCATCTCCCAGAGTTTTATTACTCATTATTATATTTAATAAGCATTCAGAACGCCTAACCACCAATAATCATTGTATCCTTAATAGCAATTAAAACTAGCAACCAGCAAGCAGACAAACACAAAAAATATGCCAATACAAGTAAGTTTGTCTTTTCTAATAGCCATGAGGCTGGCCACGTAACCATGCATCACTACACATATTGTTATATGGAGAAGAGGTGGACCAAATAAGGGTTACACTTAATGAAAAATAATTTTAATTCCAAAACGTATAATTAAAATGTAGACAAAAGACTTATGAGGTTGAGACATATGACTGGAACCTCCTATCATTATCAAAATGATTGGCAGAGCTCTTAATTTAGGACAAACCCAAACAACAACTACATTACGTTATGAAAGTTGTCTGCTGCTGTTTAATGTTTGTTTACATGAGTCATTATTGTAAACCCTGCAGGATAAAGGTCTAGATTTCCAACTATGATCAGTTAACAACAACAACAACAACATGCAGATCTTTAAATAATGAAGACCAATTCTTCAATTATGTATTTATGTGGTAAAGTGCACTTTCTGTAAGTCGCTGTGGAAAAAATGTCTACCAAATAAATGTAGTGTAATTTAATGAAAGAGATCTGGGAATTGTTGGGCACTGAGATTTCAGTTATTAAAGTAATGTGAGACAACTAAAACAGCATCCAAAATGCCGCTCTAAAGACTGAAAATGTCTATGTCAAATCATAACAACATCTGGTTGTCATGATTTCCGGAACCTAAGCAACAAAGATATGACAAACATATACAGCAGAGACAATAGGTAGATGTAGCAGTAGGGACTTAAAAAATTATTTTGCTATGAAGTGTTTATGTTATTTTGCGTCCTCTAAATTACATTGCCTATAATTTAGAGACGTGCACTGCACAATTTGTCATGTATATATACACCACTCAAACCTTCTGGAGAAAAAAAGGGGAGTTGATCTATACTTGCCAGCTTTAGCGTGAATCAGAAGGTAAGAGATGCAGCTCTGCACTCCAAATTAGCTTAATTAAGAGTCGGGCTGAAAAAGTTTGATCCTGAGGATTGAAACCACTGGGGCATTAAGGGGACATGGAGGGTAACCCTTTCAGGGGTTTCTCTTAGGGAGGAGGTTTTCTCTTTAATAATGATTCACACAGTCTCTTGTCAGGGCGCTCTGCGGCTGCTGTAACCTCTGACCTTCTCACTATTCCTTTTTTAGAAGCTCGTTCGACTGATGCTCTCCCTGAAAGTCACTCAGGATTAAACAAACAAAAAGTCAACTCTGCCACTCTAAATGCTGAACCACAAATGTCAACACGCTGTGAGAGTAATTAAGTGTCTGTATGTTATGTGTGTTTCATGACTTTCTACAGCTTTTTTTTAACCATCCATCATCCCAGCCACCATCGGGACAGCCCCCGCTTCCTACTCCCTCATTTTCCAGAAGTCACGTCAACAGAGCAGAAAGACTCATCACGATCTTTAAATATGCAGAGAGTACACGAGCCCGGATAGCTCAGTTGGTAGACCAGGTGCCCATATATAGAAGTTTACTCCTTGACGCAGCGGGCCCGGGTTTGACTCCGACCGCCCGCCCTTTGCTGCATGTCATTCCCCCTCTCTCTCCCCTTTCATTTCTTCAGCTGGCCTGTCAATAAAGGCTTAAAATGCCCAAAAAATAACCTTTAAAACAAATATCCAGAGAGTACACAAGCTTTCTTCTCAGAGCTGCCTGTCTTCACATTTACACAGTTCCATTAATATATTCACTGCTACTGGAGGTCCTGGGTTGTAGGGGGTTTAATGCTTTGCTCAAAGGCTCTCCAACAGCAGCAGTTAACTGAGGACATAGCCGGTTTTCTCATTCACTTTCCCTTTCCAGAGATTTCCTCCTGCTCTGGGAACTGCTGAACCTACTGTCAAAGGCCTGCTGCGTGACCCCTTATGCTACCATTGTGCAATCATGAAAATCATTTTTTTAGCAGAGAATCCAAACATTGACTTGTTTTAGCTTCTCAAATCTGTTACATTTGCGCCTTTCTTCTCTTGGAACTCAACTAACAGACTAACAAAGCTATTTGAAGACAGCTTCTTGGGCTCTGGAAAAGGCAGTTTTTTTTATTATTATTTTCTGATATTTTGTAGATAGGTAGATATAAACCATTGAATAGTTAATGAGAAAAATAGTTGACCAATTAAATGAAAGCTTTTCTTTCTGATATGAAATCTCAATGCAAAGTCATCCTAGCCTGGCTCCACCCTTGTACCTACTGTACTTCTGCTCAATTTTCATTTTTCTTCTGGGTTTGCGGTATATTCTTGGGTTTTCTCCAGTCAAATATTAACCGGTCCAATCAGTGGAGAGAGGGAGTGGCTGAGAACGATGACGAGGCCGTGCACTAGCCGTAATGTGCGCAGACAAATGATGTTATGGTCCTTCTCCACACGGGGTTTGGGAAAAGTTTGATTTTCCAGCTTGCTCCGTTTGTGGTGAAGGAGTTAGCTAAGGCTAATGCTAGCGATTCTAAGCCGCCGTCCCAACCAAACGTTAGCGATTGGTTAAGCCAGATCCAGAGTGGCTCTGGGCAGATGCAAAAGTTTTAAACTTCAACAGAGGACCCAAGGAAGTTGTCTATGGAGAATGGCCAGACTCTTTGAAATGTACAAGAGTCTGGTAGGACCATAGACAGTAAAATAAATGGACAATGCGGCGTGATTTTCACGGAGTCAGGTGAAGTCTATTAGAAGCACTTTTCCAGTGATAGCTGAGCGTTACTGCGCAGCCTCCAACTGAGCTTGAAGACGCTGTGACGTGAGCAACCTGTCTGAAAGTTGTAAGTCTTCTGGTAGCTGTGCCAAGAGAAATCTCAATCATTCCCAATCAGCAGAGACAGAGAGCGTAGGTATATGTTGGGATGCACATGTTAGATAACATAGACACATGCTAATTATTGCTAAGTAAAATGCTAGTTAACATTAGTCACTAAAACAGCTGATGTAAGTCAAAACTGGTCGTGAGCTTTGTACTATACAGTAATTTGTCTAGTATACGACAAACAGTCGATTTGTTATTACACAATCACTAGTCTATTTTTACAAAAACGTCTGCTATGAGCCATAACGTGAGATACAAGGTAATGGAGCCTTTTATACATTGTTGTGTATCTTTAGAAATAAACAATGGACAAATAGAGTCTTTGAATGCTTCAGATGGAAAGTTATTCGCTGTCAAAGTGGTGCCAAAATGAATGGCAGTCAATGAAATGCTAACGGCAGATGATGGCTTGTTAGCAACACAATGTGTAAGTAGGAGGTACGCTGCGGAGGCTGGCTTACCCCCTTGGGTAGGACCAGGCTAAAGTAATCCTTAAATCTCAAACATAGGAAGTGATGCGTTTTATGATTCTGGTTGGTTAGGAACACACAGTCGCAGCAGAAGAAGAAGAAAAGTTGGGTAACTGGCATGTGTTTTGATCACTGCTTTGTCAATGGGATGAATTATCTCAAATCGCTCGGCTTTGTGGGCATCTTTTCTTTTATAATATGACAGTATGACAGAAGGACTCAAGTTATGTTCAAGAAGAACAGATAAGAAACTGTTTTTAGTTGCTATCACTCATACGTAGTGTCCAATTTCACAAAGTGACAGGTAGAGGCATCTTTACAACTTCTAGTAAAATTCAATGTTTTCAATATTTCGGAGCAGGCTGTCACATCAACATCTATTCAAAGTCAAAATGCTGAAGCTCCTTGGGTGTTTTGAATAAGGTTTTGAAGAGCGCCTTTGCACTGTTTGTCACTCTGTCAGCAGGATTTTCAAAAATCAATTTCCATTAAATTTGGAGAGCAGAAAAGGTGGAAAACATTTCACTTTGTTTGATCATCCAAAAAAACATGAACCTGAACATGATCGCTGTTTTTCTACAGTTTACCTGAAACAACACATGATTACGAGACGGCTTCTTGCATATTATTTAACAAAGGGCCGTCTTTGGTTTAAACCCCAACTTAAACCCAACCTCTAAAATGAGTATATCACAGCTCAGAGCATTTGATTTTAACTTTGAATCCAATGCTTAGTGATTAAAAAATTGACACACCTTGTTGTTGTTATGATAACACATTATGATACCACAAGACACAAGCCATTAGATGATCAGACAGGTTGTAAATGAGCCAATAGCCATAATATCTAAACAACTTCATTTGGAGTTAAAACTGAAATAGAGCCTGAAGTGTTGGTAATAATTCCTCCGTGCACATCAAACCTGTGCGTGTACATCTACATCTAACAAGTACCGTGGGTCAACCGTGAGCTGGATGTCAGGATGTCAACTGTGATGGCAGATTTTGGACAGTTTGGGTAATAATTTAACTTCTCGCAGTTGTTTTCTCTTCCAAATACGTTGAACCTGAGGTTTGATTACAGTCTGTCAGATCGTCTGACCAGTCGGTGTGAAAAGGAGGCCATTGCTCTGATTTACAAACAAAGATCAAACCTGGATTCCCTGCAGTGGGAACACTAAGAGAAGGGAGAGCAGTATCATTTAACATATAACTAGTTAATCGCTGACTCATTTGTAAATGTTACTGCCAAGTATAAACATAATGAAATCCTGCTCCAGCGTTCAGTGTCTTGTTTATAATGCAAAGTTTTGACTCATCTCTCTCTCATCCACAGACCATTCAATCTCTTCTAACCAATCAACCAATCACCTCCATCCACCCGGTCAACCCCACCCCTCCTCACCGTGCACTCCATCTCCTCCGGCTCTGGTTTGATCTGTACAGAGGGCATGACTGTCTCGCCCTCCTCTTTCTCCTCCTCCTCCTCCTTCTTCTTCACAGACTGTGTCGCCACTTCCTCTCGCTCCTCTTTGCCTGCTTCCTCCTCTTCCTTCTCCTGCGGTGGCCGAGGCCTGGTCACCGGCTCCTCCTCCTCCTTCTCTTCCTCGTCCCGGTCTGCCGGCTGTGGTGCCGATGATGACGATGGCGGCGGTTGATGCTGTTGGGTCAGGGCACTCTGCTTGGCCGGGCTCCTCTGCTTCTTCAGGGCGCCGACAGCACTCTTCTTCTGCTTAGGAGTCGACTGGCACTGAGCAGGAGGACAAGAAGAGATAGAAGGTGAGAGGGATCTGTGACAAATAGAGGAGGAAGGGTAGAAGGTAGGGGAAGACAGGAAGTGGCAGAGAAAGGGAAAGAGGAGGTGATAAGGGCCCCCCCTAGTTGAGGAGAAAAAGGGGGTGGGGAGAAATGGCAGAGAAAACAAGGGAAGGAAGGGTGAGAACAGTGTAAAAAAAAAAAAAAAAAAAAAAAAAACCTTCAAGGGGTGAAAGGAGGGGACTAAGGATTTGAAGAAGGAATGAGAAGTAAAGTAGGTAAGGGGAGAAAGAGAAGGAAGCAAGAAATAAAAGGAGGAGACCAGATAAGAGGCCAAGATGGGAGGAAGAGGGGGAGGAAGACAGGTAGGAGAAGGAAGTAAGACAGGAAATGGCATGCTCGAGTTTGGAAGGGGAAGTAAGCATGATTGCAAGCATTACCTCTGCTCTAAAAGCTGGCTAAAGAAAACTCCTTCTCAAAAATCTGCCAGAAGAGGGGGGGAGGTAAAACACACCCACACAGAACCACATTCTGTCTAAAAAAGATAGAAAATTAAAGACAAAGAGAGAGACAGAAGAGGCCAAGAGACAAAAGCCTAATCCTGGGGCTGCCAGTGAGGGAATGAGAACGAAAGAGAAATAACAGAGACACAGACTGAGCAGGGAGGAGTAGCAGTGAACTGGCCCCTCCCTCCCTTTCAGCTCAGGCAGGCGGACACACCCTTTTCTGGAAGCCAAGCAACACACACACACAGAAAAGAGGAGAGAGAGAGGTGTGGGGAGTACTGAGGAACTCAACACACACACGGACTAGTAGTGCACACACCTCTTCTCTTCTTTTCTGTCTTCATTTTCTCTCTATGTCCACTTCCTTTCTCTGACATCTAAATGTAGTAGGACTCTATCTGACAATTAGTAGCACCAAACAAATGTTTACATTTTTCTAAAGATGTAAATCATCTACTTGAAAGTTTCCAAAAAATGACAGCATAATATGACTTGAATATAGAGTGAGGTGGAGCACTGGTTATCGTTTGAAATATGTCAATACAGACAATATAGAGCTGGGTTTCTGTGCCAATACCCAAACAATACTTTTCTCAGAAAAGACTTATTTTTATCCTCAAATGTCTATCTATCAACGTGAACAAAGCTGCAGAATTATTTTCATTGTGTTGTCTTTTGAGTCTACAAACCATATCTTCTTTAAAAGGCACTAAGTGTGCAATATGAAATATAATCTACATTTCAATATCTTGTATTTTTCTCTGCACATGCGGACTGATTCTGCTGACCCACCATTGGGACGTGACCCACACTTTGAACACTGCTGATCTACACAAGTGGAAGTTGTCAAAGAGACGACTTCCCTTCTGATTTTTTTCTGTCTCTTTTAACTTGGCTGTTGCTGATGCAAATGCGGTTTCAGCCAACGTTTCTGGGGAATTTCTTAGAGTTGTGGTTCTATAAAGAAATTTGACTTTGTGAAATCTGCACATCCACATTTGAACTGTATTTGTATAAGTCTACGTGCCTGGAATGTGAACCTGACACGATTAAACACAAGTAGAAACATCTTGTTGGGTTGCCCGATGAATGTAATTGAACCTGTACACATTAGGACTGTCACACTGACCGATCCAGCATGGCTTAGGCTACATCTACTACTAGATTTTCATTTTCAAGTGGCGTTTTGAGACAAAAACGATCTCCCTCCAAATAAAAGTTTTAGCTCCAGTAGCAGAACTAAACTTTGTTCAAATTAACACGTCTGACAATGCATATCACATGACCATTAGCATACACTGGGAATGCAGATGCTGGTGTAAACGGGAAGCAGATTGTCTGACATTACTCTGCGGTTCAAAATCATTAATGTATAAAATGAAAATGCAGAAAATATTTTGAAAACAATGACAATAGCGAAAGAGTAAGATCAGGGATTTATTTGCATGGGGAGACGGGGTGGAAATGTTATTGAAAGGTATGGAAGCCTATCCAAGCTTAAGACTGACTGACATGAATCGGCATTTCCAAAGGGACTTCAAAGCAACTCCAGAGTTTTCAAACCAAAACGGGGACAGCAGTGTTTCCAAATGTCTCAGTTTTAAAGGCTCTGGGATGCCAGAGTAATGCAGACGTGAAGCGTAAAAATAACAAAGGATGCCCGTTTTTAAACCAAAAGGTAATAGTGTAAATTTAGCCCTAGTACTGATAATGTCATCCTTTGCGAGCAAGCTTCAGACAGGAAGTGATGGTGAAATGTATTCACAGCTTCTTTCTGACAGTGCAAGAGACGCTCAAATACACACTCTTGTTCTAGACTTCCTGTCTGCAGTAGCAACCCTGCTGTACAACCCACTGCTTACCAGGGGAAATAGTGCTATGTACAGTAACTACCATATACTGTAAGGATAAGGGGTGTTAGCTATCCACATGCCTCTAGAAATGTATTTTAATTAAATGTTACATTAAGGAACAGTAACTTGTAATGTAGCAATACAATCATTTGAAGATAAAAGTTCAGAATTCAGTAATAACTTTAGTAAAAGATGACATTTTAACAGTAAAAAGAATAGACATGTTAAGTGTTTGATAGTTTTGCGACATTAAAGGTTTAGTTAATGTATTCAGTAGAGTTCTAGAGTAAATGTACTTACTGTGCTGTATACTTCAAAAATTAGAACTAAACATTGCTACAGAGCTGATTTTCTTTCTTTCTTCATCCTGAATCCAGTGCAGAGAGAAGCCATGATAAACAGTTTGCCTAAAAATGACAGCATCCCTGGACTTTCCTACAGTGATGCTAAGAAGTGTTTTTATCCATTTATTTTGTGTACTGTGTTGTGCCTGGTACTGAAAACAGACTGTTGCAATGCAGGCTGGCATGCCACCCAGCTCCAGGGGATTCCACAGTGAGGTGTGGCCTCAGCCAATCAGTCTGGGTGTGGCTGCAAGCACCACCCCCCTCTCTCACACACACACACACACACACACACACACAGGACACACACTGGTCTCTCAATCCCATTGTGATGGGACAGAGCCCCCTCTGTGTCTCTAGACAAAGGTAAAAGCAGCTCGATGCCACACCTTCCTCCCCCAAACCAACAACCCACACACAGCCAGGCTCTGAAATTACAACAAACAACCTCCCTAAAACATTGTAAGTATCTTGTGCTTTCTATCTATTGGTCTTCATGTCTTTTTATGACAGGGGTCTCTGGCCAAACAGACCACGTAACACCACTACCATTGAGTTTGAGCTTCTTCTTTTTCAGCCAGCTAAACACTGAGGGTACCGGTAAGGGAGGTTTTCCATTGCAGCGACAGTCAACAATCACACATAAATAAATACCTTGATTTATTCATTCCATTGACTTATTTACTGATTTCTAAAGAAACAGGAGCAGGAAATGGACCAACATACACTGCAGCTAAACGCTAGGTCAAAAGTGCAACCTTTTGGTTTATTTTTACACTGCTGTATGTTGATTTCCTGTTGTTAAAAAATACTTTCTACTTCACTTAAAAAGGGAAGAAAACTACCTGTGTAGTTGTATATAGTGTTCAGAAGAAGATAAGGTAAAAGATAACTGATCAACTGGAACCAGTTCTCAAAGAGTGCAAGAAACAGCAACATCTGCAACCCTCCCTGAGGGTTAAAAAACTGACTGAAAACTGATTGAGTGGAAAGGATGGTAATTAAACACCCGGAATCTGAAAGGTATTCAATGAATATGTTCCAACAAAAGTCATGTACTTATAGTTTATTCTCTTTTGTCTGTTATCTTCGTTTTGGGGGGTTTAGGGGTTTGTTCCAGCATGATGTTTTCATACTGTTCCCGTCTGCTGGCCTCGTTAACATCTATTCTCTTTTGCGATTGGCCACTTCTTCTCTGCCTTCCATGTTGGACCTGCCCATTCAGTTCTGTGGAGGTATCATAAATACAAATGTCTCTCCTTCAACAATCAAACAGATCCTGAATGAAATCAGATATCCTAAATCGTCTCATCAAGTTGTAAATTTACCCAACGGAAAAACAAACTGTAAATGTTAACAATGATTGGCCGTCACAGGATGGAAACTCAGGAGGTGCTTAATCTCACAGCCAAAGCACATTCTGGATCCTATGTTTTGTCATCCCAAAGCTGTTGGGGGAATTTTGGCAAATAAATAATAGAATTAAAACACATTTGATGTTTGGCAGTTAGATGATATGAAGCACCCCTTTTAGTTGTGAAAGCTTCATTGTTGACATTTTTAGGTCTTGAGGAGGGAGGATTTGTTTTGGTCTGCGGACGGCACAGCTGAAGAGCAAAACTTCTTTAAGGAAATTACCAACTTTTTACAGCCACTTTTCCACTCTACAGAGGTTTAACCGTCTGGTTTTCAGAAAAATGATTTTTGATCAATTAAAAAAACTTTTCATAGACCTTTTCATGTTTTATGTCATTTAAAAAGTATCTTATCTTACACTGTTCTTAGCTTTCATATGCAGCAATGATTTCAGAGTTGAAAACAGATGTGTGTGATATTTAGCTACAGCAAAGGGTCTTAAATTCTTCACTATTATGACCCGTGAATTCTTGTTTACAGATTCCAAAATAAATCTGCTCAAAAGGTTGTGGATTGGAGGAGCAAAGTGCTGTAGCCAAACCTGGATCGAATAGGATTTGCAAATAATTCCTTAGTGCTTGTTTAAACCTAATCTGGAGCTCCAGCTAGGTGGAGTTCAGACAGAGCTACATAAGCAGTAAATGACAGAAAAAAAACACACTGAATGAAAATGTTAAGTCTTTTGAACTTTCTGTAGCTGTGCTTTAGCATACAAGCCACACCCATTCTACCGCTCCGAACAGAATTGTAATTTCCCAACTGGGGATCAATAAACAGTATAAATTATTAAATTATTATTATTAAAGGAAACACTGAGAATTTTTTGCAAATCCAACTTGAAGGGGAAGGAGTGAGTGAGGGGGCCAGGAGGGAGAGAGAGAGAGAAAGTGTGTGTGTGTGTGTGTGTGTGTGTGTGTGTGTGGTAGATAGTGAAAGACTGAGTGCACATACTGTATATGCGCATGTTGCGTGTGTGTGGAGGAGGGGTCCCACTGAGTTCCAGGAATAAGAAGGGTGGGGTGGGTGTGACCCTGTCAGCCTCTGATCCTACCACAGGAAGTTAGGATGGGGGAAGAGAGGGACAAGTAGGACTTAAAGACAGACAGACAAACAGAGATGCAGAATGGAGGAAAGAGCAAACCTTTCTACGACCTGATTCGAGAATCAAATGACAGACAACGCTGCAGAGGAGGGTCTGGCTAGTCCACACAGCATTCCGGGATGGGAGAAAAACATGCTATGGTTTATTGGCATTTCTTTAAACCAATCACAATTGTCTTGGGCGACATTAAGCACATATGGAGCAATGGCCCCTAGCCTCGTGAAGGAACTTGTTTTGGCAGAACACGCGTACGTTCAAAAATTGTTTTAGTCGTGCAACAGAAAACTCAGATTGGACAGATATCTTAGACTGAATGAGACATTTTCACAATGTTTGACATGTTATAGACTAAATGATTTACTTATGATAAATCAGTGACGAAAATAATTATTTGTTGGCAACCCCAAAAATCTGCCTAAAGGGAACACCAGCTAACTAGGCCAAAACTCACTGACTAATAGTTGTTCTGCAGCCGTCCACTAGATCTGTCTCTGGGCTTCAAACAGGTCAATCTCAACATTTTTTACATCTATTTTTAACCGGTAAAGGCAGACTGAGCGTAAACTGAAAATTCTGCTTTATCCTCATAGGGCCCCACACATTCACACCCGCTCTGAATAAAATTGTCATTGCTGAGCTATTGGGAGCTGAGGAGAGGAGTTTTGTTGGATTTCAGGGAACGGTTTGGACAGTGAAAGTATATAGCAATAAGAAGGCACATATGATGGAGACCTGACAGGTGGGGTGCTGGATGGCCTTGTCACAAATGCTTCCCAAACATTTCTACTTTGTATTCAGACATAAAGTTATACCCTTAAGAACAGAAACCTCAGGAATTGAGTAATTGTCTCTTCCTCTCACTAGTAGCTCAGTCCGTAGAGAGTTGGGTTGGGTTCAAGTCCCCGTACGGAATGTGACTTTGGTAGCTAGAGAGATGCCAGTTCACCTCCTGGGCACTGCCATGTGCTCTTGAGCAAGGCGTCCAATATGATATTGGGGAGCCCGCGGCTTGCATTAAAATAGACCTGAAGCGTATCTTTAGCGGAGCAGAGAGCCGCTTCACGCATGCTTCTGGAACGTGCTGTGGCGCAGCAGGTGGAATTTCAAGCAGTGACTTGAATGGCTGCGATTGCTCGCGGGGCCCGCTACACCTTCGGACAGCAATTTTAGCTTCACTACAATGTGTTTTCAAAGCTCTATTCTTAGTGGCAGAAGGTCTGGACCAAAACTAGAACATTAAATTACAAAGAATGGCATGCTGTTCCCTCCTGCTCTCTGTGACCACTTATACTATGTGTTCATGTAGACAATTTCATGATTGTGTTGTTCTCATTTACATATTCTTCTGTTTCTGTTGTCAGAAACCGGTATGAAATAGTAATTTAATAGCAGATCATAAGTGACTGCTGTGTTGAGTGATCGGCTATACTGACACTTACAATGAGAGAGAGAGAGATCAAAATAAGTTACAGGTGATTTTTGTGTTTCATAAAATCTCCAATTTCCTAAAATACCAAGGCGGCGATCTCAGATATATCTACTCTGCATGTTGCAAGATTGAAAATGAAAGAAAAATAAATATATTTTTTTAATTTAACAGGTTTGCTGTAGACAGACTCTTAAGGCCTGTTCACACCGGGACGAATTTCGCGCGCGATATTCGCCGACGTTTAACGCGTCGTGACTAAACAAAGGGTGTCAATGAGAGTGTGCACACCGACCGAAAAAAAACGCCACGCGTAAAAAAAGCTGTCATTATTTTAAAAACGCCTCGGGTTTGTTTTTTTGGTTTGACGAACCGCGTCAAAAACTATCCGACCAATGAAATCGGCCTTTTGCTCACGTGTCTTGTGCTTCTGAAGTTACAGTAAAACACAACTTGGGGGCGCTCAAGCACAAAACGGTCTTACCGAGCACACTAACGAAGAAGACATACGCCACCGTCATCACTGCCACAAGACGAGGAAGAGGCAAAGCACGATGTCCAAAATAAATGTTGAGCTGCTGGTCTCATTGGTTTCTGAACATAAAGAGCTATATGATAAGCGCGACAGCGACTACAAAAATATAGACAATCTTCTTCTCTGCTCTTCTTCTGAGTTGCAAGCGAGTATCAGAAGCGCAAAGTTGCGCAGCGCCACCCTATGTACGGGGGTATTTCTGTTTTACATTAAGCGCCATCTAGTGACAGATAATGAATTTGCATGTTCATTCGGCTCATCGTCAGCGAAAATCGCTTGGGTGTGAACACAAAAAACGCGTCGAAAAACGCTGACGAATAACGCCCAGCTGATATTCGTCCCGGTGTGTACGGGCCTTTAGACTCTGGGATCTTGTTAAAGATATGCTTTACTATTTTCTGACGGACATTAGAATAATCAAAAACATAACCAGCAGATTTAAATTCATTATTACACACAGACTTGCTGGAAAATAAAAACTCTTGCTGAGCTTATTTTTTTTTTACAGTGTGCGTGAGAGAAAGGGTGGGACAGAGACACTATCTGGGTCAGTGCTCTCCTCTCTGTCACTGCTGCCTCTCTCCAACACCCCCGGCCCTCTGTGTGTGTGCGCTTTTGAGCGGGGGGAGGGGGATTGCCCCAGTCAGCCACACTCTGTTCATGCCCATATGTACACGTACACGGTTCACGTCTGGTTATGCCCACGCCCATGAACGCTCACGCAGCACTTTCCCAAAGCATTTACAAAAAATCTTATTGGAGGAGCACACACACACACACACACACACACACACACACACACACACACAGCAATCAGTCCTTTTCATGAGAAGTGCAGATAAAGATAACTAGGCTCCATTTGGCTTGAATTTTTGTTTCTGTCCATATTCTGTTAGACTCAGAGTTTCCTTCAATTGTATTGTTTTTAACTATAGAGCAGCAACTTCAATGTGACTAAAAGTACAATCAGTATGAGAAGAGGAAGAGAAATAATTGAATTTTTTTTTTCTCCCCGTAACAGCTGCCTGCTCATGCCGCTGTGGGTTCAATCTCAGTCCATAGCGGTGTCTAAGATCCTCCCAACACGCTGTTGATAGCATTCAGATATAAAATAATAATTTATCAGTGTAGCGACTGCAAAAGCAGTCAAAGCTCAGGTTCCATCCTAGTGGGAGGTTATGCATCTTTCTAGATTTTATGGCACATTGAGGGTTATTTGGGCACATTTCAATAGAGAAGGAAGCAAGTACAAAGACAAGGTGCTACAGGAGGCCCAGACTGACCAATAATGGGAGCGTTAGCATTTAAAAGGTTTCCCAGTCACTCCTTCACCAGACCACGTCTGTCTAGTTGCTTTAGAAAATTAAATTATTCGCTGTTCCTGAGGATGTTGACACCTTGGTGGTGATGTTCCAAGATGGCGCTCCGTAAAAAAAAGAAAACAAAAAAAGGCTTTAGACTTTAGCATATGATATGGCTGTGTCTATGTTCTTGGACATTTGCTGCTTTTCTTGAATAGAGCGTGGTAGTCGTTGCCATTAACCTCATCTGCCGTTGTGTAGACATGGAGGCAATGGAGGCGGTGACAGCAACAGCTCGCTATCTGAAAGTACCTCTAGATGCAATAAACCTTTCATGCCAACAAACTCTACTGGAGCGCCCAGAAATATTTGGTTATGGCATTGTTGGCCAGTTATCAATGGGAAAAAGAAAAACACACCCAACACCTAAGGGCAGTCGTCCATTTACAGACAAGACTAGTTCAAGTGCAGGTCAGAAGCTCCAAGGGCAGGTCAGAAGCTCGGTGCCCTGATATTTCCGTAGAGCCACTATGATTTACGTCAGTGAGATATACCTGCATCAAACATGGTTGATATTTGTGATACTTTGATGATTGGTCAAACAAAACTCAATTCAATTCAATGTAATCTGTGTCTATCATCTGTACTCTACCTGAGAGTTCCTGATAGTTTTACCTTTAACAAATTTGAATGGTATAAGAAACTACAATGAAATCAAATTAAAGTGCAGATAGAAGAGAAAATAAGAGAAGAGTAGAGAAGAGAAGTTGGGAGAGTGCAGGGAGGTCAGTTTCCACTGGTTTCCAGTTGAGGGTCCAAACATTGCACAACTCCTGTAACTGGAGTCCCTACACACACACACACACACACACACACACACACACACACACAGCCTCAACCTGAGAAGCAAGAAGACCCCCTCATAGGGAATGAGGCTTTGAGACAAAATTAAAGAAAAGTCAATGTGTGTGTGTGTGTGTGTGTTTGCTCATACATATGGTGTGTGAGCGATTAGGGTCAGAATCTTTTGGCCAGTGCACTTTATATAGACAAATTCACACATGCACGAACACACACACCCCTCCCTCTCTCATTTTTCTTCCCCCTTTTGACCTCCCTTACGTTGTGTTGCTGTGTGCTGCGTGCGTGTGGACGGGTGGGGCTTGGTTAATAAGTTGCAGAGATGAGAAGGGCAGTTGGGTGTTTGGTGGAGGCTGGTTAAGTTCTAAAGGGCTAGGCCCCCAAAAATCAGTTGTGTAACAGGATGTCCTGTGCTTACTATCCTGGCAGTTTTTATCACTTGAGATAACTCTCTCTCAAAAATACTAGAGGGGCTGTGTTGGTTAGAGTTGATGCTTCAGGTACCGTAGAGACATTGATGGTTAGATTCGTCAAATTTCATGAAAATATCAGAGGCTGCATTTTTTTTGACATGGTGCAGTACGCATTTATCCTGTGGCCTGAGGCTTGCTGTACCAAGCAGTGCCATCTCTATATTGTCCTCCAAGGACGGAGCAAAACACCGACTGCGAGAGAGGGGAGGAGGAAGAACCAGTATGAGGGCATTGAGTCAGACAAGAGAGTTAAAAGGAGCTAGGAGTGTCAGTGTAAAATGAAAAACAACACTGCAAGGGAAGAGGAGTAAAAGGAGGGAAACCTTTGTCACCCTCACTCACACAGCTGTGACCTTACACGCGTATGTCTTCCTCCTCCTTTAACTCATTCCACTCTTTCTCCTCTTTTATAACCCTCTTACAAATCTTCACTGTCCTCCCAGTTGTGGCTTCATCACCACAACACAGTAATTACAGGAATTCATTCGTATTACATTCAGAAAAATAATGAATATTGAAAGTAAACATAGTAGCCATGATGCCTTAATATTACATAATCCCATGCTGAATTAACACGCACACAGCACTGAAAATACACGTGTACTTCTTCGCAATGCTGACAGAGCAGACAAACTTATCGCCAGTACCCAACCACTCCCTGACAGTTTCACTCACTCCACCCTCCTTCAGCTGGGGAGCGACCACCGCCTCTTAAAGGACCAGGGCCCTCCTTTGAGCGGCCTCCCCTGCAGCTGTACACAGGGCTCAGGACAGGAGGTGCTGCAGTAAGTTCCGAGCTGGAGCTGCAGTGACGTTCAAACACTGAAAGATAAGATGTGCCGAGTGTCCGTGAGCCCTGGTCACCATGGATACTCTGTGATCTTGAAAATCATGTTATCATGGCAAGATCAGGACTTCAGAGTACAGAAGAGCTGAGGGATTCAGATGTTTTCACTTGCAATAAATACGTTAAATATTAAATAAATGTTAAATGTAATTAAACTCCTTTTCAACACAATTAACTGTATTCCATCATTAAGAATGACATGTAAAAACTAAAATTCAAAAGTTAATTTTTAAATAAAGCTTTCTCTGCATCCCTACTTTGGATAACAGAAACGTTGCCTGTACTGTAACTGTTTCAGCATGAATACCAACCAGCCCTTCTGAAAAAAACATTATTTGCATGACCATTATTTGTTTGTCAGACTGCCTTACGAAGGAAGAGAGTCTTAAATACTTCAATTAGGGATGCGCCGATAGTTCCAGCAGATATTCCCCTTATTGACTATCACTGGCATGCCGGCAAATAAGAAGGAATTCACCGATTGAATTGGCTGATGTTGATATGTTACGCGGCATCAATTTTGTGCTCGCTAAATAATAATGAAATAAAACAACAGTAGCTGACATATGCTGCTCCTGCTGCAGCTGCTGACGACTACTAGGCTGCAGAAAGGCCAATGGCTGGACACGACTCTGGCATGTCAGACGAGGGCAACATGTTTACAAATGAAAGTGAAAGAAAATGTGTGGGAGTATTACACTGACTATGTTTACATGCACATAATATTCTGTTTGTTGCCATTATTCTAAAAAAGACAAAACGCCAACAAAGCAGTTTACATGGCTAATGAATGAGAATAGTCCACTAAGATTCCCTTTTATATACAACTGTGCAAAATATGCAAAACAAGTGTTCTACTGTTGGCAGACATGTTCAACAAGGCAAACACAGCTCTTCCTCTTTCATTCCTTCAACCAGCATCTTGAAAAGGTCACACATTCAAAAACCAGTTGACATCCAAGTCTTAAACTAATGCAGGTTGCGTTGCATAGTGTCAGTCTTGAAGCAATGAAATTCATTTCACTGTGTTGCAGCAATTAAAAATGTTACCACCTGAGGCTGCGTTGCCTGACATGGACGAGGGCAGCGCAACCACTGGAGTCGCGCCTCCCAGTCCTCTGCTATGGCACAACTCCTTGGGGAGCACTATACCACTCAATGTGAGGCTGGCATCAAAGCAGAACAAACTTTCAAAGAGAGACTCCCCCACCCCCTGGATTGCACCCCTACAGAATAAGGTTCCCCGGGCTGGCCAAGTTAGCACGGAGGTACCTGTGCATCCCGGCAACGTCAGTCCCCTCAGAGTGGGTGTTTTCGGCAGGTGGACTGACAGTCATCAGGTTGCGGTTTGGTCTGACCCTAGATGATGTCAACATGCTTATCTTTCTCAACAAAAATCAGTGGACTGGTACAGAAGTTGTATGTGAGTTACTAGTTATTTTTATGAGGCTTTGTTAAGTATCCTAATTTGTTAAGTGTTAATTTGTTAAATTGTTAGGTAGGCCAATCACACCCTCTTTCTCAAGTTTTTGCCTATTCCGTGGATAGTTTTGAGTTACATTTTCACAAAACCTGTCAGATTTAAGTATTATGTTTTTGGTTTAGCTATTGTTTAGCATGTTTTAGTTTTATTATTTATTATTTTGGAACAAACTAGGGTCTCTGTTTAAGAACACTGGCTAACAGCTGCAGGTTCCGCTGCTTTAGAGCACTCTAAGCAAGTCTAGCCTAAAAAACATCCAGTTTAACTGCCAAAAGCTGATCTTCTTGTAATAAAGATCTCATTGAGGAAAAACACGCTGTATTTTTGTATTTTCATTCCATTTTAATTTATAAAAGTTAAATATAAATATTACATTTGAAGATAAAAATACTAATGATTACTCAATAGTCGACGATCGCCTAAGAAGATTTAATCGAATGCCCATCCCTAGTCCCTGCTGTTGTAGAATATTCTTGCAGAGAACTTGAAAAAAATGACATGCAAAGAGAGATAGAAAGAAAGAGAGAGGGGCAAAGCAGAAGATAAGTTGGAGTAGTGAGATGGAGCGAAAGATATGGAGAGGATGGGAGATGGAGGAATTGGAATGAAGTTTGTCTTTGTAAGTAGATTTGATTTACTCATGTTGCCAAAGACAAACAGACTGCTTCAACCCACAAAAACATGTATTACTGTAATTTGGATTTTCTTTTTCTTCCTTTTTCATTTTGTATGGAAATACTTTCAGCACTTTCTGTTTTTGTTTTCTTTGCCATCATTACAACAACATATTGGCTGCTTTCATTGCCTAGTGCTGCATTGTTTTTTTTTACTTTCAAATTCGGCTTTTTGGCAGACAAACATATATTCAAAAAATGCACTAAAATGCCGGCATTGGTATCTTTTCATTTAATGAAATTAGACAAAACTCTCCAATCAACATTGCATGTCGTCCTACCAGCCAACTTTGGGTTAGTAGTCAAAAAGTATTGAGATCCTAAAACTAAATGTACAACTCTACATTTACAAAAACAATGAATTTAGTCTTAGTCTTTTATCAAAGTATACTGAATTGCCTTAAGCACCTGTATTTGTACTAAAAACTCTCTATATTGACCAACATTGTATGACATTATATTACCACTGACTTTAATAATCCAACTCCTTCCATTATGATAACATCAATAAACTACTCCTTTGCTGCCACCACCCAAACAAACCATTAGGAAAGGCATCTGAGTGCTGTGTAACTAACCAATCACCCGGCAGCATCCACAGAATCGACTGCCAACTTTCCTGCACCAAACCCCTTATGGCATTTCTCTGACGTCCACAAGAAAAACACTGCAGGGAGCAGGGGCAGTCTGGGACAAAGATTCTGCCCTGGCACTGTAGCCACACCAGCCCACATTACCACGCCCATGCAGCCCCACCCACAGACACGTGGATTCACTAATTACATTTAATTACTTTTTAAAGAGCACACATTTATAACAAATTGACATATACTGCCTATCCATGCCGTTTGTAGGCTGTTACTGTCATTCTCTACAGTATGTTGTTCTTTGTTGTCACTGATTTGATTGTCTGTGTTTGTCTTTGTTGACACTGTACATTTTGTCTGTCTGGCCCCCCATCTTTTCATCTGTTTTAACTCTCTAACTCTGCAATAATAATATGCTTTAATGGCTGCCTGTGATTACACATCATGGTTTTCATGAGTCAGATTTGGCCTTTGGGGGAATACATAAAGCAGGGGGTGTCTGAGGTCCTCCCCCAGGAAATCTTGAGGGTAAAAGACTTCAATTCCTGCATTCTGATACATTTTAGGAACCAATTTATGGTAAAAAGTCTATATTTATGGCAAGGAAATCACACAATTTTGGTGGCAGGTAACAACTCAAAATACAAAATATAATGGAATATTATTATATTCAGTAGTCCAATAAGGGGGCTTTCACATCTGGAACATGGGCTGACAACACTTGACCCCAAAGTCCAGTTGTTTAATTAGTATAAACAGGGCTTATGTTAACTTTTTTTTCCCCCCAAGGAGCACCTTTTACTACCAAGTTGAAATATGTAGGATTGACTTACATAGGCTACTGCTTTTACATATAAATTGTACATCAACACAATCATATTATGGATACAAAACGTTGTGAAGTGCTATGTTTTCTACATTCTATTGATCAAAAATGATCAGTGATGTTGAATATACAGTGTAATGGACCACCACAGTTCATGCATAGGCCTACATGTGAACAGCGGATTAATTGCAGTTTAAACTACATGGTGTAAAACTAAATACTACGTGAATGGGGAGCAGCAGAAATACGAGCAGAACGACGCTGCTTGTTCAGGGTTTTCATGTGTACTCCTAAAGGTCTATACTTCGCATCAGGCGTTAAAACCAACTGTACCAAAACACCAAATTAGACTACTATTTAACGCGACAATAAGACGTTTTTAACCAATAATAAAACTGTCTCAATTTAATACTGATGCCGTCAGACAGCTGTGCGGACAGACAGCAGTGGGAGCTCTGGCAAAGCTCTGCGCCCGTCAGCAGTGGCTTCTTGCTGCACAGCCGGTCCCCCAGAGTAGCCTCTGAGTGGGTCGGTCGGCCCATCTTGGGACCAGGCTGGCCGTTGCCAACTGGCCAAATGCTTAATATTTATTATTTGTATTAATATAATTATTATTATTATTATAACCAACTTTGAAATTGTTCAAGTTATAAAAACCTGTCCTATGGCATTTGCCAGAATTGCCAGATGGCCAATCCGCCCCTGGTAGGGAGTCAAGCACTGTGAGCTGTATTTGATGTAATGTATTTTACATATGTGTATACTACAGTATACAAATAATGTGATTTCTTTTCATGTAAAAAAAACTAAATTAATCATCAGAATGACACACCAGGGAACATTATTTATTATCACGTTATTTGAAGCTTTGTAAAGTTGTTTTGGCGAACATGATACCAAAGTGTTGCCTCTTTGCACATCCAGCAGACGCAGAGCTAAATTAGCATTCAGATGGAGTCGTGTTTCCGTCCACCTGATGAATCCAAGTCAAATATTAATGAGGGAAAATATCCGGTTCTTTAGCTGCTAGACGTTCCACTGTGTTCACCAGCTAGTTGCTAACTAAGTCTGTCTGCTGGTTCTGGGCAGGGGACAGTGAGGCTTTCAGAGCCCTTTCTCTTAAAACAGCTGGAAGGGAGGTTGATGAGAGCACGAGAACATGCACTTAGTGTGCAGTTAAACCAAAACAATGAGCTAAAAGAGGGTGAAGAGTCTGTAATTCAGTTCAATTCAATTTTATTTAGAGTATGAAATAATAACACAAGTTATCTCGAGACACTTTATAGATAGAGTAGGTCTAGACCACACGCTATAATTTAGAAAGACCCAACAATTCCAATAATTCCCCCAAGAACAAGCATTTAGTGTGACAATGGCGAGGAAAAACTTCCTTTTAGGCAGAAACCTTAAGTGGTGAGGAAAACGTCCTTTGGTGGGTGGTTGTCTGATGGTGCCGGTTGGGGGTATGATGAACACTGGGAATTAAAGTAACAAAGATAATGGAACTAGGACTAAATGGTAGAAGTTCATGGCATAGCAGGGCACTGCAGGGCACCGCAGGACGTAGCAGGGTACTGCAGGGCATAGCAGGACGTAGCAGGGTACTGCAGGGGCATAGCAGGGTACTGCAGGGCATAGCAGGTAGCAGGGCACTAGAGGGCATAGCAGGAAGTAGCAAGACACTGCAGGGCATAGCGGGGCGTAGCAGGGCATATAGCTGCAGAGTGGTGATTATTCTATGTACACATCTTGCTGTAAGTGACCGTTTTCATCTTACACATGGCCACTTAGGCCTTTAACTAAAGTGTATTCATGCATGTTTCTTTTTAGTCCCTGTTGTTTAGTTGCAGCTTGTAACCAGTGCTGCTCTTTGTTGATGATGTTTGTCTGTATTTGCCAGATGTTACCGTGATTTTCCAGGCTGTCTCCATGTTTACACACTGGATTTTTTGCTTTTGCTGCTTAGGTTTGGATTATTTGGCCTCTTCTGGGGCTCTGTTAGTTGACTCATGATGCTGCTGATTAGCTCTTTTATGGCCAGCAGATGCTGCGTGTTGGCAACCAGCCAAATGTGACCCATCTCTGTAGTGGTCTCTGGAGTGTTTAGAAAGGCAATTTAGTTACTTTAGACCTTTTCTATGATATCTTTACAAGTTCAAAAGTACTGACATACTACTGTCTTTAAATTCCTTAAAATGTTAGTCCAAAAACAAAAACACAAAGATTGTATAGTATATTCAGAGAAGTGCAGAGAAGAACTGGGTGTGTCTCTATTTGGCCGACAGAGAGCAAGAAAGCTAGTGAGAGAGCTAGAAAGAGAGAGGGAAAAGCTGCCTGGCTGTTATCAAACCACACCCTGTTGACGCAAAGCCGGCCACTACTTCCCTATACACCCTCTAATCCACACAACACACACACACTAGAATTTGTTAGTGTATTCTGAACTAAGTTAAATACATATTACCATTACACACATAAATGCACAAACACACGTGCCCAAACCACAAAGTTGTGGTCAGAGCCCTTCTCTAAAGCTCACACTGAATTCAAAGCGCTTGTAGACCAGAATTAACCTCGAACATGAGTGAGTCTGACACACACACTTTACAGGATTTACGTTATTGTCTGTCAGGCTTCTGAGCAGACATTATCAAAAAGAAACCAACAACATTCAACAAACACAGTAATGTCTCACAGGTCCCCTGGGTTCCTATTATTTCAGAGACACAACTTAGAACTGGGCCTAAATGATACCGGATCTATTCTGTCTTATAGAATTGGGTATGGCCTCATCATGCTTCAGCTGTACTATATGTTGTCCAATGTCCAAAGGTGAAAGTGTTTTAACCTCTTGCTTAACCTGTAGCTGAACCTTTCAAAAATCTTTTTAGTCTCGACTCTATGATTCTTTGGAATAACAGCACAATAGCTTGGCTCACTTATATCACGTTCACTTGTCAAGTTATGAAAACACAAGAAAGCATTTTATTGACACACAAATACACATCCAGGAATTATTTTCCTTTATCTCCATCCAACACTAAGGTGGACATCACTGTTTGCCTGGTAGATACCTTAGAGTAGATGTAAATACAACACCTTAAGCTCAGTGAAGAGGATTCACCTTTTCCTTGCTAGGAGGAGGCCTGCCTGGACTACTGCAACCCTCCTGCTACACTTTGTAGCTAGCTGCTCCATTTGGGCTTGCATCCAGTTCAAGACTATGGGAGTAGACTACTGAGCAGTGAAGAGAATTAATCCAACAGTAAGACTGGTCTCTTGTGCAATTTAGGTCCAAGATGGAATACATCCCTTTATAGTCTTAGAAAATTAGTAAATGGGGAAGTATTGTGTTTCTCCTGCAGCTATAGAAATTCTATTGGCTTAAAAACTAACAACAAATCTAGCTTTCACTTTTCTCATTCTTAACAAATGTTGTTATGTCATGTCAAAAAATGCACCACCCAGAGTTACCTTTCTGTCTTGGGAATCTTTTGTTGACAGTAACGTTGGAGAGGAAGATTCCTGGAGTTCTGGTTGGTCAAAAATATTACATCACCATGTAACATGGTAAATTGACTGTGACTGCCATTTACGTGATGCAACATACACAATTCCTCAAATAGTTCCTAATGAAGTATCATGTACTTAGTTTAGTATAATAACAGTCCTACACATTGTTAGTCTATCTGAAAAAAAGGCTTTTGTTTTTGCTTGTGCCACTATCCCTCCATCTTCTATAACCTCCATCACCTTTGACCTTGCTTCCACTTCAAAAGTCCAAGGTGGCTTCACTAAGAAATGCTGCCTGTGTGTGTGTGTGTGTGTGTGTGTGTGTGTGTGTGCATGCCTGACCTGATTATCTGATCATCTCCCTCTCTCACTTTCATCATCACTACTCTCTGTCTGTCTCTCTATCATTCCAACAACCTCTATCTGTCACAGTACACACATCATTTCAGATACACCCTCCCCACGTCAGCCAACACCCAACCCCCCTTCCCCACCTTCCTCCTCCTTCACTCCCCACCCCCTCTGTCCCCCTCCCACATCCCCTTTTCTTTTCATTGTGGCCATTTTTGGCAGCAGCCACGGTTGCCATGGTGACAGGATTCTTTCTCCCCGCTAATGACTGTGGCGTGGCTGTTAGGGGGTCACCCTCTACCGCCACCACCACCGCATCAGGGCCTAATCTGAGGTGACACGGCCAATAACCTCACACAAACACACACACGAGAAAAAGACACACACACACACACACACACACAAGCGCATTTACACGGCCATGCACACTGGCATGCAGCAAACATTCACAGGAGCCCACTGAGAAGAATGTCTGTGTACAATTGCATAGACACACAAAACACACACACACACACACTTCCTCTCCATTGAACATCTAGAACCAAAGCTTCTCCTTTCCTTCCTTTCCCTTTGCTACCAAGAGTAAAGACCTCTAAATTATGGCTGTTGAGTAATAACTTCTTACATCAACATAAATCTCTTTTTTTATTCCAGACTTATAAATCTAGTCTGCATTCAACTTTTCAAGAGCCTGGTCCAAAAACTCAAAGCAGCACAAACACAGACAAAACGCTCAGAATTACTGTAAAATTAATTCAGCAGGTGTCTGAACATGATTAAATATCTGTGTTATTGGTTAGCAGCAGCTATGTGTGATAATGATTGTGTATGTGGGTTGCATGTGAACTTGCGTTGTTCTTTACAGTATGTCGTAACAGCTGGAGCAATAAGCTTCAGATAATTAAAGTAATCTTACGAGGTGCTCAGACAGAAAACCACCCTAAATACAAAGGAGAAGAAAAAAGAACAGCGTGCGTCTTTTCTGTCCCTTTCACACACGCACCGCAAGCCTGAAATTATAAACAATACCCAGAGCTGTATGAGAGAACACAAATGACCAAATCAGTTGGACCAGACATTAAAACGGACTCCCTCCCATCTCCATAGTACAAAAGAGGTGTAATGTCCGATTTCCCATTTATGAATAGAGCAGCTCATTGTCAGGAAAGTTTGGGTGCTTTCAAACTACCACAGTGGAATTCACGCTCAGTGATACAGGTATTATCAGGGGTTATCACAACGCCTTGTGTGTCATTACACACATTTAGTCTTGTGTCATTTCACGCCATTTAGTCTCTACTGACTTATTTTATGACAAAGTAAAAAGTTCCCATGTAAGGGGTTGCTGGTTAGCTCACCTGAGCTTGTGCCCCATGTACAGAGGCTCAGTCCTTGTCGCAGCAGACGCAGGTTCGTTCCAACCTGCAGCCCTTTGATGCATGTCATTCCTCCTTTCCCTCCTCCCATTTTCCTGTCTTAAACTGTCCTATAAAACAAGGTAATAAAAGCCAAGAAAATGATCTTTTAAATAATGTTTCTATGTAGGGAAGTTGCATGGGGGGGGGTGTAGGGGGTGGATGGATGGTCAAACAAACACAGGCGACCGCTGTTCGTGTCCTGTGCACAAATGAAATGTTGAAATGTTGAAGGTACAACTTTAACCACACGTTTATAACTGACGAGCTGGATATGAAAACGGGCAGCGTTATATGAAAAGCTTAAAATGTGTAGACGTGACACGCAATATGTCTTTAAAAGTAGCACGCATATACGCATTCACATGAGATCACGTTGAGGTTTCTGTCCTTCTTGTTTCAATGGGCAGAACCTGTTGGAATAATACTTAACAGCAACATTTGGGAATGGTGGCCGTCATCATGTTGTGAAGGTTCTGTGGATGAAACACCTCCCGAAAGGATATTGACTCACAGACATACTTAGGGCTGAGTGTCAAATTCAATATGTTTTAGTCACTGACCAAATTGCCTCTAAAGTATCAAACAATGCCTCGTCATTCAATACCCAATTTCAATACTTTAGGAGGAATCTCATCAGAGAGTCAATAAGCATGTGGCATGCTTCTACCGAGATCTTATAATGTTTGCGATTGGCTGTCTAACGTTACACGTCGTAGAGACACGCAGCAAAACTCAAAAAAAAAATATTAATAAAAAGATTTGTGCCGTAATGTTGTAATTTCTTTTTGTTTTATAAAATTGGTGTCAAAAAAGTATTGTTTAGGAACCGGTATCAAAGTCACAGTATTGGTATGGGTACCTAGATATACTTGGCTCGGAGCTCATGAACAGGGCTGGATGCATATGGCTGTATGGCTTTCACAAACTGCATTTGGAGTAGCAGAGAAACCATTGTCATGACTGAAATCTGTATTTGTCTCATGCTGTGAATGGACGGCAAGCAGGGAACTGATGAAGGGGAAGCCAGGAGAATGAAAGAAATGCCAGAGAACAAGGACGGGACAGAAAGGGAAGAGACATGAGGTATTATAAACCACAGTCGTAACAAAGCTGTGCTTTCTGAAGCAGCAGCAGCTCACATGACAAACTGCCAGCAGCTTAATGACCTTCAGATAAACTTTGTTCCTAGTTTTAGAGCTGCTATTGTTTCATCCACAAGACCCAGGGCGTCAACTCCACAAACTTCAGCCACGCCGCCGGGCTCCATTAACAGTCCTGAAACAAGCCACCACCCTGCAAACCAGCTTGCCAACATAATGATAACACTTACAGGGAGTCTCAATCCAGATACTTCCAGAAGTAAACTTACATAGTAGTACACTGTGTACACTATGTACAACACTGGGTAGTGTTGTCTCAAATCGCGCACAGGAGTTATGTACTAACCCAAAATGATTGCTTCTTCTACTATTTTATCATAAATTTCAGCCGGGCGAGGCATTATCGCCAACAATTGTCATCCGCGGGCTTGTTTTCTCACTTACGGATGCCAGTATTGTGGTACTTATTAGGGCTGCACAATTAATTGCAATTTTATCAAAATCGCAATATGGACTAGTGCAATATCAAAAGAGGAGCAATATACAGACTACAGAAAACATCTTTGTTTGGTACAGATCCTTGCAAAAATCACACTATAATCATTTTAATAATAATAATTGTTTAAGATTTAATATTAGTCAATGAAAATGAGAATAATGATACAAACATGATCATTCCCTTCAATATTGTGAATCAAAAAAAGAAAAAAAAATCCACCTCGATCTTCAGTGTAAAGATACAACAACAGTTGTGGGCCGTGGGCTTTGTGTGAGCTCCCTGTTAGTTACAGGTTGGTCTATATTGACGACGTTCCACTTCCGTGATTGTTCAGGTGCCGCTGGAAATTCCTCCGTCACCTTGCTCTTTCTTTGTGTTGGTATTTTAAACTCTGGTCAATTCATGAGATTTTAACTGCTCATCACTTCTCTGCATGGTAGATCCAGACAGCTACAGTAGCTAGACTATCTGTCCAATCTGAGTTTTTTGTTGCACGACTAAAACAACTTTTAAATGTACAAGTTACACCAAAACAAGTTCCTTCCCGAGGTTACTTTGCTGCAGCACCGTCATTGTGTCTGGGTCTTAGCGTCGCCCAAGATGATTGTGATTGGTTTAAAGAAATTTTGTCCAATAAACCAGAGCACGTTTTTCTCCCATCCGGGAATGCTGTAGGGACAACACAAGACTAGTCACAGGTAAATATTGTGACCGGTCTGGTCAACAGTCTGGGGTCAAAACACATGCTGATTATGTGCTCCTTATCCCTCGTCGTGCATGGAATGTTTGTGTAAAAGTACACTTTTACACAGTCAGCCAGTAAACTAGGAACTCAGTTACTCACTGTACTAGTAAACAGGCCAAAGAGCTAACTGATAGTCATTTAACAAGTGTGCTAATCAAAAGGCTGAACAAGGCAGTCAGTTAATGACAGCCAACAAGTCAATAAAATTGCCAGAAAACTGGTCAATGAATGAACTAAAAGGTCAATGCAATCTAATCTCTCCCTCCATGAAGAGCCAGTTAACAGTAATGATGCTCATGCTGGGATGGAGAAATCATGACCCAGCCTTACATACAGTCTATGGACCCAACAGAGAGGAGGAGGAAGGGGGAACAAGAACAAGAGTAAAGACTTTCCATAAACAAAAACAAAGCCTTTAAAGTTTTATTAGACAGAAAAACACTACTTTATATCATAGACTGTATATTAATGGATAGCGTGTGTGTGACGTCACACATTGGTTTGTGGAGATCTGCTATCCGCCATCGAGTTTGCCGTTACAGCTTGATTTTAGACGAGAGGGAGGAGTGAGGGAGGAGCCAGGGAGGAACACTACGTTACATTACACACTTTCACTGGCAATCACATCATAGGCACACCCTGAAACACCCCCTGCTTTATCGCAGATTTTAAAATCAACTAGACCATTATTCAAAATCTGTGTTGCAGAAGACTTAAAACTAGTGATTGAGACCATAAAAATTATGAAATGAGATAATAAATTAAGTGAGAAGTGGGTCACTTTCTCACAGACTTCTACAGAAACCGACCTCCTTTTGCAACCGCATGTGTCGCCCCCTGCTGGAACTCAGATAGAATGCAGGTTTAAGGCACTTCCGCATTTGCAGCACTCCGCCGAACCGGATGCTTTGTCCATTAACATTTACAGCAATGGTCTATATCCACGACGTTCCACTTTTGGTTAGAAAATGTTCCAAATGACATCTTTCATCCCTTTTTGTTTTGCTGATTTTGTTGTTACCCCTGCAGGTAATGTTTTTGGCTTGGTTTGTCGGTTTGTTTGTTTTTCTGTCCGTCAGCACAATTACGGAAAAACTACTTGCCCAATTTCATTAAACTTGTTGCAAGGGTGTAGCACGGGCCAGGGAAGAACCTATTACATTTTGGAGCAGATCCATCTCATACAGGCAGATTCACAAATATTTTTAGATTTCGTTAATATAGTAAGCCTTTGTGCTGCATTCATA
Organism: Etheostoma perlongum; assembly: GCA_026937815.1. NCBI lineage: Eukaryota > Metazoa > Chordata > Actinopteri > Perciformes > Percidae > Etheostoma > Etheostoma perlongum. The sequence continues at coordinate 7,077,761 of CM049383.1, read as the reverse complement.
TTGTGTATAATCTGAAAAATGAGTTCCCAGTCATAATTTGTGGCTGATCTGGTTGTTTAGACCAAGCCCCCAGGAACAGCGCTAGGCCTGCATGATTCAGGAAAAAATATGAATCACGTTTTTAGCGTATATCACTCATTTGAGTAGTTGAATAATGTTGTTTCTACATTGCAACCTAAAGCTCATGACCACATCGGGAAATGGAACCATCCTTGGAGCATGTGAATGCACCATGGGCGGAGGTCTCTCCTCACTGAGTGCTATTCTAGTTTAAATTAGTTATTTAGTGCACACTTAATTTTAACAAAAACTTTTAATACTTTTTTGATAATTTTATACTGTATTTATAACTTCAACTCCCCAAGGTTTTTTTTAAGAACACAATTTCATTACACCTACAGGTATACTAATACTAAAACGACAATAAATTCTACCTAGAACCTGGAAAAACTCTGGTAGCTCCCTCATATCAAAACTCTAGGAAATGATGTGTTTCAGGTTTCCAGTTTGTTTTGGAATAAACAGGACAACTGGAGAGCTAAGATGTTACCAGAAGTATGACAAATTAGCACATTAAGACAGAGTTAAACTGTCACTTTAACGTATAGTCAACACAGATGGCTACTGAGCCGGCCAAGCTGTTCCGAGGAACTCTGTGTGTTTGGACCTGTGTGTGTGTATGTGTGTGTGTGTACAACAGTGGGTTGTTTCCCATCATTACCAACACCTTCTTCAGTCTCTATTCTCCATCTCCACAGTTCAACCAACCTTCTGCTTTTTTTATCATGTTGGTGAGTGACAGACCAGTTAAAGAGAATGACAGTCTGGGTTTGTATTATTCACAATCAGCTGCCACTTACATGCCTGTCAACAGCTTTTGTCCACACAAGCCAGCCATCTATTCAGGTAAACTCCAAACCAAATCAAATTTAGGGTTTCCATGGGCAAAATGACAAAACCACAACCCAAACACATACTGCATTTGGCTTTGCCTGCTAGAGTGTCACAAGCTGGCAGCTTGAGCTTTGCCACACCTTCAGTTTTTTCCAATTTCCATTGTGTCAGTGCCGTTCCAGACTTTCCCCATCTCAGACTTTTTCAAGAATTTAAATAGTCGTTAACCCCATCAACAACAAAACGCTAACCATTCTGTTATTTGTCAAGCTCAAAATTCCAAGCATTTGGTTTAACATGATATGACTCTGCGTAAACATACACGCCGACTTTCTTAAGCCAAGTGGTGTGCTATCTGAACGCATTATGAGCTACCCGCATGTACAGTATGTCTGCGCCGTATGCAGCGGGCTTAAACATACATGCCACTTGCCGTGTTATCGCGAGAAGAAAGCAACAGTTGAGTTTAGGGAACGTGACACGTGGGTTGGGTTTAAGAAAAGAAGAACGGGGTTGGCTTTAGTAAAAAAAAAAACGTCCAACGCTGGCTATGTGGATTTTTGCCCTTTCCTTCTACTCGCTACAGCATAATTTCACACGCTATTGCAATGTGATGTAAGTCAATAGAGGCCAAGTGACATTGATGAACACGATAAAAAGCGAGTATGCGTCTTGATAAGTCGGCAATAATGGCATTCAAATTGGCGGGTCATACATACGCCATTTCATGAGAGCAATCTGGCTTCTTGTTTTTCCAATGTGAAGATATGTTGCTTTTCTCTTTACTCTTTCTATCTTATCTTTGGAAATTGAATATCTTTGTGTTATGGATATTTAAATCGGCCAAAAATGCAATTTATAGACGACACCTTGAAATCATAATACGCTAATTTCACAATTTTTTGACAGTTTATAGTCTAAACAATTAATCATCAAATAGTAAAAAAAAAGTGACAGATAAATCGATGATATGTCCAGTATGTATTTATTGTATGCATATGATTGGACTTTGTACATCCATTCATTGTTCCAGCTTTCTTTTTTTATCTTTTTGATCTTTGTAACACAGGACTTCCCCAAGTGTAGGATTAATAAAGTCTATCTTATCTTATTGAAATGGATACAAACATGAAGTTGGTTATGTATGGAGTTTTTATATGACAGTCAGCAAGACTATAAATGATTTTTACATAATATTACAAACATACTATTTTCTTAAGGCAGACATTTTATTATTTTCAATGTCACCTCCAGATGGTGTCAATGGTAGATTGTAGTAGTGAAAAATAAGTAGGAGGAGGCCTGTAATAGACAGAGCTGCAGTCTGCCTCTTATCCGTGTACTGCAGCAGTGCATCTTGTAACAGAACAGTCCATCACGACTTGAACTGGATCCCAGTACCAACCTGAACTGGTTGATAAAATAGTGCCGGGAGTGCAACAGGGAATTATTTTGTGTACAAAAATGACAAATACTGAACCACTCCGCTCCTATTTATCTCATAAGATAACTTAAAAAAAATAAGGCTAACAAGTCCAGCAGATGAACTGTACTAATAGAATCCAACCCACATTTTTGTGAGGCTAGCTGTGATTTGTGTCTTCATTCACTGTACACACTGGTGACAAGATGACACGTTAAAGTTTTTGCATACAATCCAGGTCTGAATCCTTTTCTAAAAAGGTGGTGAAGAAGATGAAACTTGTTATAGAGAAACCAAGATCAGATCAACGGCTCAGTAAAGACACTCTGTCTTAGGCTGGCTCTACACACATTGCTTGATGCTTACTCTTGTTCGCTGCGATATGATATTTGTAGTTTTAGCAGTAATGGTGTCTAGGGTCAAATCTGGGTATTGTAAAAAACAGAATCAGCCAGCTCTGCGCTCTGCCTTCACCATAGAAATGGTGCTGTGTCTCTATAAATAGAGCTAAAGCCCAGGGGCAGGCCAGCCTGAGCAAGGCCGCCCAGCAAACAGAGAGAAAAAAAGAGACACCGTGACACCACCAACAAACTCCACCCCCCCCCCAAACACCCACCCAACCACCCTGCTCTGCTCAATCCAGGGCAACAAAGTCTCTTAACCCTCCTCCAGACCCTGCAAGCAACACTGCAGCAAAATTAGCAACAAGTTACCATGTTGTCTTACCTGAATAATGCAGACACTGTGGGCACCAATCTGTTTTAAGATGTATCATGCCCCAGATTTGAGCAAAATCAGACCAATTCTTAATGCAACATATTTCTATTTGAAACAGGAAGTTCTGCCCCCTCCTTTTTATACTAAATCTGAAAAAAGTATGTAAACACCCAACCATTACACCCATATGTAACCAAAACATTGGTATCCATCTGCTGCTATAGCAGCCTTTACTCTTCTGGTTTCAGGTTCTGCCCAAAACATTTAAACCTAGCTCCCATTCACCCACACTGATTGTGGCAATAAGGTCTGGCTCACAGTCGGTTCCACTTCATCCCAAAGATGTTGGATGGGGTTGAGCTCAGGGCTCTGTGAATGCCAGTCAAGTTCTTCCACACCAAACAAAGCCAGCTATTTCTTTATGGAGCTGGCTTTGGGTACGGGGGACATTGTCATGTTGAAAGAGTTCTTTCCAGGCTGTATCTTCCTTAGATTTCTTTTTTAAATGTATTGCTTGAAAACTGTACCTATATTGTGACAGGACATATTATTTAACAATGTGAAATTTTTATTACATGTGTCTTTAACATAAATTGAGTCCCTGAGAAGATATGAAAAATTGCATTTCTATGCAGCTCTGTACAGTTCTATAGCGGTATTCAGACTAATGAAAAGCAAAGATCTGACATTTACCTCCCCTCTGCTCTCCAGACTTCTTACTTCCCATTAATTCTCAGTGATTCAGCTGACTGACTGACCCGACCAAAGCGCCACCCGTCAGCAATGACCCTTGTGATGGTCCTAACGCACCCAGTCCATTCCTCACACAATGTCTACCTCGCCCTCATTTATCTCTTCTGTAGTACATGCACTCAGAGACACACACACACACACACACACACACACACACACACACCAGCTGGCCAACTAACCAGTCACACACTCAGCTGGGTTTGTCCCCCATTTACAAAACACATATACTCAGTTGTGGTTAATACAAGCCTCCGCATGGGAACATGTCAATGTCTCTGTATGAGGATGCAGAGAAATGACAAAAACTCTCCATCTCTGGCATCCAACTCTTTGCACTCGTCCCTGCCACTAACCTTTAATGTTGGCAATCAAGGAACTGAAGCTTATTGTACTGCTGCACACGTTGTAGATTGCTCTGAATAAGAGAATCACATTAAATGGAAAATGGAAAGGGCAATGAGCTCCTCACCACCTGGAAAACACTTACAGTACGCTTATTAGAGCGCCCTCAGCTCAGCCAGTGAAGTCTCCTGGAGTGAAGACTCCTGATCTACAGGTCACAAGTGCCTCTAAATTACAAATGCACCCCTGGATACTTCTAAATCATTACAAAGAATACATTTTTGACATATGCCAAGTTGTGTGTGTGTTTTTTAGTGTGGCTACTTTTCCTCAAACTACCTCACCTACTTTTACAGTACTTCATTTAGGGTCTTCCTACATTTCCCTAAATCCTGTCACACAAAATGTATTTTATATATATATATATATATATATATATATGTGTGTGTGTGTGTGTGTGTGTGTGTGTGTGTGTGTGTGTGTGTGTGTGTGTGTGCGTGTGTGTGCGCACGTGTGTGTGTGTGTGTGGTTGGCAGCAATACAGGAATACATTTTCCAGTGACGAAACGGTGGCAGTTGCATGCTGCAAAACTCACTGTTGTGCATCATGCATCTGTTTGTGTCTCTTCTGACAGATTTCTTACTATATTTTCTTTCCTTAAATCTTTCTAAAAAATAATTTAAAAAAATACATTTGAGAAAGATGGCCCTGATTCTACTGTACTGACACTACAGCATTACATATACATTGATATTTTAGATCCCTAAAAAAAAATGTCTAGTATGAAACTCCATGTACTCATTTAAAATGGAATAATTCACTCGTGAAGGCGAAGTACACCTGCAGAGCTAAATCATTATTCAAATTAAAAACTTTTCTTGGAGGCACATTCAAGGATGCTCCAACATTTGAGAACTTGTTCTCTAAAAATTTGATGAGTTGCGCAGTTAAAAAAATAAAACCCAGAGGACAGGACAAAAAAGCAAATATGAATGTTGAGGCTAACTGGACTTGAGTCAATTCTTGCAACTTTCCTGCATTGCCATGCAACAATAACTACACTAGACAAATGGTGACTAATGGTTCATTATAATGGATTGTCTATGCATAGCAGTTTCTACAAGTCCTGAAGTTGGTTTTAATTGATGTGCTGAAATGTATCATAACCAACGGCTGGATAGAAGCTACAAGATCACTCAGCAAACATACGGTACTAAATGAAAAGGGCATACTGCAGTCAGCAGCGCAGTAAAGTATGCAAAACAAAGTGTACATAATGAGCTGAAACATGCAAAATCACCAGCACAGCGGGGTCATTTAACATAAAATTTAAGAAGTTCACAGCTGTTAAAAAAATGTTACAGAAGTTGATGGCAAATTATTATTTTCCCACCATTTCATGCAATTAGAGAAAGAGATAACCAGGAGAGTAAATCTGGATCATTCAGGGAACTGCTGCCCGGTTAACTGATTGGGGTGCCCATACTGGCAACATGTGTGTGTGTGTGTGCGTTTGATGTGACTTCTACACAATACCCACTATCTCAATAGTTTGATCAAACCTTGTTCAGCATGGTTAATCATTGCCAACTGTGAGGCAGCATCTCTCTCACGCACTAATACACACAAGCAGACTTTGTATTCCAGGGCCCTTTCCTGCTGATACCCTGCCCCCGGAATGTACAGCTGACCCTGCTCTCACTCTACAGCCCAGCTGATCCTGCACACACACACCCACACCCACACCCACGGAGCATGCTCAGTTGTACTTCTGTGATGCAGATGCAGAGCACTGCAATCAGTTAACTACGCTTCCAATAACGCACAGCCTTAAGTGTGACGGTAGGAAATGGATTTCCACTCTCACAGCCTCAAATCAGTTATCTGGGTCAAAGGTTAAAGTCAAAACAGAAAGAATAGAAAAGTAAGAGGCTTCATGAGTGTTTCTGCACATTCAACTAGAGCAAGCAATAAGAAAACAAATAAACACTTATCTTATGACACTAATGTCTACAGTTACTGTGTGGTCTACTATATTCATCTTACTTGCTATTATTTGTACAATATTACACTGATTTATTGTGTCTAAACAAGTGATGGTGCACCACATAATTAAAAGTAATAACCCACAATATTTAGAGTGTGTAAATAAATAGATTGCCACTATCGACTGACTGTAACATTAAAATGTGTTTCACTGGTCTCATTAAAGCGCTTAAAGTCACTGTTGTACCTGTTTTTATGAGGGAAACATTCTCCAGCCTACAGGAAGGGATATGTTTCATGTTTCTTCTTTGTTTCGAGGAGACAATTATAGAAACTCAAACTCTTCCAGTTAAAAAGACAACGCAGCAGTTAAAGTCTCAGGACAGACCTGAGGATAATTAGACCCAATAAGACCTAAATAGAGAAAGAACACCAACACAAACGAGCACCACATGATCACAGCTAATAAGGAGTCAGCTTGGATCCCTTGGATTGTGTGTTATGACACATATCCAAAACCTAAAACAATAAAAGGAGACACCAGCGACCTTGAATAGACAAAAAATAGCAATTTTGGTCCAGTATTGGATCTCTGATAACAGGAATCCACAGTAACAGTGAAGACCTATAGAGAGATAGATAGATTTTTATTGATCCCAAAAAAAATGGGAAATTCCAGTGTTGCAGCAGCAAAATATCAGACACACACCACACATACAGAATATACAGTACATTAAATAACAGGATACAATATAAGAACAAAAAATTTAAAATATATTTAAGTTGGGAATAAAAATAAAAATGTACAACTGGTTAACTAGTATGGATAAAGCTATTAGATAACGTAAATATTGTATGTAAATATTGTGCAAGGTGCACTTAGTGCAGTCATGATGTCTGTGAGTCTTATCTACCACTCAGTGATGACGTGTTAAAAAGTTTTATTTCCTGTGGTAGGATTGATGATTGATGATGATTTTTTGTAGCAGTCCGTGCGACATCAAAGCTGTCAGAGCCTCTTAAAGGAAGGTGCTCCTCTGTTGGACCAGTGTGGGGCGGAGAGGGTGGTCGGGGTTATCCATGATAGATAACCTCCTCTCCACCACAACTTCAAAAGTGTCCTGTTTACAGCCAATCTACATTACAATCCCACCTGAGGAAGTCAGTGCTGAAAAACCATACCAATTGCCTCACAGTATCAACATATCCTCATACAAAGTTATATACTGTATATATATATATATATATATATATATATATATCTTACAAAAAAGGTATGCACAATTTTTCATGCTTTTGGTTTCACACGGGACATGTACGGTCTCCTGGGTGAAGCGTCCTGTGTTTCTTTGACCCATCCAACTGACTTTTATTTAAAAGACTTATGTACAGCTTTCACCCCGCGAGGCTCAGCCTCTTCAAGTTTAAATCTTTTTTTCCAATGATGTTGCTTAGACTTTTGGTCTTAAATGGGTTTCAGCTTTAAATGTTTGCACGTTGCATTATCAAAAAAGCGCAATTATGTAAATACTATTATGTCAGTGCCATGCTTGCACCCTTTTCACTTTATTTGAGACCTGAGGATACATGTTGCCCTTCCAGTGCAGTGTTGGCTTCAAACAAAGTGCTTGTGACTCTGATGTTGTTGTTCATGTGCATTTCCTGGGTTGCTGAAATGCTGCAGTTATAAATTCTCCTTTTATATCAAATGGATTTATTAGGCCTAACTATAAATGTACAGGGGAAGTTATGACAACACCTCACTAAGTTTATTGCAGGCTGAAAGCTACTTACTGTGGTAACTACTTTTAAAATGGAAAGGGTAAAAGCAGTCACAGTCACAGTCAATCTATTAATTTCCACTTTCAGTTAAAAGCCCTTCTTTAAGTTAAGCAGTTGTGTTTGCCCTGGAGCCCTTTGACCTTTCACACAGATTTTACACAAGAAATACTCAAACATGGTACTGCTAACTAGCTAGCTTTGCTAATCTACCTTTATCTGGAGGCAGAGAGGCTCTACTGAAGCTCAGTGGAAAAAAGATGACGGCTAGAGAGGAAAAAATGCAATGCCATGAAGACTAGCATTCTTGTAATTAACTGAAGAAATGCTTCTTAGCAATGTCTGTGTTAGGATAGAGGAGCTAACTAAGTTCAAAACCAGCACTAATAGCTTGTCATATTAGCTATCAAGATGCCTGTGTGCTTTTTGGGGACTACCCATTTCTCCGGCACTCCATTGTTCAGATCTCTCAATAAAAAAGAAGCAATATTTCTACTGACATGGCTCAAATGCCTACATCTACGTTTCCAAAGTTATACAACGCCATGTTTACAACAGTAGACAAGTGTGGAAAATATTTAACCAATAATGGAATCCCTGCTTTTCATTACATTCATGACATTAAGCCTTACAATGTTCACAAATATTCCCACACACCTTCTTCCACCCTCATTTATCTTGCAATCACGTAAGCACACAGTGCTTGTTCTGAATTGGTCTGAAACAACTTGCAACAGTTGAAAACAACATTCACATTTCATCTTACACCAATTTCAAAACTGATTTTCTGATATCCTTGTGCATAGGTGACACAATATAGCCTATAGGCCAGAACAAAAAGAATTCAAAAGGTTGGGCGCAAACTATTTTTAAATTTCTGAAACAAAACTTTGTATTGAGGTGGTTTCAAAATACTTATCTTCCGTCGTAAACATAACGTTGTAGGCTATTGGGCACTTGAGCCTACATCTGCTTCTTTTCATAAATCCAAGGAACTTGTTATTGTAGCTGTTTGAGAGCCTTGAGATCACGCGTTTCCAGCCCAGGGTAAACAGTTGTTTTAGACCCATTGTTTCAGGATCCATGTGCTGTGCCCGGTATAATTTATGACAAATCCTTGCAGACGAATAGCGCAGGCAGAGGCATAGCAGAAGGTTATAGTGCACGATGTAGTTATGTTTTTAAGCCTAAATCAAGGTAACCTGTTGTTTTGGAGTACACTGATAAACAGTAATTCATGGCCTACTACTGAGAAAAAAACAAAGCAATGTCCTGGAAATTAATATGATTAATGATAGTGTAGTGGAGAGCAAAGCGGTCTTGTACGTTGTTATTTTTGCTGAGAAGGGTTTGAATCCAGTGCAACATCATACTAATTTCTTTTAAAACTATTTTTTCCCACTGTCGAATGTTGTAGTAATGTAGTGTTTAGATATGCAAAGGCCAGTAAAATGTTTATGAATATGTAGCGAATCTATCGACGGGGGGTAGCCCTTGATCAGCTGGCATCTGGACAGGCTCGGAAACCAGTAGGTGGAAAAACCAGAAGGGACACAACACCAGTCCACCGGGAAAAGTCCTGACTCTCCCAATAGACCCTGAGTGGTTAAGGTTAGGATAGCCAATTGGTCAGGGGGATAGGACCTGTACAAATAGGGTTACGTTACCTTATGGGAGGTGATCCACAAAAGCCTATATGGTCGGAACAATGGGATGTCGGAGCAGAAAGTTGTTTTTTTTTCTAAACAAAGGGACGTTGAACTAGTGGGCTATAGGACCAAAGGGAATTTTTTTTCGGATTATTAAGAGTTTGGAACAATGGAGCGTCAGAGAAATTATGGCACTGTGGTTTTCGCACCACTAATGGGATCATTTCAATTAGTAGCTCTACCTCTGACTAATTTGTTTTTTTTTACTACACTTCCCCTTTGCTGTTTTATGCCGTTTTTCCACTGCATGGTACAGCTTGACCTGACTCTAATTGCTCTTTTTTGGTTTTCAATTAGCAAAAGATGTGGATCCTTTCCTTGGTACCACCTTGGTCATGCTTCAAACCGATACTAGAAGGTGGCGTTAAAACACTGCAGAGCACTGATTGGTCAGAGACAACTGTCACTAGAGCGACATGCCACATTCTGCATAAACCCACCATTTTTAAATAGATAAGCTACCCTTAATAGCGGCTGCAATTGTTTTATTCATTCGACCCAGTTTTTTTTTAAAATGACTGCCCGAAAAACTACGTTGTACACTAAGCTGTACAATTGACAAAGTGAAGACGTTCCTCTAAATTTGGTTGCTGATGAAAGGATTCAGCAAGTGTTGCATTGAACATTATGTCCCGGCTGTTTTAATGCGCCGTTGCTAAGGGCGATCAGCTGAGGATCAGGCCTACACTAAGGGCGTACTATGCACAGTGGTAACGAAGTACTGCTACCAAAAAATGTAGTGAAGTTCAGCAGAGCCAATCCATACAATACATTTCTAACAATCTACATAACACTCGTCAACTTTACCTGTGTTTAAACATAGGCTACTCGAAAAAGGATAGAGAATGGATAGTGAAAAGTGTTGCTCATAGGTGTGAAATACGGCATCAAAAAAAATCAGACTGTGATTATAATTAATAAATAAATAATCGATATAGAAAATAATTGTTAGTTGTATCCCTAGCAAAGTTAAGAGGTGTCATCAGTCAAGTCTCCAATGCTGGTATTTATAAAACATTGAACAGAGCAAAAATTAAGTCAAAATTAAAATAAAAAAAACAGAAAAAAAAAACAAAAGAGCAAGAGTGATACTGCCACAGTTGATAAAACAAGCCATGTTCAAACACAATACACATCAATTGGTCAGCCATGCAAATTTGCAGGTCGAAGTTCACCTCTTTATTGAGGAACTTGAAAGTTGTGTCCCAAACAGTAACTTGTCTCCTGCATCTTTCTTACAAAACATCAATATCCTATAAACATAATAAACATCTGGAGCTGCAGTGAAGAAACTGGTGTTTGCTCTCAGCTCTGTGTTCCATAACAGTGTAAGATGTAATTTGCTTTTGAGTATATCGCCAGCCTGACTGACACATATACATAGGCTACTATGCTAAAGCAACACTCATTTAAAGACAACAAGGGCCCATGCAGTGCAGCTGGAGGCAGTGCACCTGGCTGCTTCCCAGGGTTTTGCGTTTTTGTAGAGGCTGCTGGCCCTTTAAAAGCTAAGATGGTGTCCTGCAAGCTGCAGTTTCTGCCTTCCGTTTCCTTCCTGCCTCTCAGAGATCACAGAGCATTTAAAATTGAACCTGACCTAACCTCGCGCAGAGAGAGAGCTAGAGAGGTTTCGTGTTAACCGTGCGAATGACAGTGCTTTGAACATGCTCACATAATGCTTCTACAATGCTATCAGGTCGCTTTTACAAAATTCTTCCACTAATTGCAAAATAAACTGCCTGTCTGCAAGGATGTACTTGTAATTAACTGTTATTAGACATAGTCACTGACATTCCTATTTGGTACATGTACAGCTGACATTGTCAACTCAGCTTGTGCACAGGCAGATCATCTACACAGATAGATGTTTCTTTTTTTCTCATTGACCAGGGCAAAGTCAATAACGTACACTTACTTTCTTGTTACGGGTCTCCGTGTGCATCTCGGTTGCCGGAGCGGTGCAGCGGCGGAGGGGTGGAGCAGCAGGAGCAGGAGGGGTTCGGTCGGGGCTTTGGGTAGCTCTATCTGAATAAGAACGGGTGGGGAGATAGTGGGGTTTGAGGGGGGGCTAGTTGTCCACCTTTACAGTGAATATTCGGGATATAGGAACACGAACCCTGCCTCTTCCAGTGTTTCTTTCAGTTCATATCCGCAACGTCGAAGGCTCCCTTTGCTCCCCCAAAATACAGCGAGTCTCTCTGTGTCTCTCTCTCTCTCTGTGACGGCGTGTTGTTGCCGTGTATTCAAGGGCTGGGCTCTCTCTCTGCCTTTTCCTCCTCCGCCTCTCCCTGCTTGTGACCCCACCCTGCGTCCCCACCCCTCATCTCTCTGTCAGTCAGGAGCTGCGCAGCCCTGCAGAGGAGCGGAGCCGAGCTGCCGGCGACCCGACACCGGCAGCAGGCAGGCGGGCAGGAGGAGAGGAGCTGCAGCAGAACCGCGCAATAACGCATTGTGAAATTTGAATTGCATGCCACCAGCTGCTCGCATCGGTGTACAACTATCTATTAATGCCATCTATGTTGCAGCAGATTGCTCAGAGATGGTGAAGTGAAACACCCATGTCCCCTTACTGACGTCAGCCAGCAGGCTAATTGAGGACACTTCTACTAGGTGGGGAGGGTATGAGTGGTTTATACTAGAGTATATATCTAGCAAGGCTTTGTAGCATTACATTTTATAAATATGACACCATATACGCAGATAGAGGAAGGGAAGGCAGCCAAGTCGGATGATTGGAATGGGGTAATAACCACACCCCATCTGATAAAGTAGGGTGTGGTACAGTCTATGGCGTGGTAGCCGACATACACATTTATAAGGTATTTCACAACATTAAAAATGCATGGAAAATGTTGGGTCTGTTGTGGATATCCAAACCGTCAGCCAAACAGCTGAAAAAACATTAAATTATATAGACTTTTTCTTTCATTTGTTATTTTTTTCTACTAAATACAATGCACATGACTCTCCTTTCAACCCAAAACGCCACAAAATATATGTTGTGACATTATTTTCCTCAAATTTAACCGTGAAACATATCTTATAGTTTGTTATTGTTCATGTGGGGAATTTACTACATTTCCCATGATTCCAAATGCCGGAACTGGAAGCACCAGGCAGAAGCACAACGCGGAAGCATGCGAAGGTAAACACAGCTTTCAGTTTTCATATCACATATCAGTGTCATATACCAATCATTTAAAAAGAATTGTTTAATCAAAGGTTGACAGAGGTTAAACACCTAGTTGACAGAAAATACCAGTTTGAAGCTCTTACGTAGCTCTTACTTGTACGTCGACCATTCGCCCTACTTTAGGCTGGAGGTCTCTTATCACCTAACGTTACAAGCGTGTAATTATTAAAATACGGAACTATAATATTGATATAATAGAAGTAGGTTACGTTAGATATCTTTCCTCTTTCTCAAAAGCCAGTTAAGGCAGTTTGTAAACCTCCAATGGGGGAAGGCACAGTCAGTATCAGAGTGCCTGGAAACACACATGTAACATTAGCTAGCTAGCTTAACGTTAGCTATAACGTTAACTAGCTAGCTATGTAGTTTCGCTGACCGCGTTTTATTTGACGCTATAAAGTTTAACGTTAGGGGCTGGAGAAATCGATACAATTTTCCATTACGTAGCATGTCATTTGATATACCGTTAATATTAATTAGTTCCAGCTTCTGAAATGTGACCAGTCGTGTATAAAGTACTTGAAAGCAATACTTGAGAATCAAGTATCTCACCAGAAAATGACTTCGGTAGAAGTTAAAGTCACCTTTTAGAATAGCATCGTACTTGAGTAACGGTCTATGGTATAAGTCTTAAAGTTCTGTACTTAATTTAATTTTATACTTTTTATTGCTCCCCAGTGGGGAAGTTACAATAAGTATTAAAAGTAATTTTCTGATATGAAATGTTCTTCATTATTAGAAGTAAAAGTAAACTTTGATTCTGAACTTTATTGTGACTTACTCATATAAAGCTTAATGTTCAGGGTTTCCACATCCTTCTTGAACATCAAATTCAAAGAACAACAGAATTAAAAAAAAATTAAAAATCGTGAAAAATAATCTTTCACTCCAACATGCAAAAACATTTCTTGCAAGTAATGAGTAACGAAGATGCTTAGGGGAAATGTAGTGGAGTAAAATTATGCATTTTATTTAGGAAATATAATGGAGTAAAAGTTAAAGTTTAGTCCAGAAATATAAATATCAAACTAAACAGATAGGTGAAAATTCTACTTAAGTACACTAAATAAGTATTTGTACTTTGTTACATTACAACATTGAATGTGACTGTTTTTCTTTGTTCTATGGCAGTAGGAAAACTCAGGGGGCTTTATGAAATTGGGATGATCCTTTTTCACAATTTCTCTGTTTTATAAACCAAATAATAATTTGATTTCCCGAGAAAATAATCAGCAGATTAGTCAATTATGAAAATAATGTTGTTAGTTGCAGCCCTGATTCTATGGTCCATCCTTAGACAAAACATATTCACTGCGACAAGTCCTTTCTCTCATGTGCATATTTTTGTGAGTTAAGATGCAGTTTAGCTGTAAGCCTGTACTGTGAGTGTCCTGTAAGTGTCCACCAAATGGCAGAATACTGTCATACTGTTACCTGAAAGTAACACTTAGTGGTGGCGGTGGATGGGTCCTGTACCTCTTGTTGTATAAGCATCCACTGAGTTTTTGAACTTATGTGTCTGTGGTGGTCAGAGTGAGCCGGCGATCCTGTGAGGACGGCCCGCTGCTTGAGGAGCAGGAGACGGAGGGCCAGCGGCAGCTGCACAGCCTCCTGCTGCAGCAGCTCCATACTGAAGTTGACATTGACCGGTCAGAAACTCTCTGTTTGTATCATGAAAATATAGCACTGTACTGTGTAACGAAAGTTCAATTCCAAACATCCATGGACATTACTTGATAGTAAACTTTGGAAACATTTAGTCTCCATATAGATTTACAGTCCAGTGCAATTTAGCACTATATTATATCCTATGGCCACATTTTGTTTTGTACTTCCAACAAACTTCTTACAGTGCAGCAGACATCCACTAGCCTGGAAATCCAGACCTATATCTGATATTGACCCACCTATATCAGATACAACAATGTGATTGGTGCAGCTTGGCTGCAAGGGCATAGTTAATGAGCAGCATTACTCAATGCCAAAGTAACTCGCTGAGCTAATTCAAATTGTTCTCTCGCGAGAACTCTAGATTTCCAGGGTAGACACCCACTGGGCTTAGGACAAATTTGAGATACAAAAATATACCACAATTCAATTCCTTGCCTTATGTTATCAGTACAATGTCTCAAATGTAGCAAAAATATTCTACAACATATCCCCTATTACTCACAAGCCAAATATCCTGTAGTGATTTATGCAGGAATCTGCCTTTAGATAGCAGATCTTGACAGTGCAGATTACAGTTAACCTCTCTATAGATGAATTTACTGTCACACAGTGACAGTAAAAAAAAAGGCAAGAATTGTGTTAATAAACCTTGCCTGTGTAGCTCAGTGGGAAAAAATAAGCAGTGTCTGCATTTTTATTCTCACCGGAGCTCTCTGTGCTCCCACGCTCTTGTTACTGTGACGTGCTTTGGATAAAAGCATCCATCAAATGCTCTGTTATGTTTCCTCTGCAGTGGCCCACAGAGCATCCTGGAGGATTTTCTTTTATACAACCCCCGGGGCAACATATTCTTACTGACTCAACCATGTTTTTGTCAGTAAATACGTTTAGGATATGTGACTTTGTAATGATATGTGTCTGCAGCTGCTTCTGCTGGAGCACACAAAGTCTTTGTGTTATTTTGAAATAACTTCTGTCCTACAGATGTGTAGCCAAGAGGCAGTGCTTTGCCCCGGCGGCGCTCTATCTTCCGTTTGGGGAACAGGCAGCTGGAGTGAGAAGCCTCCCCCAGTTCCAGGCCCTACAGGATGGGGAGAAGGAGCTGGCCAGCTTGCGGGAGCTGGGCCTAACCGACACCGAGATCCAGCAGTGGCAGAGCAGAGACGTACCGGAGGCAGCAGAGAAGGTGAAACTTGCCGGAGAGACAGAAGGAGCTAGGTTTGATTCCCGGCCCTACATACAGTATGTGGAGTTTGCATGTTCTCCTCGTGTTTTCTCTGGTTTTCTTAATACCAACACATTCAGGTCGCATGGATTGGAAAATCTAAATCTGCTTGTAGGTTTAAGTGGTGAGTTTCCTTTTTCCCCATCTTCTACTAGATTGCATGCATGGAAGTATAAGGCCCAAAATTTAATTTAATACCTTTTTTTTTTTTTTAGATCCATTATATTTAGTCTTTATTCCATTCACAGCTGGTGAAAAATGTACACCACATACAGTACATACATAAATATTCCAAATTACTTTCCATTTGGGGAAAAGTGGCAGCTGATTTTTTATGCTAAATATTTAAACAAATAAAATATATGTAGAAATATTTATGTTAATCAGATTAAGTATTAAATATACTTCTATAATTTTGTACAAATGTGGGCCAAATCAAACTTGTTAAGCTCTGTGGAAGCACTATAATATATATATATATATTTATGATCCAAAAACTGACATCTAAAAATCTCTGACCCCCAACTTTGTGCCCACACAGTCTCATGGTGTGTGCGCAGCTCCAGGTGCGAAGCAGCAGCGCCTGCAGGTGATCAGAGACAAGATTGAAGCCAGGGCAGAGCTCCTGTCCCGCCCACAGCGCTTTGCCGCCAGCCGGCCACTGTCACGCCGGGAGATGGAGATCGAACGAGCGCTTTTCCAGGGAACTGACCGCCTGGGTTTCCTCACTGCACTCTACCATAGAGGTACGGAGTGCTAGAGCGCGTCAACTAAACAGTGTTATATGTCTTCCAACCAGTATGAGGGACATGCTGAACTTGTTTTTGAAATGACAAAACAGAAAGGTGAAATGATAAAAGTGTTGCAGGTGAGATTTGTTCAATTGTTAAAAAACATCTCACCTCCAGCAGGTGAGACATTGACAGAGACTCAGTTACTATCACCTTTCTGTGGCTTGACAGATTGTCTAAACCAGAGCTGCTCAGAAACTCATAAAGGGATAGTTCACACCAAAATCAGAAATACATATTTTTCTATTACTTTTTATCAATCGAGATTGTTTTGGTGTGAGTTGCCCAGTGTTGGAGATATACTGCTATCTTATCCACTTATTAGTATTTATTCATTATTCTCATATCTCACTTATTATTTTATTATGTATTCATCATTCTCTATTCCAGAGCTGTTCGTACTGTTCATATTGTAATATAATAACATAATACTATTTATTCCAGCATCCTTTGCGCTATGCTCCACATTTAAAATAATAACTATCACAATTCACTCCTGCATACTTTGCACTCCTCATTGCACTATTATATTGTTTCTGTTTAGAGTAAGTATATATTAGTGTGTATATCTTGTTTGGTTGTTTTGTATGTGTAAGCACATTGTGAGCAACGAAAAATTCCTCATACGTGTCCTCATACCTGGCAAAAAAAGCTGATTCGGATATTTAAAATCTATCATTTTAACAAGTTTTCTGTTGGCCTATATTTTGATTGGCAACAGTGTATTCATTTTCCAACTTTTGCAATCATGTTATTGATTAAAGTTTTCAGCAGAAATCCATCCTGCAATCTTGGAATGATTTTTTTGCAAAATAATTTAGAATGAGTAAAGTAGGAAAATATAAAAACAACAATAAATAAAACTTTTTCAGAATAGAGATAAAGTTAAACAGGCTCTGCCATGTCCCATAAGTCCATGTCAGAAGACCTCACCTGTGTTGTTGTTGAGGCTGTTGTATTTTCCCTCACAGATAAAGATAACCTAGAGTGCCAGGAGGGGGCGTCGTCCTCTGACCCAATGGATTCTCTCTACAGAGACGTTCTCAGCAAGGAGAGAAAACCAGTTTCACTACAGGAGAGAGAAAAAAATGAAGCATCCCACCTGTCTACACACAGAAACGTACCTGGCCAGTTACAAGACTCACATAGAGGCAAAAAACAACCAGAAGAAGCCTCTAACCATCAATCAGAACTGCAGGGTGAAAAAAGTAGCCCGTTAGTACAGTCAGAGTCAAGTTCCAACCCTGCAGAGCAGCTGCTCGTTCCAGATAGACCGGGGCCCCCACCATCGGCTGCTCCACCACAGATTACTATAAGCCAGCCAATCGGCAGTCTCTGTGGAGCTGCAAAGGCCAGGTCAGGGGGACCACTGACTGTCAAAGGGGAGATTGAGACAATCTCAGATGAAGAAATCCTGAAAAACCGTGAATCTGAAGAAGGGATCCAGAGCATCTCGAGGTTCCGAAACTACCAGCCGGGAATACCCTCCAAGGCATCTACAAGCCACATACTGTTTATTGTTACTGTGTAAACCAGATGATCCTGATGGATAGCTCAGACATTTGTTTTAGGCTAGCTACAATGCTAATGGTTTCCAACACATCTAAAAAATAAATAATTTATCATTGGAGAAATTATTTTTACCAGTGAAAACCAGTCCAGACATTTAAAAACAAAAAAATCTGATTATATTAGTTTAGAAAGTATCTTAAAACAACAGTCCGGCGTCCATCTGACCATTGAAACAGGTTTTGCCTGCTGTAATAATTACTTTTATTCATACTGGCCATTAAAGTATTTTTTTAAAAATCCGCTTCCAATGTAAGTGATGGGGGACAAAACCCAGCAGTCGTGCAAGTTCACCTGAGACTAGTCTCGCTTTGCCAAACCTACCTTCACACACTGCGGAGGGGAGGCGGGTTCTGACTCGTCCACACAGCATTCCGCGATGGTAGAAAAACAAGGTTTATTGGCATTTCTTTAAACCAATCACAATTGTCACGGGCAGCGCTAAGCTCCGCACGGAGCCGCTGCAAAAAAGTAATGCGAGAGAAAACTCAGATTGGACAGATAGTCTAGCTAGCTGTCTGGATTTACCCTGCAGAGATATAAATTGACCACAATTTAAAATTCCAGCACAAAGAAAGAGAAAGGTAACGGACATACATCCGGCAGAATTTCCTGCAACACCGGAGCAATCCGGAGAAATATAGAATGTTTTTGCACAGAAAGAGAGCTGTGGATGTTGTCCCCCATCACTTGAAATTGCTTTTAGGAATGGATCTCTTGGCAGCCAGTATGAGCAGGATAAATGATTACAACAAGCAAAGACTGTTTTAATGCACTTAAAGGAGAATTTCGGTTGATTGCAACACGTAGCTCAGTTGTTTGGAAATTTGGAGTGCTGTCAGTAAAGAGAAAAACGAAAACACTGCCTACACCGTGTTATCCTCCTGCTAGAGTTAGCACCCAACAGGCTTAAACAGGGCACGTTTTAAACATGTTTTTAGCCTCTTAACATGTTCAAAATGTCATTAAAAGTGCCTACCCATGTGCAGGGATTCCTTCTGAGTGAACACAGTGAATCTGACTGCTGTAGATATGAAAGAAATTAATGAAAGTTGTGCTAATTCAGCTATGTTTAGTTCCTGAGTTGAGAGGGCAGTTAAAGAGCTTAGGGACCGTCTACAAACTACAACCCAGAAAACAGATAAAACAAAAATATGTAGGCTATCAATTTAATGATTCAATAAGGTAGTGTCTCCAAACTTACCTCAATTATAACTTATCTCCTACTAGTTGTCCTAAAGCACTTACTTTAAAAAAAATAAGCATATGCTTATTTTTGAAAATATGTTTGTATCTCTTTTCGGTGTTGTAGTTTGTAGACGGCCCTAAGCACTCCTTGCAGTATCATCACCGGAACTAAACACAGCTGAATTAGCACAACATTCATGCATTTCTTTTACATCTACTGCAGTCAGATTCACAGTGTTCACTTGGAAAGAAACAAAAAATGGGCCGTCAAAATAAGCGCTGAAAATGTCAATAATAAAAATATCAAAGAACTTTGGCAAAAACATAAAAAAAAGCACCCCTAACATTGAAAAAGTTACAAAGAT
Organism: Etheostoma perlongum; assembly: GCA_026937815.1. Taxonomy (NCBI): domain Eukaryota; kingdom Metazoa; phylum Chordata; class Actinopteri; order Perciformes; family Percidae; genus Etheostoma; species Etheostoma perlongum. The sequence goes on along the minus strand of CM049383.1, from coordinate 7,058,155 downwards.
GTTGTGAAAAAGCGATGATAAGGTTGAAAAAAGTGACCAAAACGTGTTTTTTTCATGGTTGACCGGAAGACAACACAAGGGTTAAAAGGCTAAAAACACATTTAAAACTTGCCCTGTTTAAGCCTGTTGGGTGCTAACTCTAGCAGGAGGATAACTCGGTGTAGGCAGCACCGATTGTTTACGTTTTTCTCTCTACTGACAGCACTCCAAATTTACAAACAACAGACCTACGTGTTGGAATCGACCGGAATTCTCCTTTAACGCTCCTAAAATGAATCATTAAAATGAAATAAATCATCTCACATCATTTAAAACCTCTGAGGTTGACAAAATTCAACTTGTTTCAGTCTGTCAAAAACAAAAGATGATTGTTATAAACTTGAATTGTATTTCCCTAAGCCACATCAAAAAGCTTCAGTTTAAAACAGAACACTACACCACATACACACTGACTGAACACAGTAGGACAGTGGTAGGACAGGTATAACTGTGGATCTGATCTGCATACAGCTGTCAAAACGCAGTAACTATTTATAGATACATAACCAACTCCACTAAGCACCTGCAGAGAGTTAATGAGGATTTTTGTTTATGTGCGTCTCGATGTAGGTGTTGTGTGTAAAGAACTTGAATGCACACGCCTCAGTGGCCCAGCTGGTGGCGCTCTTCTCCAGGTTCGAACAGGAGAACGGGCCGCCAGTACTTTACCGCCTGCTGACTGGAAGGATGAAGGGTCAGGCCTTCCTCACTCTGCCAGGTGAGCAAACGTTTTTCTCATAAAGGTAGTGGATGTGGTGCAGTGTGCTGCCTCTGTAACCTGGGAATGGTTGGTCATGATGTTTTATTTTTAACCAGAATTGACAACAGTCCATTTCGCTCTGGGCCAAAGTGACCGACACATTGACCAACCACAAATACACTGAGCTGTGTACTTTCCTTTATACATTACACATCAGCTCTTTTAGTAGCTGTATTTTTTTTTCTCTTGGCAGATGCTGAAACAGCCAAGAAAGCCTTGCAGTTGGTCCATGGATACCGGTTGCTAGGGAAACCTTTGGTGGTTGAGTTTGGCCGTGAGCGACAGGAAGAAGAGAAACAGAAGGAGACAAAATAACATTTAAAAAAAAAAAAATGTATTCCTGACAACAACTTGGGTACTCAAGAGCTGTGAATAACAGGCTGAGATGGAGGGGATTGTATATATTGTGTATATGTATATTGTTTTTTTCTAGATAAATTAGTGGTCATCTTGGCATTTTAATAAATGTCTGTTTTGCATCAAACTGCAGTTTGTCATGAGAATTTCAGTACCTTTTGTTAACCTTTTCATCATTACGTTAATGTATTTATGACAATGTAAGCAAGAAGGCTTAAAAATAACATGTCATAAAAACACAAATTATATTAAGAAAACTAACGAAAGCGGATAAACAAAACGGTGGAAAAAGTGCATTAATACAAATCACTTCATGGGACATGCAGTTACACTTTACTAGAAGGTATCTACATAAGAGTGACATGACACTGTCATAAAACAAACCATTCATAAATGTATGACATAACTCTTCTTTTAGTAAGTGTCATTTGGTTTTGTCATGACAAGTTTAAGGTTAGAGTTCATGTGTTCATTACTGTGTCATGTCACTCTTATGTACATTCCTTCAAGTAAAATGTTACCGGACATGCTATACCTACATATTAAACAATTTCACAACAACTATGAATGAATGAATAGCATATTTTGTAACCTGTATGTAGTTGTAAGCCTCAGACCTTACAGCCATATAATTCCCAGTAAATATTTGTCATTTTAAAAGGAGATTCTGTATGAATGTTACTTCTCTTTGATTAAAAAATATCTTCATAATTATGTCTATAATTAGGCCAGATTTTTACCACTTTGTCTCCAACATTTGTGAAGACACGGACAAAGCTTTTCACTCTAAAGTTGACTGACCAGGCAGTTCACACAGACACTAAACCCTCTGACATGAATGAATCCAGACATCTACTTGTTCAGTCAGAGGGAAGTACTTCTAGCATGTGATGTCATGAATGAATGTTGTTAGATTTAACTTACTATGTGATTCTATAAAGATATATAAACACTACAAACAAGACACAATGTTCAGTAATCATTTGGGTTAATACACAATAACTTACAATCAGTCTACTGTACATATTAACCAATCCAACTGCAGAGAAACATGAAGGTCAACTGACATGCTACGTAGGTGACCCCTGTTTAAACTCAATGTTATTCTTCTTTTGGACACTAGATAGAGCCATTCCACGATTAATGGCCATAAAACTGCATCCATAGAGGTTAGTTTGTTTAAAAGACATAACACACATAATCCCTACAGTCTCTTCTTATCTCCTTTCCTAGCCTCACATGGATATCATTGATGTACTGCAGCACTGAGCGCTGTGTTGTCAGGAGAAAAGAAATCTAAGCTTGTATGCACTCTCTCATGTGTTGAAATGTTGATGTCAAAAGTTTAACTCTTAAAGTCACACTGGTCTTGTTTTTGAGGAAACTAAAAGGAAACTAAATTCTAAAGTCCAACTAAGGAGCACGTTCTCTAAGGGACTCCAACAGCTTTGATGTCGCACAGACCGCTACAGGAAATCATTCCTACCACAGGCAGTACAACTTTTTAACACGTCATCACTAAGTGCAACCAGCACAATTGGTCTATTTACATTTTATCATACTATTTAAGCAGTTGCACATTTTTGTATTCTCATCTTGTATATATTCAAATATTTGTTCTTCTATTTTATCCTATTATTATTTCATGTTTATTGTATGTATGTATATTGTATCCTAGTATTTGTATTCTGTGCTGTGTGACTGATTTTGCTGCTGCAACACTGTAATTTCCCATTTTATTGGGATCAATAAATATCTATCTAACTATTTATCTATCTATCTATCTATTCTTCATTGAAATAGAAACTCTTGGTTGTATTTGTTTTGACTGCAGAACATGAGATTTAGGTCATGTTGACTTTTTCTAACAGCCTAATATGATTTGTCTTGCAATTTTGTGTTTCATATTTCTTTAAAACCTCAGAAATCAATGAGCCATTGCTTAGTTATAGACGACGATGAAAACTGGTATACAACCTAATATCATGATAGTAACAAACAACTGCAGAGTTGTTATTGGTGTTTACCTTATTTGTCTAACCCTTGGTTTCACTGACTGTATCTGTGACAAAAGGTGCTCAGGATCATCTCCAGTATGCTTTGGGGATTGTGTATCTTTCCTACAGGCTGTGTGTGCGTGCGTGCGTGCATGCGTGCGTGCGTGCATTGGTGCGTGCGTGTGTGTGTGTTCAGTCCACTTATCTCGTTCTCTCGGTCAAATGTGTGTGTGTTGGTTGAACCAGATAAGTTCCTGGCATGATTCCAGTTGCCATTTGGGTTTGACCACCAGGGATTGTGGTCTGCAGAATTTTATGTTTGAATTGAGGTCTAAGGAACTGCACCCTTACCTATCACCCCACAGTAGGCTTGTTCACTGAGAAGAACACTATGTATGCAGACTTCCAACAGTAATTAAGTAAATGCGGTGCCTCTAATTTATCATAAGCTCACACAGGCTGCCTTGCATTTTTGCAATGCATTGCAGTTGGGGAAATCACAAGATTAAATTATACTTCAAGTTAATTGGTACCCTACATTCAAAAATTTGTGTGAAAGAAAAGTAACCTTACTCTCATATGTTGTTGTTTTTCTGTAACAGCAATGCACATAAAAGCCACATCTAATGTAGCTCAGCTTAAATTCTTTCAGGAAGACCTAAGTTTTAATCAGTGCACTCCTAAATCAATTCAGCTGTTATCCTAATAAATGTACTTTTTTGCTGTATATAACTGTTGCATATATGCAACTAGTCTGTCCTAATTTAAATATAGCTCAGTGTAAATTCTTTCAGGAATACCTACTTTAATCAATGCTCTCTTCCTAAATGGAATTAGCTGATGGAGGCGATCACCTTCCTGCTTAAACAATCAGAATTGTACACAAATTGCAAGGGCCAATCACAGAATCACAACCCTGCTTTAAAAAATCTGTTTCTCCCTGTGCTGTTCAGCTGTCGTTGCAGGCAAAGATGCAACCCTCCACCTCTGCTTCCACCTCCAGTCATCTACTCCAGCTGACCGCTCTGGAGCTTCCTTTGGTCTGGTCTTCGGGCTCCTTTGTCGCCACCACCGGTGTCTAGATTCTATCTTAGACTTCGTACATTTTATTGAGCTGTACAATAAAAATCATTTGCATATCTGCAAACATGTCTCTCCTGATTGAATGTACATACAGTCTTACATGGAGTCCTAAAATGCCAAACTCTGATATGATGGAGCCTTAAGACAATGCATATTCTACTGCTCATTTAATAGACTATTGGCAAGTCCCCTCAGAACCAATAAAAGGTTAGCACAGACCCAAGACCTGTGCCACAGATAGCTAGTTGAAATAGAAATCATCAACAGCCTTTCAAGCAACCAATCTCACGGCCCACCGGTGAGTCAAACAGGAGCTGCATATTTTTCGGACTAGTGGCTATGTTTGTTTTGGTTTGTTTGTGTTGATCTTCTGTTTGCCTTCAGTTCAAGGCTGTGATCTTTCTCTATTCTAGACTGTAAAACACTATCAGAATCTCATCTCTGACAACAACACTCTTTAATTATTACCAGCTGTTCTATAAAAGAGCCTTTGTGTACCATTTATTGTAGGCTATGTACATACTTTGAAGTTGTGTTTTCAAGATACTAAGAGCAATACTTTTATTTAATACAAACCTACATGGCTGATATTCCTGTAGCTATCTCACCAACATCTGCAATGTATATAACTGTTTGTGAGCAGCTTTTCTATATTGCATTTTGGGACAGTTAGTGCCTATCAATATCACTCTAAAAACACATCTTGTCACGTTTTTAGTGTGAATGCACAACAAACTCAAACCCGCCTAGAATCTCTGTTCTATTCTTAATTTTGGGGCAGTTTTAGAAAGAGCCTCAAACGAGCGCCCGAAAGCAAGGTAAGGCTAGATATGGTGGAGAGAGAGAAAGAGTAAACCAAAGAGATTCATCACTAGAAGTCTAACTGTAGCAAGCATCTCACTGTCATTAATGTTATCCATATTCAGATTTTTTGACAAAACAAAATTATATATTCAACTAGAATAAGCCTGGAAGTCGGAAAAAAGAACGGAAGTACAACGAGACGTTGTCATGGAGACGTTAGGGTTACAACAGCCAAAGAAAATCTTACCGCGGTCCTCAAAGCGACCGCTTCCAAGAGATTGACAGGAGAGGGTGGGAGTAGCGACAGTGATGGGATGCCCGTTACCAGAGCAGAAATGTTTTAAATATTTGATGTAAAAGATGTTAAAAACAACAGCCTACCTTGTTTTATTCAATGTGTTTTTATTAAATTGTTTTTAAATAAAATTATTTTCTTTATGAAAACGTGTTACAAAAAAAACTTACAAAAGTGTGGGTCGACTTATAATCAGGGTTGTCTTATATTCGGACCAAAACGGTATATAAAATGGTGGGGGGGGGCAAAAATTCAACAAATTCAAGAAAAGTTAGCGTTTATTTCCAAATTTTAAAAAAAAAACGTTTTGTGGTGGGGTTTTTTAATCAGTTGAGAAAAAGTTGTTTTATGTTCTGTAAATCCATCGCTGATAATCAGCAGGAAACATCAGCCATCATGAACAATCAACTGAGACCAAACCTGGTTTCATCTTGTTTGTCCCTCTGATAAAGAATTATCCAATGTATCCATGTCGTGAAACACATTTTGTATCATGACTCAGGAAGCAGTTGCATTGACCCTCAGACTGGCAACAAATAAATGAAACAAGTGATTTTCACACTACTGACAATATGTAGAAATATACCTCAAGATGTGCCAAGTGCAGGCTTGCCCCCACCGCTGAGAAATATCCTGCCAACACCCAGCCAACATTTTTCTTATTTCAGCTTGCAAAGACCAAACTGAATGTCAGACCAAATACACATGACATTTTTACATTATAAGTGATAATAAGGCACAATATTTATTAATATGAAAACAGCATTAAAAACATTTCTTTCTGAATTGTAAAGACAATTACATTTTGATTTAGTAAGACGTCTAGTGTCCTGTAACTAATTAACAATGAATGGACTGTAATGTGTCAATAACATGTTTGAGCTGTAGATGATACAGTACTGCGAGAAGTGTATATAAATATAAGGGTTGGGTTCAGGTTTTACATTGAAAACAGTGGTAAATATATAAACACATGCAGCAAATAGTTATCAACATTGAACTGTCCAAATAATAGTCACCGAAAATCAAGCGAAAGTCAAAATGTTCCCTGGATATTACTAACATGTTCAAAGAGTCTAAGAGACCAAATCAATGTATTTATGTTTCCATAACCCATTTAATTTTACAAAGTACTTCTGCCTTGTTATTTCACACAAACAATCAATGTATCTGTTGGCTCTTTATATAATATTTGTGATATGTAAAAGTTTAGAACTGTGTCCCTCCAATCCAATTCGTCAGTGCGTGCCAAACCATTAGGTACCAATGTTTTGATAAAACGCATTTTAAAATGGGAATAATATGAGCGGAAGGACTCTCAAATGTGTTGTTAACTAACTTTTGAACAAGCAAGATTCTTGCTCCGTCGAGCAGACATAGTGAAAACATTTGATTAAATACATTACATAAATACATGTAATTGAAGGTAAGTTGTCAGAGGATCATATTTAACAGTGTGATGAAGATACAGTAACCTCAGACATATCCTGTGATGTCATATCCTGCCGCAGTGGACTTCTGGGCTCCCTGGATTCCTTGTGCACTCGACTGGGAGCTGTGACTGGTACCGCGGACCAGCGTCTGCCCCCTGCTGGCTGTGTTGATGCCGCCCACCTGCAGGGTGGGGTTGTGGTAGGTCTGTGAGGTTGTCCGTAGCCCTGTGCCCGGCACGCCGCCTCCTGCTGGGTATGGATACCCTCCGCCATGCCGTCTCCCACGGCCGCCATTATGTTCCTCACAGCATGACACAGACAGCATCCCCCCTCCCAGCATGGAGATAAGCGCAGAGGCCAGACCAATAAACAGACACTCCCCCAGCTCAAACTTCATACTGGAAGGCAAGTTGGGTTGGTAGAAGGTCTGGACCACCTCGTGTGTGGTCCATGCCACCGGAATGAGTGAAAAGAAGCCGGAAGCAAGGAACAAGCACCCGCTGGCACCTGCCACACGACTCTTAACTGTACCTGCGCCCTCCAAACAGAGAGTGCACTGCATCCCCAGGGCCGCCATGGCAATAGCGAGTATAGATAGCACAATGGAGATGATCATGAGGGCGCGAGAGGCCTGCAGGTTGGAGGGCAGGGACAGCATGGAGTTGTAGGTCTCGCACTGAAAGGCCCCTGTGCTCTGATAAACGCACTCCATCCACAGGCCCCTCATGTTGCCCACAGCCGTGACAATATTGGAGCCGATGTGGGCAGAAATCTGCCAGTATGGCAGCACTGTGGCGACCATGGTGCCCAGCAGCCCCAGCAGGCCCAGGAAGAAGCCCATCAGCTCCAGAGCTGCTGATGCCATGGCAACAGCTGTGATGGAAGAGACCCAAAAGCAAACACAGAGAAGAGATGACTAAACTGACCCAGAAACTACAGTAGTAAGCTTGCTGACAAACATTTTCCTCTTTTGTATTCTTAATTATTTTAGCCATTTTATTTATGAGATCATTGATTCATTCTATTTTGATAATATGGTATGGTCCTCCATAGTGGAGTTTATGCTGTTTATGGCAATGGATGACAGCTACAATGACAGTGTGTTTCCGCCCTCTGGACTGACAGTCCTCTCTGCGCTGGAGAGTTCTTTTCCAGCTTTTGCATATTAGACAGGTATTGGCTTTTGAATCTGTGATGTACCAAATCTAGTTGACGCAAATTTGAATCTCAGATTCAGAAGTCAGTATTGCAGGGTCTGCTATTTTAGGGGACATAAACATCTAAGTGGAGAGGATATTTAGGTCAATTGGCTTTATTGGTTCAACAAACCAATACAGTTATTAGCACACAGTAGCTTTACTTTTAGTACATTTTACCTATAACTAGCAGTTTGTTAACAAGTGAAATCACATACACACAGTATAACAGGAACTGTAGCTCATTTTTATACTGTATTAGTACTGATATACAATTTTATTAAGGTGTAATTGCCAGCAAAGATGTTTTTCAGCCATTTTGTATATGTTTTGTTGATATTTCTGTAATTCTTTTCACCAAGAGAGCAATATTGCAGCTGTCAGAAATTTCTGTTATCTCGCACCCAAAATTACTATTTACAACTAGGAGGCTGACGTAAAAGGTCTTTACTTGTCTGCTTGTAATTACAGTCTGTAAGATAATAACATTAAGGTGGCATTACCTGTGTCTGGGAAACTGTCTCGTTCTATATGGCGAAGTCCAGCCAGCTGGCAGATTGAGTTAACATTAAGCTAAAACAACCCCAACAAACAGTGATGCGACTAACGCGTTTCAAGTCAAACCACATACAACTGATGAAGAACATAAAGTGGACAAACCAATGAAACAAAAAGCATCTAAACATCAACACCTTATGACAAATGTTAGTTAACAGCATGTATGTACAGTATAGATACTGTATTATGTTTCCCATATCACTTATCAGTTACCTTCAATTTGTTCTTATTTAGTGCAAGTTGTGTTTGGTGAAAGATTACAATATTGTTTTTAGGTTGTTCTCCAAATTATGCAGTTTTTGACCAGTTAAGCAGCAGCCAATGATTTGGCTCTTTTGAAACTCCACTAGTAGTCTCATGTTGATTTGCAAACTCGAGTGCTGATTGCCAGACATAATTTAAATGCTGACTAATACGTCTATATTTCTTATGGTGCAACTGTAGCCATTCAAATGTAAAACCCTTGTGTCCACTGCTTGTACCTTTATACAATCAAAACATCTTATCACCTTAAAATACAGTAATATGTACCACACACACAATCATGCAGTCCACTTCCATGCATTACCTGAGACTGCTGCAGATTATGGAAGAGCCAGACGCTGGACTAGTTGAGGATTTGATTATGTTGGTTTGCTGCAGGAGCTGAAGTTGCAGCTGGAGCAGAAGATGAGGAGATAAAGGATGAAGACACAGTAGAGCCCGCAGCCTGGTACAGATTGTATTCACCTCTGGATTTTACTCCTGCTTCTACTTGCTGTATCAGACTCTGACTGCTTCCTCAGACCTTGACATAGTCACAGCTGTTGTGGCGCTGCTGTACTTTTAATAAGCACTTACTCCGCTGGCTGCATTGGACCAAGGGAGCCAAAAATCACTTTTTGGGCTCTTGAAGATGAAATATAATCCTTTGAGTTCGATATACTGTCTTTTGCGAAACACTTTCCACTTAAAACACCAATAATGCAGGACAATCAGCACAGTTACTGTCTGCACTCCTGCACATTGTCTCTCTGTCACTGTCTCGTGTTTGTTAAAGTCTGTGATCTCTGTCCCTCATCCAGACCTTCACCTACTGTCACGTATACACACACTGACAGTGTGACACACACACATGCATGATCATTGCCAGCCAGGTTAATCATTCTCCCATCAGTCAAAACAGGTGGTACACTATCGGCAGCAGCTCGCTCCAAACATTAAACGTTCAGCAGACCCCTGTAAGAGTATGACTATTTCAGGATATTAGTCCTCTGTGTAGTTGGGTGAAAATGTTTAATTCAGCAAAAGATTTAAGTGTCATATTACTTTAATGAAAAGAGCTAAAAAAAAGACAGTTATCCTTTCATGTTACGGGGAAAGAGCCTCTGTTCAGTCTAATCCCCCAAATTGCTGGTGAATGTTTTTTTTGTATTTTTAATTAAAATCAGCTATGGAATAAACTAGCCTGCAGCAAGAAAAATGAGGAGTGAGTATAACGCTTTTGAAAAAATGTATTTAGTTTTTTGTTTCATTTTGCATCTTTTTTTGGGACGTTCTCGAAAGAGACGTTTCCCTCTGTGTGACACGGGATGTAAACAATGTGTTAATCTGGGCCTTACTTTAAATTTTCATTTCATGTTCCCTTTATTGCTTCTTCCTTCCTTATTTGCTTCCTATATTGCTTCCTTCTCTCTTATTCCTTTGTTCGCTCAGTCTGCGAATTCATGACTTTGTTCATTGATCAGTCCATATTCATCTGTCCATTCACTCATTGTTGTTCTATTTCAAACAATAGAGTGAACCCTAACCATTGGAGGATTTTTTTTAAATCCATTTCCAGTGACTCAACAATACATTTTGGCACTGTAAAACAATATTCAGCAGGGTGTTCTTCAAGAATTACTAACTGGTTTCTTTTTATATAATGTGTAATAATGATGTATCCTTTAAATTCATCAGTTGTTTTTTTACCATTATTGATTCTAATGTAACACCATACATGTCTACAATTATTTTGATGGCACTTTCCGGACTCCATACAAAAACCTGCCATGACATATTTTGAATTTACTGCTCATTTAAGCTGACACCAAACTTGGCTGCCTGCTGTATGTCATCATCCATCAACTGCTTGCTGGGTTGTCCATTTGACTGCTAATACTCAGAGCTACAAAAACAGCAACGCATAACAATAAATAATACATACCATGTCACTGTATCTTCATGAATGTGCCCTTTACTTGTTCGGTCAGTGGCAGTGTCATCTAAACTGTTTACATGTGCCATTAGTATCTTTATCGATGTTAGTAACTACAGTCACCCAGTTTGCTGCTGATCCCGTCCTGAAGCTCGAGCCTTTAGTTTCTAATCCCTCCAACCGGCCCTCACATTGCAGCAGCATCATAATGGGATTAACGCGTAATCCAGTCACTTCCCCTACGAAGAAGAATGAGAGGGCAACGTCCACACACTCAGAAACACTGAGCCATTATTATAAATCACAGAGGGGCATTATCTGCACACACTGCATACTAATGAGACAGCTCAGGTCGGCCTGTGACCATTTGTCATATTGTTGTGATTGGCTGGTGGTCAGTTACTCTGAATGGACGAGAGGAACATAGAATATAGTGGTGCGTAATGCTAATTTTAACATCACAACCATTCAATCAGACACACTTTTGGTGGTGTAACTTTGTAAACTAGTCATAAACATGCACGATACGGCCAGAAATATGCAAACATCTGGACATTACACCCCTATTTCATTGTTAAAAATGTCATTCCAAAGCCACTGGGCATTGATCTGGTGCTTTAATAGCCTCAACTCTTCTGGGAAGGCTTACTACAAGATTCTGGAACCTGGCTACAGGGATTTTCGGGAACAATTTATAATAATGGTACATGAATTATCATGAATTCATTCATGTAGTACTATCAGTAATGTATAAGAATTAATGGCACATTACGCAGGAACAATGCATTAATTAATGCATCAATTAAGGTGTTTGACTCATCATGATTTCTAATTTATTAATGATGTTCATGTCTTCTTAAAAACTACTGACCTGTCACAGCAGTGTACATACAGTATATTCTGAAAGATTGTAGTGTTGTTATCATTACTTCATCGTGTTTCTGGCCCTGCAAATAAAGTGCTGGCCTGGTCCATCTTTATCACTGATAAATAAGATGAATGGGTCCTTCCATTCCCCTACACACACACAGAATGCAGGCTATCTAACTATCTCCAAGATTAATAAGCCCTCCACTGGCAGCAAAGCATTTTAATTCCAAGCTCCAGCACCATGAACAATTCATATTCAATTCAAATTGAAATTTATTTGTCACATACACAATAATACACAGTACAATGTGCAGGAGATAAAAACAATAAATAAAATCCCTAAAAAAATTAATACAACAACACAATAGAGTAAGAGAATAGAAAATACTTGCAAATCTAGACTGAAATGATCTTTTCACATGCATGAATAATTTAACCCTGACTATAGGACCTATAGGTCTACCTTCCTAAGCATTGGTTTCTGTTCTGCCCTGAGTGTCTGGTATTTTGTTTATGTGCTACAAACTATTTATTTGTAACAAGACACTTAATGTTATACCTTATATAATCTTACTTACTTATAATAGGATTCCCCTTCATTAGAACTAAAGGTACTAGCCCATGACTAAACCATGAACAACAACCCTCAGACCAAAACTCCACCGACGTCTGTTGGCAGGAGCTTCCTGATACTTTTTGTAAATGTACTAAACAGAGGCCACCAGGGGGGCTGTAAGTTTGACACATTAGTCATCAAAGTTTTCATTTTCTGGGAAGTAAAAAAAATCCTTTATTACTGTTGTAGTAGGCATTTGAGAGAGGTCAAATATTCTCGAAAACCTCAAAGAATAACATGTAATACTTAACTGAAAACAGTTTAACCACTAGGTTTTATTATGTTTAAGAAAGGGAGTGAGCAAGTTTGAAAGGGATGAATATGAACTGCTCCTAGGCTTTCTGGGGAGGAGGATGTAGTTCATGGCTCCTGTCACTAGATGGCGATAACAAGGCAGTTTTGTGCTTTCTGTACAGTTTGATTTGAATGTGATGATGTGAAGAGAGTGAAGCAGAGTGCTGGGCAGGGGCGATACTACCATCAGACCTTCAGGGGGGTTCAGCCCCTAATGAGAATGTCACTCGGATACACCCCCCCCACACACACACACACACACACCCCCAGATAACAATGAATATATTTATCTATCATTTTAACAGAGGATAAATGCAAAATATTAAACATATAAAAGAACTACGTAAGTCCCTTTATGGACTACCAGAATCAAATCAAAACCTTTTTCTTTGAACCTGTAATTGTTTGTCCTCTGTCACTAACAGACAAATTGGCAAACTCTAACTTGAAGCACTAAAATGTATTTGAAAAAAAAAAGAATTTGTTTTTAATTATAATTGTTATGGGGGCTATGTTACAGGGACACAAATATGACAGATGCAGTACAATACATACGCAAATTCATGGACCAGTGGCATGCAACAGGTCTTCACAATATCACTTAAAAAGCACAATACGCATAGCAACGGCTCCGCCATATGTGGCAGCTGCCAATAATAGCGGATATGGCACAGTACTTTGCAAGCTGTTTAGCCCTCCTTTTGGCCATCCCAAGTTGTTGCAGCCCTCTTACTACCAACCTGTGTGTGTGTGTGTGTGTGTGTGTGTGTGTGTGTGTGTGTCTTAGGCTACCAAATAGGAAAAAAAGTAGTCTGCACCTATAGCTTAGCTCTGAGATGGTGTTTAGGAGTGGTTTGTATGGAAAGCCTCCTCGATGCCGGGATCAAAGCTGCAGCCTATCTCCAAAATGTACACCTCACTGGACTCCTCATTGATAATAACAACATCTGGTGTATTGGCAACCAGGTGTAAGAAAATACTAGGGTTACAATAGCAGTGCTGAACCATGGATGGTTTTACCTGGGAATGTTTGTACATTCTTACTGAGGGTGGAAAATGGTTTGATATATCTTTCACTATGAGGTCTACTATTCTGTCATGACATGCTATGTACATTCCTTTGTAGGCATGGCAGCCATTAAGGATGTGTGACAGTGTTTCAGTGATGTGTTCTGAGGTGGGATGCAGGCAATGAGGGACATGAGTTGTTGGAAACCAGATAGAGAGGTTGAGTCTGGTAGGGAGGACTTGTAATCTGTCTTTTACTGTAAATATGAGAATGTCCTCATTGAGTGCAGGGTTCTTGAGGAACAAGTGAGACACAGAGTGATCAGCAAAGGGAAGACATGCAAGTTTCCCCTGAAGTTTCAGTCCGGTCCAGTGTTGTTGTTGATGAAGTTGGTGTAAGTCCATAAGAGTTTGCCGGGCAGCTGCAAATGTTAGCAGGTGGCTGTGACCACCATATGCGGCCTTGACAACATTGAGAGGGGCAGGTATAATGTCCTCTGAGACCATTACAGTTTCCAAGTCTTATTTTAAATCCTAGTAAGTGGGGATCTGAACCTTGTATTTTCTTAGGTCCAGGAACAGGAGCCAGCTCCCTAACATCTTTGTTGTTACTGTTCAGCATGTTCAGAAGATGGGAAATCTGCATGCTGGTGTAGATCCACTCTGTTTGGTACTCCCAGTCCCCCTTCCAACTGGAGGTGAAAGATAATGTCATGGGTGCTGTGTGTGTGTGTGTGTGTGTGTGTGTGTGTGTGTGTGTGTGTGTTGAGTCCAAACCATTTTCGCACTGAGCTCACTGGTTTATTGTTCATTTCACTTAGGACTTTCTTCTGAATATGAGTGTTGGAGAACAGATGTTGCACTTTTGACAGTGCTACCTGTCTGATAGCCTCCAACTTCATAGTCAGAGGAAGTGGGCATCTGTCAATCAGACACACACACACACACACACACACACACACAAATGATGTGAACAGAAAGAATTGCAGCCAGGTAAGTTCACATTTTACAGTATATGGGATATTTGTTCTTAATCATGTGACATTGTTTTGGATGACGATCTCATTTTAAAAATTAGTGACAGGAAAATAACGAGCAGTTAGTGACATCTTGTTGTTTTCATACTGCCAGGGAAAACATTCAACAATCAGCAAATACACCCACCAAAATGGAAATATATTAAAGCTTTAGTGCATAACTTTTTGATATTAATAAACATCTTGTTACATTCATGCCATTGCCAAATAAGTTGCTACAAAGCTAAATAAGACTATCCGCTCCACACAACTCTCTCTGTATTACTCAGCATGGCTATGTTCAGAAGATTGTGTCGTCCGGTGACTTTCCCACGCAGAAACTCAAGTGAAGATAAGAGTCCATCATGTTTTTTTTAATCCTCCTTAGCTTAGCAATGAGGAAATAATGTTTTCTGGAAGAATAAGGCTTAGTTGGTTTGTATTGTATAAAGGTTAATTTCTTAACTTGGCTCCCGTTTCATCTAATTACTCACATTAACTTCAGGTGTGCAAAAACACACATTCTGCTGTAGTTTAGTGCATACCATAGACCGTTAACAGTCTGTGGTGCATTCCCAGAAATCCTGTCTATAGGTGAGTCTCACAAAGTAGACTCAATATAGAACTGGAGTGACCTCTGGTGGCCAATAGAAAAAACTGTCACATTTTAACAATTAGCTGCTTGAGAGTTTTGTAACAACCTCCAGACATTTGGTTAACAAGCTCCTTCACTCTCATTGACCTTCCTACAGATCTGTTCTTTTATTTGTCCAGAAGTGTATTGTTCCCAAGTACCAAGATTGCAAGATTGTAGTCATCCCTGCTACATTTGAGAGTGGGATATAATTGTTATTGTCACCACCTGAGAGGATTTTACGAGGCCTTTGTGTTTCCACCATAGATAAATGTGTTCCCGCCATAGATATATCTATGTGTTCTCGTCATAGATATATCTATGTGTTCCCGTAATAGATATGTCTATGTGTCCCGCCATAGATATTATCTATGTGTTCACTCCTCAGGCAACCAAATGGACTTTATGGACGTGACCAGCAATAAGTGCCAAGTTTCTGTTGATAACCACAACAATGCAGTGTACCAGCTGTAAATGTATTTCACTGTACACTATTAAATGTTTAGTACTGGATACCATAGCAGACATAGAGCAACATTAGCATTGATGTTATTGTGTCTCAGGATGTAGGCATACAGGGGAAAATAGCAACCTCCTGTGGCTGGAAATGGGTTTTATAAGAGCAGTGAGACTGAACCAAATAAGATGAAAAATGCTTAATTCCTCTGTTGAGCTGAGGTGAACTGCATAGTTTGATTATCTGTCGGTTCATCTTTAACACTTAATAGACCTACACTTTGGTTTTTGTACTAATTAAATAAACAACATTGACTATGTATTTTAATAAGCTTAAGATGTGCTGGTAGGTGGATTTTGTCCCATCTGGAGAGATCCATTCTAGCTGTTTCAAGTGTGTACCATTTGCTAAATCCTAGCTAAACTTAGCTAACTGGCTGCTGGCTAAAGCTTCATTTTCAAGTGCCAGGGAGAGAGTAGGACAATAGTAGCTATCTTTTATCTAACTCTCAGCAAGAAAGCAAATCCATAGTTCTCAAAAATGTGGAAATGTTCGTTTACTTAAAATAAGTAGATGAATAACAAAATAGAGCACAAAGCTAGAATAAATGTGCTAAGCGTATTGTAAGGCAAAGTACCCAAGAATAACATCAAACAGTGAAGAATAAGGACTAGCTCACTGTATGCAGTGCAGCAGTAGGTCTCTGTTTCGCGGTACTGTCAAACTGGGGCAGGGGCACTCCCAGAAGACAAGCTGACCAATCCCAGTGGTTCTCAGTGTGGACTTTTCGTTCCATTGACCAATCCGAACGTTTTAAAATGAGCCGGAAAAGGTGATGTGATACATACATGGACTGAATCCATATTAAGGTTTTGACCCCACCCACCACAGACACAGAGAAATATGAAAATGAATCGCCCACGCGTTTATGGATTCACGTGTTGACATGGAGGGTAACCAGCTAAATTGGCTCTATCGTTCTTCAATACATTCATTATTTTTCAGATATCTTCTCAAATCTGCCTATTAACTGTCTGTATAGTTTGTGCTCGACCTCAAAGATAGCCCTACACCAAACTCACATTAGAAGTTTCACTATTTAATGTTACATTACCTATTAACGAATGTACGAGCACTTTTTGTGAATTAATATCTTATAAACGTTAGTAACCAGTTTTCAATTCGGCATACGTATGATGTTTGAAACAGCACTGCATTCGTGTAAAATGTTCATTTTAATTACTGGCACAACATGTTTTCCATTTGAAGATGCATTGTCAAAGGCGGATGAAGAACACTGGGAGCCGTGTCATAAATGTGGTATATTATGGCAGAAACGTTATTTTGTAGATTGTATTGATGCCGAACAACAAATGTAGTAGGCCCACCAACGATTGGAAATGACACTGAGTCATGCGTTTTGAGTCATGTATATTGAACCGATAAACACGGGCCAATTAAAATCCCCCTCCTTTTAAACGGAGAACGTCTCGGAGATGAGCTAGACTGTAGTTTACACTCATCTTCCCCCCAGGAGGCTCTGTTTCCCAGCCCCTTTGTTCAGTCTAGCCGGTGGGTTGAGTCAGAGGGAGGCTGTGCTAACCCAACATATCCATGTCACTGTGGGAACACCGACAAGAGTGAGAACAGGCCGGGAAAAAATAGCTGATTATCCGGGAGACCAGACTGAGACTGTTAGCTTGTTTAATCAGAGCCAGACAAGAGAAAAGTTGATTTTGAGTGTTGCTGATGCTGCGTTTCGTTTCGGGAACCGTCAAGACCTGCGTGCCAGTGTTCGGCTACGTAAACAGCGGTACATGTCGATTGGCTTCGCTCTTTGGTAGCTGCTTTAGCTATCTTCCTGGACAAATGAACCGGCAGGCTAACTGCTAAGCCATCACCGGTCTATTGCTGACACCGTGCAGTTGTTGCCATCATCCACTGATCCACGCTGACTCTCCCTTTCAGTTTCTGCTCAGCATCCATATTTGCATCCCAGGGAGTGGCAACCACTGATCCCTCTCTTCTGGCAAGAAAATTGAAAGTTGGCCGGTTGTCGGACACCCTCCGGACGCTCCAATTTCCCATAGCAATGTGAGTATTTTCCTGTATTGATGTACTTTTATGTCATTTTTGCTGGGAGGAACTCGGGGTTTAAGTGAAGGGCAGTCTGGACCACGTTGCCGCAGTAGCTACAACAATGGATCAAACTGGCGTTGTGTTACATTTTGTTGAGGTGCGCATTATCATCCCAACGCTTTCATCCTGTTTTCCCTCAAATCAGGTGTCGATTGGAAAATGAATTAAGGCCTATATGTAGAAATGCCTCGGACATGTGAAAATCCTAGCATTCGGCACTCAAGGGCCTTATTTTTGACTTCACTTATAGGAAAACCATAATTCTCGACAGGTTTCTTGTATTTATTGTTCAACAATGAAAATGCATTTTTATTATCTGGATGAGCCGAGTGTAAATATTAGGCTATGCCTATGTTGGATTTGACTAGCCATGCCTGGAATCTGTTTGTTTTTCGCCCTGTGTAGTTTAAAACCTCAACCAGATGTGTGTTGTTTATTGCAGCTATATAACATATCTTCTTAATGGCCTTTGGGCCAAGATGCGTAGACCATGCTGCACTTGGGCACCGGCCTACATTAACTATCAGGCATATTATTAAATTGATAAGTTCACCATGAACGAATGTATGAAGCAATGAGGT
The DNA here is from genome assembly GCA_026937815.1 of Etheostoma perlongum. Classification (NCBI taxonomy): domain Eukaryota; kingdom Metazoa; phylum Chordata; class Actinopteri; order Perciformes; family Percidae; genus Etheostoma; species Etheostoma perlongum. Next base: position 7,039,839 of record CM049383.1, on the reverse strand, counting down.
GTTATTATTAATGCTGAATTTACTGTGACATATGTAACGATTATCACAATACTAATAGGCTTATTGCAAATAGGCTACTTTTAAATGTTACTGTTAGATTGCCAGGTGTTTAATTAATAACCTGGATACAACTTGTATAAAAACTGTCAAAAACAGACATTGACAGAGGTAAGTATAACTAGACCAAACAACAACTGAACTTTAAACATGTCAGCCTTGAGCTGTCAGCTTCTTGATCTGTAAGTGTTTCGCTGGGCCACTACAGTGTTATGTTGTTCATGAATGAGATCCTCCAGCTGAGGGCTCCTTGCCTTGCTCAGGGACACTACTGCAGTAGTGTAGTAGTGGTATTACAATTTGGGAATAGTGCTTAAATGTAATTTATTTCTACATATACATAGGTTTGTCATAATTACCAGCCAACAGCACAAAGGTGAACATACTTGTAGCCAGAGTGCTTGGATATTTTTCTGTTACTGTTACCAGTGAAGCTTCTTGGTGTCACTTAAGCATGGTATATTAAAGCATTTTACACTCCTAAATGTAAACGAATCCCAATATGATTCTTTGTTTCTTTTTTGTCATTATATTTGAGTGTAAAGTAGGATGAAGACCAGAAATATATAAATAAGCTGCATACTGTAAATCAAACAAAAATTGTGCCACAGGTCCAGGGTTTCTTCTGTCTGTGGCTTCCAATATTTTCCTTTAACTGGCAACACCTTGTCACGGTTTATGGCTTATATATATTATGACATGAAAAGTCTAAAAAGGAAGAATTCCACAAGAAAAAAAGGAAAACAAATAGAATACAAGTCAGAAGAAATACACTTTTTTCTTTCTTTTTTATCAATTATGACCCCTCAGATGTATCTAGTGACTCATCAGTGGGCCCTGACCCCCATGATACTGCACTAAACCATGAATCCCTGCACATATTGAAAGCATGCACAAAATATTCAAGTCATGGTAAGATTAGAAATTTCAATAAACCTTTGGAAAAATAACTTGCATTGTTCTGCTGTACAAACAGCTACACATTTCGTGCTCCCTGCCATCTCATATATTCCTGTTCCTGTGAAAACCAGTTGGGCATTGTTCTACATCAACAGTCTGGTCCATTCATACATATTTGACAGTTGGGCCTACAGGTTAAAGAAGTGAGCTTGTGACTAAGAGGTTGTTGGTTCAATCACCAGACTGGCAAGATTTAATCTGGGTGGGGAAAGTGAAAAGACCCTGTGGTGTCCCTCCCTCATTACCACCACTGTGGTGCCTTTGAGCAATTCCTTTAACCCAAATCCGCTCCAGTGGAGCTGCTCAGTGGCCTGCATATCAGACTGTGATTGGGCAGCTTCCAGGTATGAATGTGTAACTGTGTGAATGTGACAGGTCGTTGTTGCAAATGAGAATATGTTCTCAATTGACTTACCTGGATCAAGGTATAAAAAAACATATGCAAGCACTCATAAGTGCTTATGTACATTTCTCTTAACTGTTCCTATATTTATCTCAACAGCTAAACATGGAGAGCGACAGCCACCATTCCCACATCTAGTGCCTGATCCACAAGCCTTCGTCACCCAGGGAGGAGCTCTCAGGTCCTGGCCGTCTCCTTGCTTCTGTAGAATGAATATGCTCAAGTCCAGTGGACTGAAAATCCCTGGCCGGGGGCCCAAGCATTCCAGCCCAGTGGGAAGGACCTCAGCGGGTGGAACCTCCAGCCCTCTTGTCCCTAAAGACAGTAAGTAACTTCCTTCTTCTGAGCATTTGTTTGTGTTAATGACTCAGTAGAGCACAGCTGCATTAAATTAAATGCACACAGAAGCTGGGAAGTGTTTTCTTAAGCTTAATCTCCCAGCGTATTTATTGGAAGTTCTCCAATGCAACCTTTTTCTTTTTAGCTTTCGGCAGTTTGAATGGGTGCCACACTCTGTCCATTTAAAATAATGTATATTTATGTAGATGTATGCATTTATATATTCAGCCGGAGAGACTTTAGACTCAAACTTCATCCAACTTGGCCAGGGTTTGAAAAATGCTTTAAATGGGACATATTAAAAAAAACTCAGTTTGTCAGTGCAAGTGCACATACATTTTAGTAGCCGGAGTGCCTACTAACCCACAAACCCACTCAGTTTTTTTGTGGGCTGCCTGGATTCAAGGGATACAATTGCAATAAAGACTTTTCATAACAGTTAGGGAAATATGTTTTATGATCCACAGGCACAGCACTAAAACAGCATTTGATTTTATGTGGATCTAGGTTTTTATATATCCTGTTATATATATTAGAGCTCCATTATTGTCCAAAAACTAACTACAACCCATCAATGAGCCCCACTATTGCACTGGCTGACATCTTCCTTTATTAGGAAAGCCGTGAAGTATTGAGAGACAAACTAACGCACAGGCATTTGTCTCTTAATAGTATTTATTGCCAATAACACAAATATAGAATACCGCTAGCCTTGTCCTATCAGAAATCTCAAAATGAATAGGTGAAATGTGGACATGTGACTTTTACAACTTAGACATTACAGCTACTGAAAACGGACTACTCACGGAAATCACAGAAAACAGACCTCTCTGAAAAACACTCATCAAAATTACAACCCCTGCCTGCAAAAAGTAATCACAGCTGTTCTCACTCTTAAATGCAGCCACACTGTTTATCCTCTCCGGTTTTAGCTCACACAACAGTCCCATCCCACCAGCTTTACATGCACATGTTAAAGCTGGGAGTAAAGCTGTAATTTATCAGAAACAGAACTATGTGAACACAACAGAAGAATAGCCAGCCCTCTTTGGCTGATAGTATGCTTGTTTCTCATTAGCATCAGCTTGTACGGGAGGTAGCTACAAGTGTGTCATGGTTCATGTTAACTGTGGAATTTCGTGGGAGGGAGGGAAGAAGTTGCTATGTAAGTTGTTCCAACACAGGAATAGGAATTGACCAATATGGATTTTCTTTTAGTGCCTTAGCTGAAGACCAATACGGGCAGAATCTGCTCTGCCATTTATAATAACCAAAAACACAGATCAGTGTCACTTCTGCAATCATCTTACATTCATATCACCCAAATTATGTGTGCAATGTGCATCATATGGATGGGTGCACTGCATATGGTTAACTGTGCAAGGGTAAAAGGCTTTCATCAACATCAACATCTACAGCCTCGTTGCTGCATTGCTTGCTGACATATTATAAGACAGATATAATCAGGTCATCAAAAAATGTCCTTTGTCAACACATTTAAATAATTTAAGAAAACAATAAACCTGAGAAGTAGCTATTGAAATAAAGTGCTTGATTTGTAATTTAGGACTGCCTTGGTGCTAGTGGTGGAAGGGCAGTGCATGGTCTGCACGTGAACGGCAGCGTCTCCAGCAACACAGAGCTGCCTGTGGACGCCTGTCTGGAAATAATGCTGGGAAAAACTATTGGCAAACGCAGTAGCCGAGTAAAATAGCTAATGCGCGTAAAAACGCAAATATCGGCCCAGTATATCGTCCGGCCGATAAAATCGGTCTATCACTACACAGGAAGGGTTTCATTTACTGAAACTTACACTGCTTATAATTACTCCAGTGCACCGTCAGGATTTTATTTAATATTATGTTAATGAGAGGGCTGCACAATATTAGAAAACTATCTAATTGCAATTATTTTGACTGATATTGTGATATGATTCACAATATTGGAGGGAATGATCATTTTTGTATCATTATTCACATTTTCATCTTTTTTTTTTTGTGAGGATCTGTACCAAACAAAGAGGTTTTTTGTAGTCTGTAGGATATGATTTGTAGTCCGGGATGTCTCTGTAGCACCACAGTACTTCATTTTAGAATGGTTTGACACATATTTTGCCTTGAACAAATATTGCGCCCACCCTGCGATTTGGATATTACACTAGTTAATATTTTGATACAATTGTGATTAATTGTGCAGCTCTAGTTAATGTTTCTCTTAGTTTTAACTATCAAAGTGGCCAACCTAAACTGGATAGAATAGTATTAAACTCATTGACTTCTATCCCACTCCAGTTCATAATTGTCCATGCATAGATAGATAGAAAGTTCTTAGATAAGAAGGAGCTTTAACTTCTTTAAAAAAAATAGTTCTGCCTTCCAGAAATTAGTAAAAAAAATACTATTTATTACAAGTTGTATTATTACTTTGACAATTGAATATTTTGGGATCTAGTCAAATAATAAGATACGAATACCAGTCCAAAATAGTGTTTTACAAAATTGGACTTGAAAAGCTGTTAGAATATTCTAAATGCAAAAATTAAAAATTCTGTTCACATATAATCAAACTGCATTCTTAATTATGTCTTGAGCAAAACATATTTTCTCCCAGATTACGTTTGTTTCAACACGTCTTTGAACCAACGACGTGGTTATGTCTAGGAAAAGACTGTGGTTTGGGTTATAATTAAAGGTTTGTTACAAGTTAAGTATGTAACATGGGATGTATGTTTAGTTTATGTAAGGATCCCCGTTAGAAGCCCATGTGTGACTCTACTCTTCCTGGGGTCCTTGTTAAGTATGTATGTATAAATAACTAAATAAATAAAGTTAACGTGGTATCACTTAGGACTCAGACAGCCGTCTCCTTGACAGAAGGCCTGTTTGACCCATCTATCCAGCCCAACCTCCAACCACTTTGCGAACTTTAATTGAAAACGTATTTGTGATACCTTAAAAAACAAATGCAACCCAGGAGAAAATGTGTTTCCCTCAAAGTGTAATTAAAAATACAGTTTAGCTGTGTAGAAACGTAATTTGTAGGTGTCAGGACTGTCTAAAATATCTCTATAGCATAATGAGCAAAATCTTTGCCTTGGTTTGTTAAAGCCATTTATTCGCATTTCGAAAGACAGTAAACAAAACTGGCATTTATTTATCTATCCAAGTTTGTGTTTGGCCTGGAGTTCATTTTAGTTTCTCTCTGTGTTAAAGCAGAACAGCTCAAAATTGTATCTTAAATGACCGGCTATTACCAGCTAATCCCTTAATGCTGCCTGTCACCTGTTAGGTAGCTGCCCTAATTTGAAGCGCTCGCCTAAATTCCTGCCTGTGGTTTAAACAGTTTGTTTCAACCACAATACACTAATGACATTCACATTTCAGATTGTCACAATTCACTTATTACTAACGACAATTTAATTGTAGATGGCCAGAATGCAATTGCAGATATCTTTTCAGATATCTAATCTTTCTCATTTCAATTCTCACTGGTCACGTTGTAGTTATGACTAGTCAAAATGTATTTAAAACGTAAGTAGGGATAGTCACCTAAACCTTTTATAGTTTGGAATGGCTTGCCCAAATAACTGTTTAATTCATATCCAAATATCTATCAAGATATTTTAACAGAAATTAGGACTGATGTTAACTTCAAGATCAAGATTAAATTCAAGATATGTCCAACTCCATTTTCAGATATCTTCTCAGACTAGACTTTTACATGTCCAAAAAATACAATTAGATCATGTATGCACATTAAATATAACATGCTGGAGCCCTGGGACACATTCTTATGTCTCACTGTATTGTTTGTAATTGTTTGTAAATTGTTCTTACTTTCTAAATAAAAAAAATATTTAGATAGATAGATAGATAGATAGATAGATATAGGACTGGAAAACAGGGAAACTGCAAGCCTGGCTTTTTCCAGGTTGAAAAAAATCCTCTAATTTTGTTTGTCAATCTTTTTGAATTAAAGGTTTGACTAGTCATGAATGCATTGCAGATAATATTTACTGTAAATGATGTTAATCTTTAATATGTTCACTTGCCAGTCCATCAATCTGCACTTCAGAAATCATGTAGGGTAGCTGAGAATAATGTCTGTCCAATACTCAAAGAGCACCTAGATCACACAGGAGCCTTTTTTGAACACTAGTTAATTTCATTGGGTGACAATTCTGGGGTCTCTGTCAGCTGGTCAGTCAGTCAACTTCCTGTTTTTAAAAAAGAGGATGCCTTGTACCCCTGGTTATCATAATTGGTGTATTATTTTCAGTTATATCCATCTTGTTACTCAAGTTGGCTATTGGCACTAATAAGATGTCAGTGGGACAATACTGATGCCTCAAATAGTAGATGGAGGGATTAGTTTCCTGCCTCAGATAGTCTAAACACTGACCTGGCTTTGTACTCCAAATCTCAACCCCCTGTTTGTTGGTTTTATCTGGGAAGACTGTGAGAAGGGGCCACTGTGTCGGATTTTTGGCAGAGTTTACTTGCTTAATTTAAAGAAATGTTTCACCCTTTGGAAGAAGTCGTTGTCAATGAGCAAATAGAGAAACGTGTCTGAGCCTTCCTTCTCGCTGCTTTTGATGTGAAAATAACAGAGCTGTGCCACCGCTCCTGATGCCACGTCTCCTGTGACCACGGAAGCAGGTTTCTCAACAGAAGTATTTTAGTCACAGGCGTGCTGGGCCTTTTTGGAAACATACAGCTTCTGCCATTTATTTGACTCTGTGGAGTACCCAGTACTCAGACAGTACACACTTACTGCACCTCAAATGACATCAATCTGTAATTCCACTAGTCTTTTTGGGTGTTTTTCATTTGTGCTTTAAACTTGACTTAATTTATATTTTAAAAAAATGTAATGGCATGCTGATGACCTGATGTGATGACAGGATCAGTAGAGTTGGGGTTTATTTCTCTGTATAAGAATATTGATTAGTGCAGCTTTACTATGAACTTTAACAAGATAAAAAAGATCAACATCTTTGCTGTACTGTACTTAAAGGGATACTTATATTTCAATCCAGCTCTGTGACATCTTAGTGTGGGCGCTTTGCGGCATCTGGCGGATTTTAGCAGACCATGGCTGTTTCAAGCTCCGTGCATTGGCACCCTGGAGGAAAGGCACTCACCGTTCATCTAAACACACTGGCAACACTGTCATGACACAGAGCTGGATTAAAATCAGCAAATTATCTCTTAAATGAGGGGTTATATTGATTAGAGCAGCTTTAGATGCAAGTTTACAGCAAATTAACAACAAGAGCCTGGAAAGACAGCAAAGAGGTAGATGACATGCATATTGTCATGGATAGAAATCATCTTATATTGAATTGTATTTCAAGATTTAAATTTGAATATTCAGAATTTTGGGGCATAAAAAAATCAAAATAAGGAAATATAACCGAGCAAATTAAATGCCTACCAAATCATAAGATAATAAATCCAATATGGACATTGAGTTATTCAGTTATGCTTTTTTATTTTCAGCATTGCTCGGTCTGACACACCCAGTGAAATTAAAGGAAGAGCAAGCTCATTAGACGCACCCAAATCCACAATTGATTTTCACATCTGATGTTTTCAGTACTTTGGGTGGATCCCATAATAGTTATTTTACATCAGTTGTTACATTTTGTATTACCAGATAAGACTGTACAGTCCTTCTAAACAATGTTACTAATGGCAAATTCACTCATGGAATAGTGGAGCTATTTATCTGAAGCACCAAACTACTGAAAACACTGGTTTCTGTCCTCTTTCAAGACAGCCATGGCATGCTTTGTTAGAAAACACTGTACACCAAGCGAGGTTAAATGGTTATAGAGTAACTAACCCCTTAACTCAATGTCAAAGGAGGTAAATAATGACACAGAGCTCATGCCTATAGAGTGACTAATCTCCTCTTGTAACTTGGCAGCATTAAGCTAAATCAACCAAATAGCGAAGGTTTGCCCTCAAGATGATAAATTGTTCGTTTAAAGAGATAACACCCCAAAAAACAGTTTGTGCTCATTGAAAACATCCTAAAGGTTTGGATTTTTTCTCTTGAATGTAGGACATGGCACTTTGGTCAAAAACAGTGACCAACAGTCACAAACCTTGACGCTCAACCCCCTCCATCTGTTAGTGTCTGAGCTGCTCGGCCTTGCACAGCTGCCACGAGCACTGCTGAAGACAGCAACACAATATCAGTCTTGGTAATAATAATTTATACTGTTTATTGATCCCAGTGGGGAAAGTGGGTTTGTTAGTAATCACTACACACAGGCCTGAAATACACACACATGCTCAGGACCTAATCATGCACAAATGGAGAGAAGTCCAATTTAAAACAAAAGAACAAGATTTTGCCATTGTGGGAAATTATCATAAATAGGCAGAGTTAAAGAGGCCAGAGAAAGAGGTGTGTGTATGTGTGTAACCAAAGTAGGGAGAGATGGGGGGATAATTGGGGGCGGAAGAGGAGGGCTGAGAGGAAGCTGTGGAGGTTTCATTGTGCAGAGCTGATGAATAGTTGGATTCAGATGGTGGTGGGAGGTGGCCAAGCACAATGGTGAAAGTAAGGGCTGTGTTTCCAGGCTTCCTTCTGCCGAGGATCTTTTGCCCTCACTCTGCTGTTGCCTCAGCAACCCAAAATCATGGGTTAGCTCAGGTTTGAAACACTGGCCAAGATCACATGTTGCATCAGTTGATCATGTGTGAAAAAGAATAAAGGGAAAAGGAAAAAGTATTCTGCCATCACTGTGCATGTAGACCTGTGCACAGCTGTGCATTAAGAGAAAACACACTTAAAAAAGATGACAGATTTCCTTTGCAGCAGTGGGCCCATATACAGAGGGCTTAGTCCTTGCCGCAGCGGCTGCGGGTTCAGTTCTGCCCTGTGGCCCTTTGCTGCATGTCATTCCCCCTCTCTCCCCTTTTATGCCTAACCTTTCCTATCATATAAAAGGACATGCCAACATTTCTGATAATGATCTTAAAAAGAAACTGTGAAAACAGAATTGGACAAGAAATTAAATTATATTTAGTCAAAACAAGAGAGCAATGAGATTCTATAAACAAGAGTTAGACCAACAATTATTGCAAAACATGAATTAGTACAGTAACAAGAAGACTGGATTAAAAAAAATGATAGGCTAACTGTCAAATTAGTTACATTGTGCTTCATTGTGCTTCAAGAAACAAGGTATTGTCAGTAAAAGATCAACATATAGTCCTCATAGATACAGCATTGAAATAATCTGGTAAACATTCACATAGAGTCCATAAGAACAAAGGTAAAAAGAGGAAATGGAGTCGGTACTCCTCCCTGCTTCTTCAAACTGGGGGTGTGCCTACTGCCATGACTGTAGGTCATACACTGACTATGGATGAGTATCTCATATAACCCCACTTCAAAATATCAGAACTATACCTTTAATTTCAAATGTGTTTGATATTTGTGTGGATCTGAACCTAGGAGGAAGAAGGACAGGGATTTTAAGTTGATCTAAAGACTGATTTACTGTATTCCAATATATTCTCAATATTTTGCTGTTTTAAGGGTATTCTTTAATAAAATCTTCCAAAAAATCAATCAAATTGAATCCTGGCCAAAAATGTTGGACCATTACCTTGCTGGCAGGAAGGTTTTGCATGTACATTTCCAAACCATCTCTGGGGCTTTGGATGGAGTGCATAATCCTGCTGAAGATATGGGTCAAACACAAAGTGACTTATGGCTGATGTTAATGCTGGATGTCAGTCTGCTTTGGGCGATATTCATTTTGACACATTTATAGATCAATGAGGGACCTGAGTACTCCTATGTTCTGATTGTCAATATCTTTTGGTCAGTTGATATGAATGATGTTTAACGGTACAAGAACAGCAGCAAAGAACAATCATTTCACCTGATTCAGACAAAAGCAATTGGACTACTTTTTCAAATGTTTCTCCTAAAAGCCTGCAGCATACTGTAGTTGTGCAGTTCATCTTTAAGATAATCACTTGGGAACAAGCAAAATTGTCAGCAGCAGTTTTCCCGTACTCCTTCTACTGGAAGCAGCACATTCCTAAAAACTTTCAAACTGTATCATCAAGTCAAAACCCCTTTGAAGTTCTATCCATTTGCATTTGTGCCGAAATGTGTCTCACATCACTTGTAAGAAAAACATATGGGAGCAATTGAGGCATAAAGCAAAACCATTGGAGCGTTGGGGAGACTGCCCTGGCACCAACTATTCCGGCACACACGCACACACATACAGACACACACATACAGACACACACACCAAGATAAACACAGACTTTTACTGGCAGTGTGGTGCAGTAGACCGTGTGCTAATGGTGCCCTGTTCAGTTTGCAGGCTGCTGTGGGTAGACACAGAGAGCCAGCTCATCTATGTGTCAAACAGGCGATATCATAGGGCTGCATTGCGGGGTTAATCACCAGCACATCACAGATACCGTTTCTCTGACCCACTTTTCAGGAGGAATTAGAGAAACGCCTAATCTTGTACAAACTGCACTGTTTGGTGTGCGCTGAATGCTGCCACACAAGCAGTTTTCTCTTTGCTGTCTTGCCACAGCCAAACGGGATGAATAGTGTAAAGGCAATTCTGCTGCACCTAGAATGAGGATGACCTCACAATGTATGTAGTGTTTACTACTTGACCCTCCAATAAGAAGTTTTAGTGAAGAGAATGTGATTACAATAAGACATACTGATAATTTCCATGCACGTTTTATTACATTAAATTGATTTCAGTAATGTTCATGTTTTTTGCTACGCTTACCTGCTTTTGTTAAATGAAACCTTTTCCTGCTCTACAACATTAATATAATATACAATGTTTTTCTTTTTCTTTAGATGCTCTACTCAAGCCCACCACACCAACTAAAATCTCTGAAGAGGGCGACGAGGTTTTGGGGGATTACACAGTGGGTGAACAGGTCTGGGTCAACGGTGTCAAACTAGGAGTTATTGCCTACCTAGGGGAGACCCAGTTTGCCCCGGGACAATGGGCAGGCGTGATACTGAATGACCTAGTTGGCAAAAATGACGGCTCAGTGGGCGGCGTGCGCTACTTTGAATGCCAGCCCCTCCAGGGCATCTTCACGCGACCCTCAAAGCTCACCCCACAGCCGGTTGGAGAGGGAAGTGACAGCCACTCCACTGACTCGCTCTCTGCCCAGAATCTGACTCAGCTGGGCGGCAATGGCGCCCCCCCTGGCCAACGGGTAGTGGTGCCACTGAGAGAAGGCCTGGCCCTGCTCAACAGCGCAGTGAAAACAGGCAACGAGTCGGGGTCCAACATGTCTGACAGCGGTTCGGTTAAGAAAGGTGGGGATAAGGATCTTCGAGTTGGAGATCGAGTTTTGGTGAGTAATTCTGCGTTGGATGACAAATGATTAGACAATAGACAATAGACAAGAGAATAGACAAGGTTTCCTCTAGTGATGCAATTTCATCATTACATTTTAAAAAAAGGTAATTACCAACACAAAATTCTGAGAAGTTAAAATAAAACATTTCCTACAAGTGACATTTGTTGGAAAGTTGAGTAAAGTAAGCATTTGCCATGATGGAATCCTTGAGTATCATCCGTCTGTCATTGTCTATGTGCTTATCCTGTGCAGGTATGCTGTTTCCTAGTCTTTATGCTATGCTAAGCTAACTGGCTGCTGACTGTACCCTCATACTTCACAAACATTAACGTGGTATACATGATTAAATATCAATAATTTCACCATTCGTGCCAATCTGACAAATACAATTTAATATGTTGAAAGTGGACCTATTATGCTCATTTTTGTATTTTGTTTTCCTTCTAGAACATGTTTACATGCTTTAATGTTTAAAAAACATTATTATTATTACATTTTTCTCATAGTGCCCATGGCTGCTGGACCTGTATTCACGCTCTGTCTGTCTTTTAAGCCCACCTCCCAAAAAAGCTCAGAAATCAGCCATGGGTTGACATCAGCTTTAGTGCTTTAAGTGGAGTGTTCAGAATGGTCCGAAATCTGAGGTTTTGCTGACAGGGATTTCTTTAACATGTGTTTACCTCATTATGTTAAGCTTTGGCCAGGTTTAGTATGAACATCTGACATTGGAACATTATATACATAAATGACAGAAAATAAGGAACAGCATAATAGGTCCTCTTTAACTTGATTTTCTGTAAATATTTGAGACTAACAAAATCCATAGGAGCTGAAAGTAATAAGATGAGAGTCCCAGCGGATGGCTAATTACAGTGTTATGAAGCCCTCCATAAAGATGGATTAATGCTGTGTAAAGTGATACGTGGTTGATTCCCACAGGAACGTTCTGCTTTTCCTTACTCTGACTATCACTAGAATGCAGCCTTCATCCATTACACAACAAAAGAAATAAATATCTGTGGTGATTATATAAAATGTCAAAGTAAGCCTCTGTGGGAAGAACATTTCTATCTGCATTTTGCTTATTTTCTTATTGAACCCTATTAGTGTACAATGTTTACTTCATGGAATTATTGACCCTGGGTCACATTGCTTTCCATTTACTGATGGGCCCAGGGGATAGTTACATCAGATCCTGTGCAGTTTAAAACTCGGAGCTCGAGAAGCCTTCCTCCTGGTCAATATTGTAAATCACTCCGGATTACTTTCAGCACTTAAGACAGAAGAGACCACTGCTGACACATTGATCAGTGAATCCATCTATTTCCTAAGCCTCTCCCGTGTAATCTATCTCACTGCGCTGGCTTGGATGTGCTGCCATCCAGTTGTGTCACGCTCCTCTGCTGTAATAAAACACTGCCTCCAAAATGTTGTGAAACGAGCACAAAGTGTGAATCTCAGATTACACATTGTGAACCTAATGCAAAGACTATTTTCCTTCACTTGGTATTAAATTATGTGATAGTAACAAGCGTAGGATACACAGTTTTCACACACATTTAGTTGAACTAGAGGCATCTTTGGCACCACAGTCCTGCTTTCTTGTAGAGGAGTTATCTTGAACTAAGGTCAGCTTTAAGTGTGTGTGTGTGTGTGTGTGTGTGTGTGTGTGTGTGTGTGTGTGTGTGTGTGTGTGACTAAATAGCAGCCATCTAGAGATTGCCTAAAGATTACTCAGCATATTTTTAACTGCAGAAATGTTTCCCCACAGTGAGACAACCTCAGAGGCTAAACACATGATGGCTGTCTCCATTTGCCTTGGCACCTTTTGATGTCTGAGTACCCACAAGAAGCACAGAACTGCCTCTCCTCTGCTGGCTTTAGTTTTTCACCAGAGGCCGCCTCTCTCTGCTACTGTAGAGTTTGGTAAAGGTTAAATTAGAGTTCCCTTTCAGAGCGGCTGCATGCAATGTGACTGGTGTTTATTTGGATAGAAAGCCACTCCAATGGCCGCTTGTCAATTAAACTGTCGCATAACACAAACATACCACGGTTTAAGTAGCATCATTTGGGTGTACATGGAGTCTAAATGGCTTCATTAAACAGGACAAAAGAATAAAATCTGATTTCATATGGTATGAGCCTTGTAAACAACTATGTTAACAACTAACCAGGATATTACAGGCTTATCCTGTTTCATTATATGCAAGAGTCTACATTGATGCTAGTGGCTCTGTGTGGGTGTACTGAGACACAGCGCTGCTTTAAGCTACATGCGAAAAGGCTCACAATGACAGTGCTAACATGCTATTGTTAAGCAGGTATAATGTTTTTGGGATAGCAGAAGCCAAGATGGGGCTTGCGCTGCTGACTGGCTGTCTTAGCACTGTTTGACACTGAGTCACTGAGACATCACATACTCATGCTGATGGCCATCTAATGTTTTTTGACACCACACTGTGTGGTCTCAGTGGTTTAGGAGATGGACAAAGTCAGAGGTGTGCAATATTAATTTGACAATAGAAAGATGAAGAGGGACTCACCATGCCCACCATTTTTGTTTTTTAATCCTCTGTGTCCTACTTGGCTGCTAGCAACTTCAACGGTCTAGTAGGATAAGATGATGAATTGACATTTTATACCCATAAAGTCAAAGGTCAACTTCACAGTGACATCATAATGTACTGCAAAAACCCACATCCCACATTGTGTACATTTTGTGCATATTAATTTGACTGCTGCCAGGGAATGGGATTACAGACATGTAATTAGAGAACACCCTGTTACAGGTAGAGATGCTGGTGATAAAAGTAGAGCTTTAGTGATAAGTCAGCTAATATTTTGGAGAAATAAAATAAAGTGGCCCCCGATTTTCAAGTGTGACTTTTTGCGGATTTTCTTATTATGTAATTGTAAATTTAATATTTGTGTTGGTTTTGGAATATTGATCGGATGAAACAAGAAATGAATCAAGGAAGGACACAATGTTCTTTGGAGTAAAACACAATTTTATCAAATGATCAGTGAATTAAAATGTAATCAAAGTTGTCCTTGGATTGGTATTGTATTTCTATTATTCTAGATGTTTCTCTTAGACATTTAAGGATATTGTGATCAGTGGGATGTTTGTACATGTTGATGAGCTTTTTGTGTCTCATACATGTGGTCACCATGTGTAAAAGACATTCAGCAGCTGTACTAGTCAGTTTTGCATGTTGGCTGACCCCAGGGGCAGTGGGCGTGGATTTCAGACAGTCTTCCTAACAGGAAACCAGTGTTCCTGACTGGGAAGCACAGTGCTATAAGATGTGGCTATGTGGCACCCTATATATGTTGCCAAGGGATAATGATTTCCCCTTTAGTCATAGTTCACATTTCTTAAAACCTAAAAAGTTAAGGCATTACAACTTCAAGTTTGTATATATAGTTACTGCTCTCTGTCTTTGTAGGGCAGCACAAGTGTCTGAAATGTCATTTATTCTAACAAAAGGAAAAGGGAAAGTAACGGACATCCGGCCGAAAACAAGGACATACGGTGGAATTTCCGGCGGCAATGGAGCAATCTCAGAAGTGGAACGTCGTGGATATAGACTACCATACAGCATAAAGATATTAAAGTGATATTGATGTTCTCATCTCTTCTCCAAAAGCGAAGAGGCGCACATTAACAAAATGATGAACTATTTGTTTAACCATGTTTATTCCAATTAAATAAACTATATTAAGGTTCATTAAGACGAGTAATAACCAGCAATGGTTATTCTTCCACAGCCACTTCCTGAACTGTCTTTCTTTCTGCATGTTGTTTTTATAGTTGAAAAACCTTTTTATCTGTTGTAGGTGGGAGGCTCTAAGATGGGAGTCATACGCTACATGGGAGAGACCGACTTCGCCAAGGGGGAATGGTGTGGGGTCGAGCTGGATGAACCCCTGGGGAAGAATGATGGTGCAGTGGCTGGTACAAGGTAGACACACACACACGTCAAGCTCCCCAAATTTCTTTGCTTTTTCCCTAAAGGGACATTGAGGGGAAGACTGTGGCTCCATCTGTTCAGTTGTTTGTTCTATGTTCTATCATCTGTTTGTCCATGAAATTAGTCTGACCCAATAGCTCAGAGCTGGTCTTCACTGCTGGTCTGGCATTTTTTATGCTTCATATTTATCACATTTATTAAATTTAGGGTTTGCATTTGCTCACCTCAAATAATGGAAAATGTTTTAAATAGGTTAAATATGGGTACAGACATTTGGAGTATTGCTTGAAAACAACTTGTAAACAAAATCCCTTACCTCATGCCTCTCTCCCTGCAGATACTTTCAGTGTCTTCACAAGTTTGGCCTGTTTGCTCCGATCCACAAGGTGATCCGCATCGGCTTCCCTTCCACCAGCCCGGCCAAGGCCAAGAAGAGCAAGCGGATGGCCATGGGGGTTTCCTCTCTGGCCCACAGCCCCAGCAGCTCCTCCATCAGTTCAGTCAGCTCGGTGGCCTCCTCCGTGGGTGGACGGCCGAGCCGAACTGGGCTGGTAAGATGACGGCAGTGTGCCTCCAATACGTACTGAGAGAAAAGGGGCTGTTCATACAGTGTGATGTTGCTGCTTAAAGGAATTGTTTGACAGTTTGGGAACTACATGTACTCGCTTTCTTGCAGAGAATTATATGAGAAGACGGATACCTCTGTCAGACATTAGAGTGGTGTCAGTCTTCTCATCTACTGCTCTCCAATAAAGCAGATAAGCATTTTACCTTAAAGTATTGCTTTAAATTAAATAGGTGAGTAAGTAAAGTATAGTTTACAACATTTCAATACAGAGTTACAAGGCACAATAGACAACCATGGAACTTCAGGGAAATTGACATAAATGTCAGCTTTAGGGAGAAAGACACCTTTCCGCAGTTTCCACTAATTTCTGCAGGGACAGGCGATTTGAGACTTTGCGTACCAGACAGAGATAGTTTCTTTTTGTCTTATTTGTGCAGGCTTAGCGGCCACAAAAGCCACGCAATCCTTTTGTGAAATCACCTGTCAGTGTCTTTAAGACTAATAACCTCAGGAATGTTGGCAACAAACTATAATGAATGGGACACCAGGGTATTTCACATTGATTTTAGCTTCTGGTTGCAAGCCAGATCTTGGATGAAGAACCCTTGCCTTTACTTACTTAATTGTTGGCACCAGTGTCAGACAGCGCTGCAAGCAGCCATTCTGAATTGTCAAGCGGATCACCCTGCAAACTGTTCAATGGTATTTATTAAGATCTTTGGTGTACCACGTTCATTTGTTAAATGTTAGGAAAGTATCATTCTTATATCACACATGAACGCAATGTTAAAACCTCAGTCAGTTGCTGCATTATTGGCAGTGAAATATTCATACAGTAACATTCATAAAATATAAATTACTGTTCATGTGGTCCTTTCTGTAGTCTATAATAAATGTGTCCACACAAAAGCAAGAATCCATGACCTTTGCAACATCCAGTTACCATGTATTTGACATTATTTTGAAGCTGACTGAGCTTCTGAGCAGCTGTTTCTTTTATTTTTTTTAAATATATATTATTTTTTGGGCATTTTTAGGCCTTTATTGACAGGACAGCTGAAGACAAGAAAGGGGAGAGAGGGGGAATGACATGCAGCAAAGGGCTGCAGGTTGGAGTTTAATGTTTCTGTTTAAGAAATGCTGCAGACAAAAGAATTCAGGGTTATTTGTGACATGTTAATGGTTTTATGTACAATATATTTTCACTACCAACTACTTTGGCTTTCAACTAAAATGTCCTTGTGGATGAAAACTCCATTGTCAGTATTATTCTGTTCTAAACAAAAGGCTACTGATTTGAACTGACCTCAGGCAGGAATCCTTTTAAAGAGCACACTCTAGTGGTCAAAGCGTTGCATCTTTCAGGACTTAATATTTGAGAAAATTCCTTAAAAAAGTTAACAATGGTCAGGCGCCCATATATAGACATTTACTCCTCGAAGCAGCGGCCTGGGTTAGACTCCGACCTGCGGCCCTTTGCTGCATGTCTCTACCCCCCCTTCTCTCCCCTTTCATGTCTTCAGCTGTCCTGTCAAATAAAGGCCTAAAAATGCCCAAAAAATAATCTTTAAAAAGATCTTGCTCTTGTCTGGATGAGAAGGCTACATATACAGAAGGCTGGGTGTTTGTAATTCTTAATTAATAATTCTTTCTTAGGGGTAACAAGCTTTGCGTTTTCATAATGGTGAAATTAAATAATTAACCTGTGATTACATGAAAGCAGTCGATATGTCAGGTTTACTAAGTCATTTTATCCATGATCATGTTGTAAATCAAACTGGTTTTAACTAGATGTTTTCATGTAATAATGAAATATTAAATAGAGATCCCAAGAAAGCAAAGCATATTATGTAGAGATCACAGAATAGCTGTTTTCCCCCGTGATCATTAAATAACTATATTATATGATCGCAGTGAAAAAAGAAAGGTTGATGTACAGTAAGATGTGCTCATTCCTTCCACATTATTTTCTCTCCTATCACTTTGACTGCCCCTGTCTCTCCACACTTCCCTGCATTTTTAAACCTTTTATCCAACCTCTCTTCCCACTTCCTCCCTTGTTCTCTCACATTCTTTTCTTTCCCTCACACCCTTCATCCTTTCTTCTGCTCAACTTTCTTAAAGTTTTATGTCCTTTTTTTGTTTTTCAGCTGACCGAGACATCTTCGCGCGCTACGCCCGTAAGATCTCGGGCACCACTGCGCTCCAGGAAGCCCTGAAGGAGAAGCAGCAGCACATCGAGCAGCTGCTGGCCGAGAGGGACCAGGAGCGAGCCGACATGGCCAAAGCCACCAGCCACATCTGTGAGGTGGAGAAGGAGCTGAGCGTCCTGAAGGTGCAGCACATGCAGGTACCAAACGTTATACATTTCTGCATTTCGGTCGTTGTGTTCGGCATACACCAATCCGCCCAATAACTTATCTAACAATGAATCTGTTGTATATCTCTTAAATACTTTCCTTCTTACTATCCACAGTATGTGACAGAGAATGACAGCACCCTCCAGCAAATCAAAGCCATGTTGGCCAGCACACAGAAAGATAAACTGGAACTGTCCAATCAGCTCGAAGAAGAGAAAAGGTAATGACAGAGTTGTGCTACTTTCACTCTCTCACGCAACAGTGCTAGTTCGTAAATCTTAATGCGAGTCAGTCTTGTATGTTGAAGTGTCAACAGACCTTTACAGAAATATAATTTCAAATCATCATACATTGAATTTTACTTTTGGTCCTCTCATTTTATACTTCAAACTTGGTTTTACACAACATAACATTTTTACATTATCATTATTTGAAAGCAAAACATTTGTCTGAAATTTTGATCTCTCTTTAGACTTCATTCATTCATTCATTCATTCATTCATTCATTCATTCATTCATTCCACTCTAGTGTCTCTAGAATGTCTCTCAGCAGAAAGTGATTGCACCATTGACCAACAAAAAACCTGGTCTTAAGTCAATAACGCATCATTTCATTGTCATTTTAACAGCGCATTAGTAAAATGCGACTAGGCCCGTGCACAGTGCGCACACAATGCTTGTTATACACACGCAACAGCACACACATATGCAAAAGATTAAAAATAAAAATATTACAGTGCAAATCTGCCATCATAATAGCAATGCGCCAAGGTACAAACCAACCTGGCTTTTGAAGGAAATGGGAGATGGCACTCTGATTGGTTTATTGCATGTTACGCCCAAAACACACATGCTTTTGAACCATGCGCCCGGCACACGGACCCTTTTTTCTGCCATCAAGCTTGCAAAAGTGGATTTGGACACACCCTAAACGCTCTTGCGTCATGCTCTTCACGCTTTGCACATAGATCGTTAAAATAGGGCCCATAGAGTTATTGGTGGGTTTATTTTTTCACCTATGATAGAGCCAAAAACCAGTCCTTGCTTCATCTCCATACTTAACGCACAGAAGTGGTTTATCCATCTTCTAATCTCACTCTCGTTTACAAAGCAAAGAAGCAGATAAGGTTAATGATTTCTACAAAAATAGACAGATCACGAGACGGTGTGAAATATGAGGTTTAGAAATATATGTATGTAACCATTTTTACAAACAGTCTTATTATTCTTAGTGATTTAACAGCTGCAAGTCCATGATGTTTTCATCCTCTGTGCAATGTCACGCACAACTTTTTTGTTAACAGGAAAGTGGAGGACCTTCAGTTCAGAGTAGAGGAGGAATCCATCACCAAGGGAGACCTGGAGGTATTTATCACCTTTATTTATACCTATAAACTGTATCAATAATGGAATATATGTGCTTCCACATGGTCAAAAACAGCTTTTAATATCATGGTCCCTGAGAAGGTAAAAGAAAGATGTATAAGGGGTTCAAATATTCAGTAAAGATGATAGTGGCCCAATCCCAAACTCCGAGCTAGCAGACTTTGGTGCGGGTTCTCGCGAAATTTGTAAGGGCATGAGGGTTTGAGTACACCCTTACCGAGCTGTTTCCGTGAGTCTGCATGGATGCATATTTCCCCAAAGGGAATTACCCACAGTTCAAAGCGTTGTGACGTTTACCGCGGAGACCATATGGAAATCCGGAAATTACAAAGGTAAACAACAGTACGACACACAACCACGGAACGGAAATGTTGAAATCAGGCAGCCGTCTCCTATGCCTTGGCCGTGTGGAAAGCAACAAACTTCAGCTTTGCTATTAAATGTCGCCAAGGTAACATGTGATCTTATGAAGTGAAGTGCTGTGCCAATCCCATTTATACCTACCTGAGGCCATGTGGACTCACACACTCACTCACTTAGCACCTGAGATCAATTAAGTCTTTGAGTCTTTAGTCCTTAGTCCTCAGGGCTCACTCTGGGATTGGACCACTGTCTTTGGGAGGATGGCTTGGATGCACAAAAGCAAATGTGTGCACCTCAACGTTTTCTGTAGACCACATAAAAAAACACATTTTAAATAGCTTTCGTGAGAGGATGATCTGGACTTGAACTGCTCTCAGCTGTTGATTGACAGCTTCCCCAGTCACTACTCTGCCTGCTTACCCCAGCAATACAGATATTTTCCTGAAAAGAGAGCAGTGGCTTTCAGTGGCAGTATGCTTTCGGGGTCAAGCAAAAAAATGCGAGGATTTAAAAACCATGAATAAATAGCTGACTTCAATGAAGGTGTTACTTGCACCTCATTTTAAGCTATGCAGAGGTGAAGTCTGAAATCCATTAGATAAGGTACAGCTATCTGTCCTCTCGCCTGTATGTCCCTTGAGAAAGAACCTGAATGTAATGTAAATGGAATTTGTTCACTTCAAATATGCTCTTGGCTTTTCCTGCATTTAGCCTCCAAATATATAATATATACTCCAAGAAACACATTTGTCATTGCACAGTCAAGTAGTCTACATTTATTTAGGAAACAAGGCTGAAGACTACTATTTGAAAATAAAGACATGCATTTTCTTTTTCAAACGTTACTAAAACTACAGCTTTTGCCTTTTTTATCAACACTGCAAGGATGTGGATAAAACACAGTAGGCTGGACTGATAATAGATTAGGCTGGTAAAGGTTTTATCATTTTCTTTATATAAACAAGTCGCACGAAAAGACGATGCTTTCTGACTTCCCTACCTTGTCTGTAGCACTCAGCCTCAAGCTAGCAAGGTTCCTATCAACGACTAAAATCTCTTAAATGGTTACAAATGTATACTAAATAAACATAAATATACATTGTATTATAGAGAAGCAGAGCACTGCAGTTTTTTAGTAAACATGACTCAAACAGGAGTAAATTAGGCATTTATTGGGGACTATTTTCAGCCGTGGATTAACACACATTTTGTGCTGTAGTGAGTATTTACAGCAGCAGGATGGTGTATGTTAGGAGAGGAAATCCCCAGAGGCCTAACGATACAATATCATCACCTACTTGTGTTCCGATACTATACTACATTTTTCAAAAATTTTTGTCCCCAAAAGGAAACATTTGTTAATTTTTTCTCTGTTTGTTCATGTCACTTTTAATTGTATTGCTGCAAAATGGGATTATCAAGCAGACAAACGGACCAACGCATATATAGTAAAAGAGCGATTGCTTGGCGTCTTTGTATCGATTGCCATGGAAAATATTGTGATACTATGCTGTATCGATTCTTTTCACCCACCCCTAGTGTACGTGGGTTTGAATCAATATACTATACAATATACTACAAGAACTACACTGTCCATGGTCAGGTAATTGTAAGAACAGTGTGTCTCATTGAGGTTTTTCTTTTTTTAAATTTAAGTTTTCATTGTGTTTTTTAAGCAACATTAACACAAATTAGCAAGTACAAAATAAAAAAACAACATCTTAACTGCAAAATGAACTTTACACCTCAGGGTGTAAAGTTGAACTGACTTCAATCTCCAGCCTTTCCTCATCGACTCTCCTCGTCATATGATCACCTCTTTTCAGAGTCTTTCATTCCCCTTGGATCTGTATGGGTCTCTTTCTCTTGGAGTCTTCTTTTTCTTCTTTTCTATCAGTCTTTTGTTCCTCCCTGTCTTTCTCTTTGTTTCTTTCTGTAGACTCAGAGGAAAATGGAACGTGCCCACATTCGTCAGCTTGAGCAGAGCCTGCTCCTCGAAAAGTCGAGAGCAGAGGTGCTTCAGAAAGACTTAGACAAGAGGAGGGTAAAAAAAGCACGAGCCCTCTGCCTGTAGCCTGCGTGCTTCTGCACCCGTTTGTTTCTTTGTTGATAGTAGCATAACTCATAAAGGTCATACAAGTCATACTCCACCTGTCTTTGGTGTCCGAATTTATATCAAATCAAACTACAGATATATGAATAATAATTTAAAATCGATACACATACACATATATATTGCATCTCAGTTAGCATTTTTTTAAAAGATCACTACTGTTATTTTTTAACAACACAAAAAATAATATAAAAATATAGAATATTTCCAGCCTTTTCTTTAAAAGTATGTCTGATATACTCATCGGCCACTTTATTAGGTACACCGGTTGAACTGCTCATCAACGCAAATATTTAATTAGCCAATGACGTGGCAGGAAGTCAGTTAAGATTAAGATATACTTTAATGTTCCCGCAAGGAAAAATGTCTTCTAGTTTTTTTGTTTTTTTTTGGAATGCATTTAGGCATGTAGACTTGGTCATGACGAAGTTTAAACCAAGCATCAGAAACTGCTGATCATCTGGGATTTTTACCCGCAACAATCTCAAGGTCAAGGGTTTACAGAGAATGGATGTCCAGGGAGCGGCAAGTCTCGGGCCAGTATGCCTAGTTGATGGCAGAGGTCAGAGGAGATTGGCCAGACTGGTTTGGGTTGATAGAACAGCAACGGTAATTAGTTGTTACAATCGCGGTACGGAGAAGAGAATCTCGAAACGTTGATCACTAGAGCCAGTCCCACAATGAGCTTTCCTTAGTATGTGCCATTTCTGTGTCTGTAGCTTGAAATGCTGTTAAGGAGGAGAGAGGGAGGCAAGGGGGAGGGTGGGGGTGTGGCCTTGACCAACTGCCATGCCTTGCATTTTTGCAAGCCATAATGTCTCTCTCTTTCTCATGGGCAGGCCAAATCTTCTGGGCGGGCAAAGTCAAGAAAGGGGAG
Source organism: Etheostoma perlongum (assembly GCA_026937815.1). NCBI lineage: Eukaryota > Metazoa > Chordata > Actinopteri > Perciformes > Percidae > Etheostoma > Etheostoma perlongum. The sequence continues at coordinate 7,017,056 of CM049383.1, read as the reverse complement.
GTAACCTTTCCCCTTATGATGTCATCTAGCCACTGGGGGACCATAGGCAGGATAGGAGAACTCATATTAATGTTAAAAAAAATGCCATGGGACCTTTAAGGTCAGAATTTGGCATACACATTTGGCGTAACAACATGAAAGCATGGATCCATCCTGTCTTTTATCAAAAGTTCAGGCTGGTTGTTTTGTAATGGTATTGGGGATACTTGACACACTTTGGGCCCCTTAGTACCAATTGAGCATCATTTTAATGCCTACCTGCGTATTGCTGCTGACCATGCCCATCCCTTTATGACCACAGTGTCACCCATCGTCTAATGGCTACTTCCAGCAGAATAAAGCACTGTGTCACAAAGCTTAAATCATCTCAATCTGGTTTATTAAATATTGCAATGAGTTTACTGCACTCAAATGGCCTTCACAGTCACCAGATATTAGTCCAATAGAATACTTTTGGGATGCGGTGGATCGTGAACGTGCAGCTGACAAATCTTCAGCAACTGCTTGATGTTATTATGTCAACATGGACCAAAATCTCTAAGGAATGTTTCCAGCACCTTGTTAAATCTATGACACCAATAATTAAGGCCGTTCTGAAGGCATAAGGGGGTCCGACCCGGTACTAGCTAGGTGTACCTGACAAAGGGGCCGGTGATTGTAAGGTGTATATATATTCTTTTACAAAGTAATTACACAAGGTCAGAAAAAGCCTAAATGCCAGTAGTGAGCTCAGATTTCCAACATGCGACTGATAATTATTATGTTTTACCTTATATAACATTATATTACATTATCACATAAACATATGTGCAGGCTGATGTCATCTGTCTTCTCCTTCATTTCTACACTATCATATCATGAACCGCTTTGGCCATGCTCCTCACTGTTGACCCAGGGCTTTTCCCTGAGACATCCATCAGCTGCTTCAGCTTTTGTTGCAGTAGCTGCTGTTCATTTTCTTTTAAATTGCGATTTATCTTTTTTTATTTAAAGGGTGCCTTTCAGATCAGTTGCCAGCTGCATTTTTTAGATGGCGGCATGTAACATTTATGACATACTTCCATTTTAGCTCTGGGGAATTCAGTGAATGAAGCTCCATGATAATGTTTTGAGTACTTATGTAATTAGGAACACATGAGAAATGGCTAAATTGTTAATGGGATTCTTCACTGATTCTTAGATGAATGTTTCAAAACAAATCGTGTTGGCAGTGCCCATTTACATCACTTTGACATACAGCGCTAAACTTAAGAGTGAAAGCCTCTTCAATAATAGACAACAATGGTATCACAAATCAGACCGTGCAAGCTTGTGCTTTAAATTTTCAGGCACCAAAAGATAACAAAAGTGTTTTAAAATTCTACATATGCAGTAAAGTCTGCTTCTGCCAACAGGGAAGATGCTCTCATGTCGCAGTATCCTTGAGGTTGGGTAAGAGAACCAAGGTGAAAAAAAATGGATCTTGTTTTGGCTTTGATACGCTGAGCTATCTCAATTCTTAACTTCAAATTGACTTCAGATGCTGACATCGACTTCAGATGCTATCGATGATATTAACCTTGCAAATTCTCTTTTTTACTCTTCCACTCCTGTGTGATGTGCCATAATCTGAATGCGATTCAGGCAACTTCTTTCATATGAATCAACTAGTAACTCTGATATCTGGTAGATTGTTTTCCCCAGATGGTTGAAATTAACATATGTGCACTGTGCAGCAGGTCCTCTTTCTTAATCTCCTTATTTATTTTACTACGGGTGTAAGTGTATGGGGGATGTTTGCAGTTGTGTGTATGCTTGTTACTGTGTGGAGGTTTGCTGCTGGCTTTATTCTATTTGCTTTGCTGCTTGTAGATGGTCAGAGAATGGCTGTGCTCTCCTCATCTTCTACTTCTTTGCACATACAGAAAGCTTGACAAATATTTGGACAGTTACACATTGACCCCTTGGCTCCTTGGTTTTATGTCTTTGGGTGAAAATGATACAAACAAATGATACAAACAAATGATACAAACAAATGATCGGCTGCCAACTTTAACATGGAGACAGCAGTATCATAAAATGAGGATAATAGTTGGACTTTTTAATCTGTTTGGGAAATACAACCCCCTTTCCCACGGCTCAGTGGTAAGTGAACTGTCACAAAGATCATAGATAATATTGAGTGCCTCCGTCACATTCATGTTGCAAGAATGGAAAATCCCCATCATCCATTACACAAATGTCAGCTCCAAAGCTGTCAGCTGGACAGCGACTTCTTTGTGTCTCTCACACCAGAAGCAGTCCTGTCCCAAACAGTCTGTTTTCTGTACACCTACCAGCCCCTCTAATGGTCACAAATTAATGTAACGTAAATTAAAGTTTAAAAAAACCCAAAAAAAGACAGTTTGTGTTTCTGATTTTAAATATTTAAAACGCATTAAACACTGAAGTGTACTCTGAAATCTGGGTACTAGGAGTACAGTCAGTCTTTGTATCATCTTGTATCTAAGGAGTACACCAAGGAGCCAAAATGTTTGTCAATGTCCACATGCATAATGTTATTTATTTGCACCTTATATTCACTGGAATGCACTTGACTGTCTCTAATTCTTGCAAGGGTCTTCAGGGGTCGCCCTCTGATTTCTGCTCTCAAAGTCAGTGTCCCTTTTTCTTTAGAATGACATTGTTCAGTTGCAGAGTCACCTGTTACCTTCATAATGTCATTCTTTTGAAAGACTGACATCTTTCTGCCATGGTAATCACCAGAAAAGAGAACTTTCAGTAGCAGTGATGGATGTTGTTTTATTCCTCTTTCAGCAAACCACAGTTGAAGAGCATAGTCGTATCATGCTGCTGGAGGAGGAGCTCACCCTCAGGAGGGCTGAGATGGAGAACCTCCAGGCCAAACTCAGAGGATCTGAGACAAGCTCGCAGCAAACCACCGACAGCGACGACGCCCGGGGTCCGACACCCAGCCGGAGGCCCTTGCCCTTCGCACACAGCTGGTGTTGGCGGGCCGCGAGCACCACAAGGAGAGCAGCGAGCTTAAAGAGAAGTACAAGGCAGCATTAGCAGCGAGCCAGCAGGAGATAGACTCGCTAAAGACAGTGGTGGAGGACAAGAGCCAGGAGGTCAGTAGGATGAAGCAGAAAGTCCAACAGGCCAACAAGGAAAACATGGAAATGATGGACACCTGGAAGGTATTTGTTTTAACCCAATGCAAACTGTTCAAATAACTTTAGCAAGAGCAGTAGGGTCACTTCAGTGGAGCTCTGTGAATCACTCAATCATGAAAGTATTTGTGCTGACCTGGTAAGAGGTTTAAAGGCAGAGAGGCTAGAATAGATCTTTATTGTCATTGTTTTCAACAACAAAACACAGTTTAGCAGCTCTCAGTGTGACAGTTAAATCACAGACAAACGGAAATAGAAAATGTAAATAGTAAAACAGAAAATAACAACAAAGTAGACAATTTGAATAATAAAATATCAAGATAAATGAGGTGGCACTATATCCGTAATGTTATTAAAGCAATATGTTTAGATGAATCCGTTCAAATTTGATAATTTCCATGCTGAAATATTCTGTAAGCATTAGAAAGTTTCAGTGTTTCCAACAAAATTTGCGGAAAAGCATTAGGAACTTGAAAAGCAAGGATAATAATAATTTATTTATATACTAGTATAATGTAATAATTCTTCTCACTTCCTCTCTGCAGGTTAAATTTGACAGTTTAGTAACTGACCACCAGCGTTCCTTGGAGGAACTGAAGGCCTCATTGAGTGGTGATCATCCTACTCCAGCAGGCACGGAGCAGGACGCCCAGGAGCTGAGAGCCGCTCTGGAGAGCCTGAAGACGGAGCACCAGCTGGAGATGGAGAATCTCAAGGCCAAACATAAGATCGAAGCCGCCATTCTGACCATGGAACGTGAAGACCTCTGCACTCGTCTTCAGGAGGCCAAAGACCAGCTGGCCGAGGGCAGCCAGACGTGGAGGGCCGAGGTACACACCAAAGGCAGCAAGCAGGCCCTAGAGGAGGCTACCGAGAAGCTACAGAAGGCGGAGCAGCGGCTGGCGGAAATGGAGAAGTGTCAGACGGAGCAGGACAAAAGTACAGAGGAGCTCAGAGAGAGACTGGAGCTGTCAGAGAAGAAGATGACGGACTATCAGGCTCTGCAGAAGGCCCAGGCGGAGAGCCAAGAGGAGATCCAGAAGCTGGAGGAGAAGCTGAGGGTGACGGCGAACCAACTCCAGGCCATCCAATCAGATCGCTACACATCTCATGATGCAAATGTGAGTGGCTGAGGAGAACTGATAATTACAAATCAGAAAGCCAGTACCATTGATATGCTGTCATTGCTTTAATTTAAGTCCAACTCTTAACTTACTTTATCCTTTTTCAGGTGATAGAGGATAATGACATTTCAGATGAGAAGATGAAGCTGAAACAGAATATCGAAGGTAAGCCCATCTATTGTTTTAATACTCAGTACAGTTTCATAGTATAATAAAAAAACTAATTGATACTAATATGTGTGTTGAAGAAGAATTAAAACCACTTTACTTTTCAGCATGGATTTTACATATAGTTTCTGATGATGATGTTAATGCATGTGAATAATGGAAAGAAATGCACCATTCTGTTCAATATAAGGCTACGGGTTACCTTAGCTTAGAAACAAGACCAGAAGCAGGGGGAAACAGCTAGCCTGATCTTCTCTTAATGTACCTGCACCTGTAAAGGACTGCTTTTTGTCTCAGTTGTCAGGCAAACAGCGGTGATTCCAGGAAGTTACTGTGCTTGGCCAGGAAAATTGTCTGGTACATAACCCCTTGAAAACAGCCAATTCATTTTCACTGTTTTATTTTTTAGAGATTAAACAAACAAAATGTAACATGTTTATCGCCAAGCTTTATGATATAACTATTTTTCCCAACTTTTTCTTTAAGGGGAACCAAATCATTTGGAATAAAGTCTCCACAAGCTTTAATCTCTATTTCATAAATCAAACATAATGTTCATGGTCTAATGGCTGAGATCACCACAGAAATCACATTCCCTCGGCCCAAAATAAGTTCTTTCCACCACATATCATGTTGTCATAAGATTTTATGATATCCTGCTGTAACATTAGGAAATAATATGTAAATTTAAACCTAAAGCATTCCTCTTACCGACTTTGTTAAATTGCCTAAGAGCCTGTGTCAGTGCACTTGAACATTGCATTCGCCAAGTAAGACACTAACTGTTTTTTGTTTTTCTTCAGAAACAATGGAGAAGTTGTTAAAAAGAGAAAAAGAGGTCTTGACTCTCACTTCCCAGGTTGAAGTCCTCAAGTCCCAGATGGGAGGTAAATGTTACCTTCCAGAGCATGTCCAAGAGCAGTCAGCTGCCTTTTCCAAGCACTCATGTCTTTTTCTCTAAGGAAAAAACGAAACCTCATTCTTTTCACACGCATTAGCAGCACAAATAAAAACTATATTTTTTTTGTAGCCTGTAGAGAAATGGCATTGGTAAACAGGTCATGTTTGCTATGGGCTAAAGCATTTCCTCATCAGCCAATTTGGGTTTTGGTTTTGAAAAAATACGACATATTTTGGTATATTTAAACTCGTTATCTGTGTCATATTTACATAATGGCCATCATTAGTGTCATTCTATCATTGGTGCCCTGTATTTGCAGTGACTGCACGCTTTACTTCATTATGCGTCAATCACGCTGAGTTCACTGCAGTGGATTGTGTTCATCTTCACAGTTACATTCTTTGATCATCGCTGAGCAATCTGTCAACCGGCTGTCTTTTGAAAACAAAGTTCCATCACATCAAAAGGACCCAAAAACACACTTCATGTAGTTCAGATAATCAAATTGACACACTTTGAAAAGTAGATTATGAATTATTTAAACAATATGCGACACAAAGTGAAGAATAGTTTTATTATTCTATTCTGTAAACCTCATCTGCATGGTTCAAACTGGGGATCCCTTCCGATCATGCTTCCAGTGTCAGTTATGAGAAAGGTAACTCTTAATGACCAGTATGGACAGGACAATGGTTACATGCAAGCAAAACCTATTTCAGTGTCCATGGAGGCACCTAAATATTGTGATACTTGGAAAGATGCGAATTGAAAAAATTTATAAAAAATTGTATAAGTTCATTTTTTGTGTTAATTTGGAAGCTTTCCATATCACATTGTATGTTACATATTAGACCACACAATAGTTGTGATGTCACCAAATCCTGCTCGTCCGTGCACACATACGCTACAGGCAGAACTATTGCTTTTTCATGCAATTTTGAGATTTAAAATCTTTGGAACGTTGCAGTCCATATTTTTTAAAGGTTTTGTTCTCATACTCTGAGCCAGAAGTCTCCACTTCAGTAGTGCTTACATAAACCAAACATTCCAGTATCATTCCTACCTATATTTTAAAGGTTATTACAGATGGGTTTGTTCATATGTCATTCACAGCCTGATTTTATACAACATTTTATTCTGCACAGTGAAGATAGTTTTTTTAAATTAATGAAGACATAATGAGCTTCAAAATGTAATCTTAATCTCGGAGCACACATTTTTAACTCAATGATAAAATATAATAACCAATTTCCTTACTAGATTTCCTTCAGCTCTCTAAGTCTTTATTGCCGGATGGATTTGCTCATTTTTTATTGGGAAGTTAAGTATTTATGCATAGATAAATACATGAATAAGAAGTATAATTATCATCATTATCATATTGTGTACAGCTTATTTTTGCATTTTTAAGGATTACATTTGTCCTTTATTGTGTTACTGTATTACTCTACGTGCTTCTCCAAGTTGCCCCCCAGGGACAATTGAAGTGTTTGAATTGGATAATAAGAACTCCATTAATAAATATATAAATAAAAACATAATATTTCATATACAATTACAACTGTAGGAGGAGTTGCTGGAAGACAAACGGTGTAATGTGGTTTCTACATTATAGAGTATAATACTACACACATTATAAATGCTGAATAAAGAATTACAGACAATTCCAATCAAATTCACAGCGAAAATGTGGTTCTTATTTCTCTTCCACCAGCACTAGAGGGCAAAGTTCGCTCAGCAGAAAAGAAAGCCGAAGCCCTGGCCAAGGAGAAGATGCGTGTGGAGGTAGAGCTGGAGTCCATGACCAAGAAGTCCCATGATGCCTCGGGACAGCTGGTCAATATCAGCCAGGAGCTGCTGAAGAAAGAGAGGTATGGAGACAAGGCTGTATGGATTTTATAATAATATGGCCTTAGCACTTACTGGGGAAAATGATATTGCTGCATGTGCAGGTGTGATGCACAAATATACATCATATTATCCATTTAATAATGGACAGATACTTGGAGCACACAGGCAATGTATTGATTATTATTGGATTGGATTTTATTTAAATCATACTATTTTATTTTGTTATGTTTCGGGATAAAAACCAGTTGCATTACTATCAACAGCATTTATCTTTTATCCGTGTGTGTGTGTGTGTGTGTGTGTGTGTGTGTGTGTGTGTGTGTGTGTGTGTGTGTGTGTGTGTGTGTGGGTGTACTATGCTGTCCTGCTAAATGAGACACATCTCGAACAATTATTTATAAAAGTTTGTAGATTATCCCGTATGTCATCGTTAGGCATGATCTACAAACTTTTATAAATATTTGTTTGCCGCTATACTAATGTTGATAATGTCAAGTACATCATCTTTAATGAGATTCATTGTATTAGTAGTATTATGATTGTAAATGCTACACAGCACTAATAAGTGCTTCTGGCTATAGCAGACTATTTCCATGTGCCAAATCCCTGCAGCAATTATGTTGTATGCAATAAAAATATATACCATCCATCGAGAAATTTAGTGGGTGGTGGCATCTTGAGTAAGTGTTATAGGATGGTAGCATCATTCACTTCCTTAATGTTCCTGCTGCTATTTCAGTTTGAGACATCTTTTTAGCATTGCCTCAAGACAGTCAATTGTTACACATTTTTATCTTTGGAAGTCGACAAGATTATTCAAGAAAGCCAATTACTAGTGTAGTAGAAGTTGTGTGGTAGAAGAAAATATTGAGTTTCAGAAGCAAACAATTATACAGTCCAATGTAACTATGCATGTCACTGAAAAAAAGCACACAGGCTGTGGTGACTAAGTTTGGTAATGGTCAGAAGTGTGTCGTAGACCCTGTAGAAAACAGTGACAGAAAAAGGATGAATACATTATTAGTAAGCTGGAGGACATTTCTTTAATAATGGAAAATCAAACAACCTTTTAACTTTCATTAAAAAGTTATTATTTTTTGTCCACTTGAGGGCAGCACAAACAGGCTGTGAACACAACTTTGGCATATTACTGCTTTATAAACTTCACATGTCAAACTTGTTAGTAAACAGTTATATTTACCATTCTACAGCCCCTTTACTGGGCCGTGAAAGGGAAAGAATATTGAATAGAGCAGTTTGAAAAGGTGCTTTCACAATTTCAGCACAAAGAAAAAAAATCTGTCCGTAAAGATTTTTTTATAAAAAAAGAAAATGAAGCTCTCATGTGTGTGACTAAGGGCAGATGTTAAAGGAGCTTAGCCCTTTTGGGCAACATGGTGGTGTGTTTCACTACTATTAGTATGCGGGCAAACAGCCAAATATGCACAGACACTTTGCCTATGGGAATGGGGCATCAAGCCACCAGCCTTTCTGACATGTGCAGAGATAAGGCCGCCTCCACAATCCCCACTGGCCAGACTGGCTAATATGTTAATCACATCAAGGGTTGGTAAGCTTTTAAATTATAATGAACTTGGTGCAAGGTCTTAGCAGATGTACCACTCATATAATTATTGACAGATTCTTTATCATTATTGCTCTATGGAGCGGTCAAGTTCATAGCAACACTTTTTTTCCATGGGGCCATTATTGTAGCAAAACTATTTGCAAATCTGTGTGTAGAGTTGTGGAACTGTATTTCAATCCCTGTGTGTGTGTGTGTGTGTGTGTGTGTGTGTGTGTGTGTGTGTGTGTGTAATCCAATTTGTAAATGTGTAAAACGAATGAATGAATGAAGATATTTATTTCAGACATATCAAAAATAAACCAAACAAAACATCACAGAAATGTACAAATAAGTTAAATAAGCAAAACATTCAATAAACAATAAGAAATACAAACCAACATAGAAAACGTAATAAAAGGAAGGGACTAGGAGGAAGTATACACCTATTTAATCATACCCCTTTTTCATATCTCAGTAATTATTTTTTTTGTTTTTTTTTTACTTCCCTTCCTGACCCTTAGTATTGTGGCACACACCTATGTAACTATATACAATTTGGTATTTTTAAATGTACAATCCATCTACAGATGTATATCGACATTCATACATACAAAAGAATCTCTAAATGTGTACAGAGATGTGTGATTTTGTACATGAACCTGCAAATTGTGAATTCACAATCCATGTATGCGTAATCAGATTTGTAAATGTGTAGACAAATCTGTAAATGTGTACACATTGAGAGGAAAAAAGCTGTATATAGTGCGTGTGTGTGTACACAGTGTGTGTGTGTATATGTATGTGTGTGTACATATGTGTATGTATATATATATATATGTAATGATTTGTATATGTGACAAATCTGATTACACACACACAAAGATGAAAATACAGTTGCACACATTCTTTCCACACACATTTACAAATAGTTTTGTTACAATAATGGCGCTATAGGTTTCTTTGTTTGTTGTGTTAATCCTATGTTTCGTCGTTTTTTGATTCCAGGAGTCTGAATGAACTGAGGGTGTTACTCCTGGAGTCACATCGCCATTCACGGGACATGGAGAAAGACCTGAACCGAGAAGTCCACAAGGCTGAATGGAAGGTCAAGGAGCAGAAACTTCAGGAAGACATCAAGACCCTGCGTGAAAAATTGCTTCTACTGGTGAGAAGGAAGGACTTTGTGATGCTAAGATAATGCTGCTTCTGGACTGAATCAACCCTAACAGTTAATCTTTATCAATTTTTGAGACATTTGCCCTTGTGCTTTCCCGGTTCTAGAAACGTTGCTAATTCCAGCAGGTATAGTGTCACATTCATAAAAGGTTTGCACTTTATCCCCTAGAATTCTCTTATTTGCTTACCAAGGGGTGATTTTAATCAAGAAATCATACTGTATACCTATTGGGAAACAAGAAAATATGCAGGTCTTAAAGGACACGGACAAAAGTTTGCCATCAAGCTTTGTGACTGTATCTGGCCACTCCATTCAGTAGGAAATAAATAGAAATCTGGTGGCTTTTTGATTGGTTCCAGCTTCATATTATACTTACAAAGAGTGATATTGATCTTCTCATCTAACTCTCATTAAGAAAGCAAATAAGTGACTTTCCCAAAATGTCCAACTATTTCTTTAACTTTTTTTGTGAAAGATGATTTACTATTGTGAAGTGTTACAGTTGCCAAAAAAGAAGCACTCCCATGCTCTGTTGCTTGTCATGTTAAACAAAAACGTACTTCAGCAATTCCATACTTACATAAAGTTGAATATTATATTTTATATATTATATTAATAATAAAGGGGTGAAATTCAGTGCAACAGAGGCTAGATGACCTGATGTTGTTTAGTATGGGTCGAGCACCAATAAAGCTAGGTCCGAGATTTCCCATAATGCAACTAAATCTGGCATTTTTTGTAAGACCTAGCTTCCTTATCATTTGAAATACAGACTGTGTAGTCTCCAAACCTCAGCGCTGATTACATCATCAGGCTGATGACCTTACCAGGGTTATTTTCTCAGATTGACAAAGCTTCTTTTAGAGCCATTAAAGACAACTGTTGTCACTGGATGAGTGGTAATAAGTGATTTTGATCAAATTGGTGGTTTTCCTTTAAAAACGTACTGCAAAAAACAATTTGTATGTCAAATCACATTGTTTTCTGGACAACGATTAAGCCACCCAATACTGCATTAGTTGAATATCTCATTCCAATTTGTTCATAGTTCAAATGGGACCTTATCCAGGTTGTAGATATAATTCTACTGCTAGTCAGTCTATGTTTACACAGACTGCTAAAAGGGAACTGTTGGTTCATATATACACTGCATAATCAGCAGATGATGCCTGAGAGGAAATGTGTTATGTTTGAATATGAAAATGTGCTCTTTATGAAATAGTATTTTTTCCAGATGTTAATCACACAAATACTTTAGTATGATTATTTAACAGCAGGTGTTGGCTGATATATTTCTGCCATGTGTGTGTTTTAGGGTCGGGAACACTCTTCACCTGACTACCGGCGGCACTCCATGCTGGACCCCTCTGTCCTGGACTCAGAGGTGATCCGCCTCCGCCAACGGCTGCTCAGCACTGAGGACGCCCTGAGGAACGCCATGGAACACAACCAGCAGGTCGACCAGCTGGTCCAGGCCATGCGCAGGCATCCAGATAAAAGCCCGGTAAAACAATACTTTCACAGATTGAACTAGGAAAAGCATGAAAAAATATTTTGATTTGAGGTATCTTGGGAAGAAGTACCCATATCAGAATGGATGAAAGGGGCATCTGGGTAGCTCACCTAGTAGAGCGTGTGCCCCATGTACAGAGGCTCAGTCCAGGTCGCAGTGGCCGTGGGTTCATTTCCAACCAACGTCATCCAACCCCTCTCTCCCCTTCCATGTCTAAGCTGTCCTATCAAATAAAGGCCTAACATGCCCAAAAAATAAAACAAACAAAAACAAAGGATGACAGGATGCTTGTTTTAATGTCTTTTAATTTTTAAGCTTTAATTTGTATAAATGTAAAATAACAAGTGATGTGTGCAGTAATGTGTGTAATTGTACAAAGAAAATGGATTTTAATGTTTACGGTATATCAGACTATTTTGAAAGAAAAGAAAATATGCTTATTCCCGTTCTTGCGGAAAGTTGAATGAGAAAATGTATAACACTCATGTCTGTACAGTAAAAACAACAACTTTGAGCGAGTAAACGGCAAGTTTTGATGAAGATTTAAATCCTGCAATAGTGGCATGCGCCAGTGACATTGACTAATGTATCACTCTATTCCACTTCACACAGCCTCTGTGGTATCTGTTTAATAACGTTCTGCAAGAGGACAGATAGAAAATCGTCCAGTGAGCTCCTAGAGCTAAACTACAGTCAGGCTTCATCTCTAGGGCACGAATGATCAAATGAGGTTTGTCTTTTTTAAAGGGATGAGTCAGAGTAATTTCACCCTAGAGTCCTTTGCACCATGATCTCGAGCCAAACACTCCCCCCAGAAGTTTTTTTCCCTTGGTCGAACATTGGGCAAATTAGTGTTATTAGCTGAATGGCTTAGTGCAGGCCCTAATGGAACCACATGTGTATCTCATAAATTACCCCACTAATAATGCCCGGAATGGTACCAAACTTCAGTAGCATAAATAGGTTAGGTAATCGTAAAAAGAGGCATTGGAAAGTTTGTAAGTACACCAGGAGTTTATTTAAATAGCACTTGCCTGATGGCTTCTACTCTCTGCTAGCTAGCGCTCTGATTCTCCTCCATTAGATGTAGCTCCTTGTCTTTGTATTCAGGCTTGAATAGGTACGAGTGACCTTCGAGATTATGCTTGTTCTCACACTTCTTGCTCCTTCTTCACTACTTTACCGGTAGGCTTTTCCGGCATAAGATGCCGTGCTCTGTGCGGGATCTCGCGAGATCTACTAAATTTCCTAAAATGTCAAAATAGTCCTTTAATCACCCTTTAATCACAGCTGAATCGTGTCCAGAACGTAGCTACATTGACAATCTGTGACTGTTTTTCAGGTGCATGGTGCAAATTCAGCCAATGGAATTCATCATCAGGAGTCAGGGGGCACTCGAGATGTTGGTATTATTTAATTCTATTTAAACAATTAACATGGATGTGGTGATGTCATTAATGCCTTTTAGTGCTAAGACATCTTGTTTTGGCTTTTCAGGAACAACACTGATATGAGCAGAAAGGATAAGCCTGAACTGGGACATGCAGAAGTCCATCTTAAAGAAAAGCTCATCCAACGTTTCTCCTGATCCTGCGATGGATGCCTGAAGATTTCAGTTTGCAGTTAATACCAAAACAGCGAATCTCTATCTTGAGTGAATTTATGTGTTGTTGCAGAAAGCACCTATTAGCCAGTCATGAAGACCGCTTAAAGTACTATAAAATATAAACAGGAAATGACACATGGACATGAAGAGATATCGGTATAACTCCTGAGAACGTACAGTTTGGCAACTTTTGATGCTTTACAGTAGTTAGAAAATTCAATCTACAAGTTGCCAGGAACTGACAATTCTTAATTTTTAACCAGAAGGAAAAAAACGGCTGATTGACAACGATGTGAAGAACTAAAGAACTGGGTCTCAGTCGCTTTGTTTGTTTAATTTATTACTTTTACTTTGCTCCTCAGCCGCTTGGCCAGTGATACTCAGAGCAACTCATCACGATGACTAATATTTTTTACAGAGTTTGGCTCATTTGTCACTTTACTTAATACCTGATGAGAGAATTGGTTGCAAACTCATTACAGTCTACTCTGTCCAGTGTTTATGCTCCCACTTAAGTGTACAATATGATCATAATTGTGGGTGACTGGTGTTAATGGAAGTATTAAAAAGGACCTTTTTAAAGTAATACTCTACCCCAAATCTGTCTTTTGATTAAAACACAAACACCCTAGGCTTGCAAAGTAGCTGTAAAAAGATTTGTATTATCCTTCGTTGTTATCAGGCTGGTGACATTTGTGTAACACTGGATTCCAATTTTTTGGTCCACTAAATCTTCTTAACCACTTCCTACAAAATAATCCACTTCCCCAGGTTCTATTAATGTGTTGACTTTTTCCCGCCAGTACACAGCTAAATACTTGGCTTCTGTCTCAATCCTAATGCACCTTTTGATACTGAAAAGTACTTTTTAAGCAGTCCAAATTAGTTTTTTGTCTCTTACGAAAAGTTTGCAAAACCCTGTGCTGTCTTAATAACCTCAAGAGCAAGTTACAGTACTCTTGAAGTTTCCTGAATGAATATTGTTTAACTCTGTGAACAACATTCCATGTTTAGATTTGGGTCTTTATTTAAGCAATCAAGCATAACCTGATGGAGAAGGTGGAGGCACAACAAAAAGCAGAGTGGTATTCCCTCTGGCATCCTGTGAGTGCATTATCACACTTATATTATGGTTACTTTTCAAAGAAAACCTTATAGGAAAATCTTATTTTGTTTCTTTTTAGCTAACTTATGGAAATAGTTGGTTTAACTCTTAGTTAACTTAACTATTAACATACTCTAACATGCTACTGTACTTTATGATTACTATTATCAGAACCTGTTTAACTATGTTTGAGGGGTTGGAACCCAACAAATCACTTTTATTTCTGTGCCAATGACATAACCTTATTAAAGCTGCCACAAGTTCTTGTGAATCACTAACAACTGCTTATTATGATGTATTGTAAATCATACATGTGAATACACTCTGGGAGAGAGTTATCTGTTGCAGGACTGACAGACATGATTTCAACTACCAATCCTCTCTTCAGGTATCGGGTAAGGTGGCTATTGGGCAATCAATCAGTCCTTTTTAGTCACTGCACATCCGTGGACCCCCTGCTAGGACTTAATGAAACTGGGACACCTCCTGAATTCAGCTCTGAGTTATGTTACAGTATATTCATGGAATTAATAATACAGTGAATTATTACAGACTTTTGTGTTCTCTTAAACTCTGTCCAACCCCGTACCAATACATTTTCTGTAATTATCAGCTATTTTATTTACTGTGGACTATGTATCAGTGCAGACTCCATTCATATAATTTACTTATATATGGTACAGCATATCAGTCCTATTTGATTCCCATTTTAAGGCTGTATGTAAATGTTCCTGGATTAATGGATGTAAAATGTTACACTCAACCTTCTTCCCCAGTTTAAAAACATTTGGATTCCATTTGCAAAAATTTTATTGAAACATATGGAACTTATACTGTAAGACTTAAGACCGACTGTAAGACCGAATATTGTTTTATCCATAACTAAACTATGAGATCCTGTTTTTAGTTGGTCATAGGTTGATATTGCTGCACAAGAGACATAACACAAAGGAGAGTCGTGTGTAAAGTGTTTCCTGAGCAAAACATGTAGGGCAGGCACTGGTCAGCAAAGATAAACTTACATTTTCCATTGGATATTGTACATGGCCTTTTCAGCTGGATGGTTCATACCCTTTGGATTATTGCTGCAATGGTTTTGGAGATTGAGTCATTAAATATTAACAATGTGGGCAAGGGCTGGTGGTGTTTTATTTCACACTCTTTCATACTTGTGTCACTTCTGTATGTTTGTTTTTGATGGCAAAGCACACAGGCGATAGGTATATTTCTCCCGAGTTGAATCAAAGTGGTGTCAGATTTCATACCACTAAGAGGTTGGTGGTTTGGGAAATTCTGCCAGTAACCATAACCATTTATCCATTACACACACTCACACTCTCACACACACACACACACACACACACACACAAATTCCTGTTGTAAATCTCTCATCTCAGGCAAATATGTGGTGTTAGAATGACTTGTTGAAAAGAGGAGGCAATCATTCTCTCAAGTGGAAAAATGTCCAAGCTCCTGCCACCCAGACAAATGTTTATTTACAATCTCTGGATTTCTAACCTCCACACATATCACTTTTACTGGTAAACCTTGGCAAATGTCAGGTTTTATCTACACGTCCCAGTTTTCTTGCTAGAGGGCAGATTGATTATGCCGGTGACATTTGAATAAATAAATGATTACTTATTTGCAGAAACCAATCAAAAGGTACAGCATATGTGAAGCACAGCACAATTTATTGGTGTTGGTGAAAGAGTTATTCTTATTAGGCTATTTTATAGTGGTTTAGGGATAGATTTATACAAAAGTAACTGAAACTAAGCAGATTACAGTGATGTAGTGAATTACATTATTATTATTTTTTGTAAAACAACATGTTCCTTTCCCCTAGCATATGAACTTTACCCTATATTAAACTGACAAGCTATTTTAGGCAATCACAAGAGCTATGGGATAACTGCCATGGCCAAAAGATCCATGTAGGCCTAGCTATACTATGTATCCACTTTGGACAAATCCTAAAAATAATTTGGATACTCAACATCAAACCACCTTCATGCAGGCTAAAAAAAAATTAATAAAAAAAAGCAAATCTGACAGTGTGAAGTTGCAGCCAAGTGGCAGACAGTGATAAAGAGTCACAGTCCTGATATAATAAGAATAAGAATGAAAACTAATATATTTTCCTTTCCATGTAAATGTTGTATCCTGAGGGTATTTCCAGTGGTTAATCCTGTATGTAAATTGCAGCCAATAGATGCTGTTGTTGAGTTGGGCTGGGATTAGCAGGAGGCGAATGAGTTTCAATTTTACTGGATTACAGAACAAAGAGAGGGGAAAGGGACACCCTGCTCTGTTAAGGGAAAAAGAGAAATAAACTAAGAGAAATACACAAATAATAGACTGTAATACATGCGATCAACATTGGGATGTTCCGGATTACGATGTTTTAGCAGACGCTACGGCTACATTGTGGATGTGAATTGTGAGCGTTTCTGATGGATTAAAACGGGGGAATAAACCTATTCCGGGATTGACAGCAGCAACAAGGCTATTTAATCGCTAATTAAGGTGAGATTTTGCTGCCCCTTTTAATATTCATGAACAGTTACATAGTTTGCTTTCATGTAACGGGTTGCTTTTGGGAACTGTACATTTAGAAAATGCAGATTATAACCTAATTTCTGGACTGGGGAAGGAGATGAAAGGAAAGTGCTAGCGCTAGCTGTAGAGCTAGCGACTGGCAGCTAGCTCGTTAGCTAGCCCGACGTTATTATGATACCGTAATTAGCCAGTGTTGATTAGTTAGCTAGACATAACGTGATGGTAAGCAGCGAAGACAGGTTATTGTTGGTTAGCAGTTAAATTAGCCTAGACGGACGTCTCCCTGTAACCTTGCGAGTATTAGCCCATATTTATGATAAGGATACAGCATATGTCTGCTTGCTAAATTATCCCCCATATATTGCTATCACTGATACGGTTACCGAGCTAGCGTTAGTACAACAAAGCCAGCTACTGTAGCTAACGTAGCAACTGTAAACGAGAAAGGAAACAAGACATTTAAACTTAAGAAAAACAATATTTAATATTGCAGTACATTTAAACAATGGCTTACTAATTGCATTATCGTTCATTACAACCAGCACGGTTAGAGGAGTGTTCCTCAAACTAGGAATTTTGATAAAGCCATCTCAATCTGTTGTGTGCATTCATTTTTAATCCAGACACGTTAGTTAGAGTGCAGTTCTTTTCTTATTTTTGCTTTCAGCTGACTAGTTGTAGTTGATATAAGAAACTATATAACTGTATAACAACTTTAGAAAAAGCTGACTAGGATAAAACTTTGTCAGCTGAAACTGTCTGGCGGATTAAAATCACAAGACGAGAAATAAGAAAGATTTGTACACACGCAACAACAGTAACAAAACACACACACACACACACACACTTATTTAATTTGGAAGAACAGACCTTGACTTTATTTATTGCACCCAGGTCTCATATCCTGTGGGTTAAAGCTATTTTCTCCTGGGTCTGGCTAGCTTTTCAAAGTAATTCCTTTCCTCTCATGCGATGTCAACTCAGTAGTAGTCCTGCCAACATTTTCCATTACAAGAAGCTCTCACCACAACACCTGGGTTAGGTCCCATATTGTAAAAAGTGAGATTTACATGTTTTTTATTTATTTATTTATTTATTATAAAGCAGGGTAAGGTGCTTTATAAATCGTATAAATGTATCAAAACAGTCAATCCACTGAGAAATGCACTCAACCTTTTTCAGAATCTGTGCCTTTAATCGAGCCATCATGAACTAGGTACAGTTGTGATGTCACTGTGTATAAAAGTGCATACCATGTGTATATACTATACATTGGTTAGTTACGACAGTTCAGAGACACTAAGTGCACAATTATGGAAGACCCAGAAATGCGGACCAATCAGAGCAGACTGGGCTTTTTTTCGGGAGCGGGGCTTAAAGAGAGTGGCGCTAACACAACATTTCAGACAGATGTTAATACAGGTATTATTCAGACAGACAATATGAGAAAAATTATGTTTTTGAACATTAAACTACAAGCATGGACCTATAACAATTTAGCATAATATAGGGACTAAAATATCTTGGATGAATACAGTATCACGGACACTACCCTTTTGTTAAATATACATAACGGTTACAATAAGTCATTTGACCAATTATGTATCTGTTTTCCATATATCATAATATCCAATGATCCCAAGTAACACAAATCAACTGTTACTCCTAATATTTGTTACTGGTGAATGAATGGACCGTTTTATGGTTATGTTAACCATGTCATAAATCCACTAAATTATTATGTTTTATCACAATTACCTTATAATGTACATATATATACAATTTTTAAAGCATTGAAACATGTGGTCCTTACTGTATATCTTGCTTGCTCTATTTCAGACAGTTTAAGGTTTAAGGCCTCAGGCACAGGGTGTAAACAATGTGGGATTATGTTATATGCTTTATATTAAATTAGACAGTAACTGTCAAACCACACCCTGACTTACTGTTTAAATTAATAAAAACGTTAAAGGTGCCTTGCCACACGTATTTCATTAATTAGTGGTAATGTCTGAAGTTCTACCATTGACTCTAACATTTTTTGTGGAAAAAATGCCTTGGTTATCTTATTCCAAGCCATTCTAGCGTGGTATAGAAAGCCTGCAGGAAGATTCGGCTCGAATTGTGCCAGTTCTCATTAATATTCCATGAGCTAAGCTGCTTGACTCTGATTGGCTAATAGCTAGCCAATGAGAGCATGACTATTAGTATCCTTTATCCAGCACAATTGGGCGAGCTCATGAATAGTAATGAGCTCAGGCAACATGACATCAGACTGACCTGCTTTTGGCCTGATTTCTCCGCTTATTTCTTTTCAGTGGCTAGAGCTGACTGAGGAAGTAGCGGTTCATTTTCACATTCACAAAAAATTTCAAAAAATGCAAGTAAAAACGTTTTTGTGTGGCAGGGCACCTTTAAGACTGATTTATCATTGGGATTTTTCCGGGAGGATGAAATTCAAGAGTCATTCAGCTATTCAGTTATTTTAGCCATCTACTAAAACAGGCCACAGACCTCTAAAAGGTGAGCAAGGTTTGTCCTCTGAGGACTGTTTGGGCATGTACATACTACACTTTATGGACATGTCTTTGATCCTCCTAATAGTTTTCTTGCAGCAGTAGTTTCACCACAGAACCCGAACAACACAGTGCCAGTTTGGGCCAGTTGGGCGTAGTTTCACGTCCATTTCAAAACGGCATGCTGACCTGAATCCATCTAGCACTGTGCAAATGTGCACCAACAGCATAATAAACAACCACACCGCACATTCACATGGCTTGTCATGGCTGAATCCAGATAAAAAGTGTACTCTACAGTCTCTGCCATGCCAACACAAAAAGATTAGTTTCTGACATTCAGTGCTTCTCCCAAAATGGATTGTGTATATCCTTGAGGAATCACAAAGGTGCTGAATGCACATCCTTTCTCATGAATAATTAGCAGTCATTTGTTAGCGTCTTACTGCCAACTGTACCGAGGAATAGTGCAAAACCATTGGCAGCAATGTGTATTGTGTCACCTGCATGCGTCGTGTGCATCCTCTCACATTCACGTGCATAATATACAGACAATAAGGGGATCCACTCATAAAATCCTCTAAAGCTTACCACAGTATCTCCACTATCTGCTGCCACGGCCAAATGCAATGCAGCTATTTGTTTGGGGTCTTTTTTGGAAGTTTGTGACTTCACCTGATTTGAGCTTTGCCCTGCCCAGCGGCAACCTGAGCAGATGTCTAATTAGCCAGATTAAATGAAAACACCTGTGCAGGTGTGCAAGGTGTTTATTGTAACAATAATTAGAATCTTGGCATACAGTACCATCATGTGAAACCATGTATAGGCAATGGTGACCTTATGTGTTACCACATTATCCCCGTTTTAAAAGATATACAGTTACATGTATACTACCAGCACATCTTGTCTACAGCAGTCAGAAATGTTTGTCCATCCAAAAGGCAGAATTCAGAGATTGACAGATGACTGACATACCAGGCCAGCAGACAAGCTTTTTTTTTATTTTTTTGTTTTACTTTTTTTAAATGAAATTCCAAAAGGTTCACATACTTGCCACTGTATTAAAGGAATGTTACTATATGCAAAGTGTAAATGTAAAAAAAAAGCTTAAGTTAAAAACCTTTGTTGATTGCTGGTGTAAATGTATCCTTTTTGAATCTATGTGATCATGTTTTGCTCCGCTTCAGAACTCTAAAGACCTCGTCCCTAAATGTGGTTTTTGTTTTAAAGACATCGGACATAATGCTCTGCTAGCTACCTGTTTTATTTTTCTGTTTTATGATTTTCATTATTTGGATTTGTAGTCAGTTAACAGCTTCATCTTATCACAGACCACAGTGCGTAAAAAATAAATAAATATATATATTAACACTGTATGCATGTGATATGATTTCTTTATTTTATTATCTAGTTTGACAGTCATAAGTGAAAAAGAATGTAAATAAAAACAATCTACAAATAAATAATTACCAAAAAACAGCTTCTCTTAAACAGGTTTTATACTGTTTCTGAGCAAATTTAAATTCACTTAACAGGTACAAAAAATGGTTTAAAAAAGTGGAAGCTGTTTCTAGTTTGTTGGTGTCTACTAATCATTTTCTTGGCAAACAATTCTTAAAATCTACCTCAGTGCATTTTACATGCTCATAAAGTTACCAATTAGATTGATATTAGATATATATATTTAGATATTTTCGGAAAGACCCATTATATCAAACAAGTTCCAAAACCTGTAGCTCCCACTAAAAAACCTTGCTGGCGGATTTTTGTGGGCTCATAGAATAAGTGATCTTTTGTCAAGGTGATGGTTTGGATGGAATCACAGTGAATAGTGTTAGCTTGTCCACAAAGTTTTCGTCAATCATCAGAGCAACTGCAGGATTTGCGTCTAATAATCTTGGATTTTGTTTTCTTTAGCTTCGTAGTAGACTCATAGATAAACTTAGTTGCTTTATTTATTAATGTCAATCCACACTGAACAGTCCAAGATTTACAGAGAACCTTAACAGGGCCGTGACATTGCGCTTGTGCTTCCTCTTGAATAATGCAATTGACATTGCATTATTCCGAGCCTGTGCTTATCCCCACCTTTCTCCTCCTCGCTACTTCTCTTGCCTTTTAAATATGTGAGGGAAAGAGGCCATCTATTTTGAGGCAGTAATAATTTAGGAGGGGGCTAATGTTTGCTGTGGCCTCAGGGGAGGCAGATTTAGATGGCCAATAGACTTGGCATGTTCAGACTGGTGCAGCTAAACCCCACCACACCCACCCTCCTCTTTCTCTTCCTGTCTCTGTCTATCTCTCTCTGCCTTTATGTCCTCTCTCTATTGAATCAGTGGTTTGGGCTTGCCAGAGGCTAGTATAATGGTTCCCAGTGTCTGGAGAGATTAAAGGCCAGAGCTGCATTGTTCAAATGCCCCGAGATTAGTTTCCAAGGAGACTGGTTTTAGTTGCCATGAGAACATAGTGTCTGGCATTTGCTGAGCAGAGTTTTATTTATTTTTTTCATTTTTTTTTTTGTGCTTGCCTCTTTACTTAGATTTTCAAATGCCTGTCTTGTCATTTGGAGTTTAGGGGGATTTTGTTTTTGACAGGAGGTTTTTGTTCAGATGTATTGTGCTATTACACTGTGGTGCTCTGCTTGTGGAAACTTAAAGGAACACACCGACTTATTGAGACTTTAGCTTATTTACCGTATCACCCAAAGTTAGATAAGTCCATACATACCCTCACGTGTTGAAACTCTGTCTGGCGCACCTACTGCTAGTCTATGTCACCACAGATCCTGGAGGTAACCGGCCCCAACTAGCCTTCTGCTCCCAATAAGTGAGAAAATAACGCCAACATTTTCCTATTTACAGGTTGTGATTTGTATAGTTGCAGGGTGTGCAAATAACACGGTCACATGAGACAGCCAGCTTCTTCTTTTTTTTAAAGATCTTTTTGGGGCATTTTTAGGACTTTATTTCCACAAGACAGGTGAAGACATGAAAGGGGAGAGAGAGGGAGAATGATATGCTGCAAAGTGCCACAGTCAGACCCACGGCCGCTACGTCAAGGAGTAAACCTCTACATATGTGCGCCCACTCTACCAACTGAGCTAACCCAGCCATGCACACATCCACCTTTTAACCGTATACTACTGGGAACTATTCTCCACAGAAGGCGAAGCACTGCTACTTGGGCGGAGTGATTTGCTTGCAGCACCTGAGAAGCCCCGTGGTGAGGAGCAGAGAGTAACAACGGTGCTTTTCAGGTGTTGCTCTAATCACACCGCCCAAGTAGCAGTGCTTCGCCTTCTGTGGAGAATAGTTCCCTGTATGTACAGTAAATGGTTAGAAGATGGTTGTGTCTCTTGTGACCTTGTTATTGTGTGACTATACAAATCACAACCTGTAAATAGGAACATGTTGCCGTTGTTTTGTCACTTATTGGGAGCAGTCGGCTAGTTGGAGCCGGTTACCTCCAGGATCTGTGGTGAGCTAGACTAGGGGTAGGTGCGTCAGTCAGAGTTACAACACGCATATTTATTTATTTTATTTTTTATAGTCTACAAAATAATGGTTTAATTATTTTAAATTACACAAAAAAAAAAGAGTATTTTACAACACATGGTGTTTGTTGTCAAAACCCTAGTCAAACTAAGAGCTAATCCACGTTTTTTGATTTAGTGAGAGCTAGGCGTTTCCCAGCATGCCCTGGGTCCGCCTGGGTGACACGCACGGAGATGAGAAGGGTATGTATGAACTTATCTAACTCTGGGGGATACTTTTTCCAGCGCCATCTGTCAACGAGAGAAAATAGAGTATAAAGAGGCTCACATGACATCATGCAAGTGCTCTAATTAGTCCCAAAAGACAAACATAAGACCATAAAACCATAACTTGCTGAATTGAGATGGATGGACTAGCCTTTTAGCCACGCTAGCAGTGCGGCTCTAGGGATGTTCGTCGTTTGATCACTTCGATCCAGACCTGAATATCTCAACAACTGTTTTATTTTCTGTAGCACCACCAGCAACACAGTTTTTTATTGCCTTGAATATGCATCACCCCCCTCCCCAGAATGATTTGTATTTAACTTTGATGAACCCTTTTTTTCGTTCTTGCGCCAACATTAGGTCGTATTTGTCTAACATTTTAGTTTACGACCACACACATACAAACTAATAGTAATTTAGTGCTAATTAGCAAATGTTAGCATTGGAAATATAAGGCTACGTGCCAAACATCACCTTGTTGACATGTCATTGTGAGCATGTTACCATGATGATGTTAGCATTTAGTCCAATGCACAGCTGTGCCTAAGTAAAGCCTCACAGAGCCGTTAGCATGGCTGTAAATCTGTCTTTGTTAATATATGAAATATGCATCTTTGAGGTAAGAAAAAGCTTGTACCCTTCCTTACCTCATTCATCTCCCAGCCTCCAGGCTTTTATTTGCTTAAAGTCAAACCAAATGATGTCAGCAGAAACTGCTTTGAATGTCAGACACTGCTGCAATGTGTACATGAATGCATGCTCATGTACAGATTTTGTCTATGTCGCACTGTGGCTTCCTACGTAAACTGTAGTCGTCTCATCCCTGCAGAGGCATGGCTCAGATGAGGAAGCTGGCATGTGATGGCATCAGGACAAACTCCCGGGGGGACTCGCAGGCCCCGCTGGTGTCCGCCAGACAGGAGATCCTCACCAGCCTGGTGTCCGCCCTCGACTCAGTGGTATGTCTCATATTAAGTCTCGTCATATTCTGTGGTGTCAAGATTTTCGACTGCTCTTGGCAAATTTTGAAAATCCACCCTCAAACATGTTTCTAAACAGCTCCATTGCATTTATGAACCAGTTTGGTGGTGGCATGTTCTTGTTGATGGGAATATACATTAGGGCTGCATGATATGACCTAAAATCACAATGAATTGCACATTACCTCAAATAACGATAAATGAACGATCATTTTTTTTTGTGATTCGACGAAGGACACTGCGTTGTTTTTGTTTTTTAATACATTTAAAAAAAAAAGTCTTTTGCATAATAAAAATGTAAATAGCCTATACAATCTATTTCTAAACGGCTAATGAACTTGTTAGTCCTAACTTTAAACCAGCAAGCGTTTTAAGCTCCTCTTTTTTCTGCTTGTGGAGACCTACGACACATGAAACTATATTGATGGGGACCAGCCAGTTAAATCGGCCGTCCAAGAGTATACCAGGCAGACACACAGCTGACAACCTGCTGGTGGAGACATACCTTACATTACATGTCATTTTTTTTAGCTGACGCTTTTTATCCAAAGCGACTTACAGCTGATTTCCACCAACTCTGGAACGGTGGCGGAGTCAATAGATTTCCATTAAAGTCAATGCGTGTCTTTTCACTGTCTGCGGAACGGCTGCGTCCCAGCTGCGTCCCATCTCTGGCAATCCGCAGCCCCCCGGAGCAGACACACAGAGCTTCTGTTTTTGCCGGATGCCGGAGAGCTCCGCAGCATTTCAGCACAGGGCAGATTGTGCGGGACAGGAAGTCGAGCCCAGAAACAAACTAAAACATCTGGTTAATTTTCAAATTAAAATACACCGGGCTCATGGCAGATCATATTTCCCTGCACTACACTTTGAAAATGTCAAAATTGGCGGAGACAGGCCTGATGTCAACAGGTCAGAGGTTTTGTGGTTCTCTTTATAGAAACTACATCCTGTTATATCGCACAATCATTTGTGAATTTGCAAGATCTCGTGGGTCTTTGTGACTTCAGCTGTCAGTCACTGCCGCAGACGTTCTGCAACAAATCCGGAGCAAGTGGGTATTGATTGGCAGGGTTAGCCTACTCTGGATGTATCGTGGGCTAAACCGTGTATCCTTGTCCCTGTGTCACAAGCCAACACATTAAGAGATTGTTGTAGCAACCAATGTAATAACAACTTATAAAGCACATTTCATGAAACCCACGGGCACTTTACGCAGGTATAGGGGGACAAGGGAAATGAAGATAGTAGGCCAACACAAACACGGACTGAAAATAAATTAAAACCAGGCGCTAAATGGAAGGAGGACCTAATTTAATGTAGGATACTGCCTACAGCCACATTGCACATAGTAAAGTTATTTTATGAATGAAATAGACATACATACATGAGGGCCAATTTCGGGATAATTTTTTAATCATTTACGATCCGGTAATTGTCTCCGTCTGTTGAAAGCCCGACTGAGAGTGACTCGGTTTCACCGGTGTCTTTCACTTTCCCTTTCAGCTGTTCTTCGTTTAATTTTCTTCTTGTTTGTGATGGCCCTTGCCCCAGTATCAGCCATGACTACAGCAGATAAGTTCTAATAAATAACAATTAGGCCTACATAAAGAAATTTCCTGCTACCATTTACCTGACTGGATACTCTAACCTGGGCAGAGGCCTTAATAAAAACTATTTAAAATAAAATTCTTTTCAGTGTTTGTCTTGTTTTCTGTTGCAGGTAATTTATAATCACCAGATGAAAAATGACATTACAAATAGTAACTTTAAGCATCTTTTTTTATCAGAAGAGAATCTGCATGCAGCTCTTGTAGTTCCTCGGTTTTCTCAACAAACTCTTGAGTTGCAGATATTTTCCATGGAGTTCATGCTAATAACTTGTATTGTTTTGCAGTGCATGGCAATGTCTAAAGCTCAATGCTGAGGTGGCATGTGTCACCGTACACGAGGACAGCGTGATTGCTGTCGGCACAGAGAAGGGCAGAGTGTTCCTCAACTCCAGGAGGGAAATCCAAACAGACTTCTACAAGTATTGCCGTAAGTTTGCTCTCCTGTGAAATTGTGTATCTTTCCACTATTCATTCTTGATAGAGCATTGATCAGTCTTATCATAGCTACAGCTGTGAGGGAGTTACAAAAAATGCACTTGTGTGAGGCTTGTCAATGTAGGATTTGGCAGTTTTGTGATCGAACAAATGTAGATTCAGTCAAAAAGCTTCAGTAACTGCAGCAGCTTGCGGTTTTTCCTCAATGTTGGATTACTTTGTAGTTGCAGTTTCACACATTTTATCACACATTTGATCACACTTTTAGATATAACTGTTTAGTAACAAACTGTCTTGTCACATCTCATTTGGCAAAAACATTTGATGTGTTACGTTTGGAAACTAACAGACATCAAAATTAAGTGTCAAGGGTTTTTATTTTTGCCATTTGCTGAAGTACAACTTACAGGCGCATTGGAATACTGGTGCATATCATTCGGTGAGTAAAACAACACTCATAATTAAAAAATACACAGCAGATAAAACAGTCCACAGGCTAATAAATAATAAAGTACAATACATACAGACATCACTTCTTACAACTCTTGTTCTTTTTTAACAGTAAGTGTGTGAGAAGCTTGTTTAGGAAGAGATAGATTTAAGTTAATGTTGCAATTTGTCTAATAGAGGTTAAAATCAAGTTAAATGGACTGCACTTATATGGCTATTTTCTTCCTTCAACGTACAAAGCTCTTTACAATTTGCCTCTCATTCACCCATTACGCTCACACACAGATGGTGACTGAGCTGCCTTGGGAAAAATGATTTCAGTATACCTCTTTCCCAAATTGTAAATCGTCATTTCCTATAAACAAACTAGTATGCAAGTTTGTAAGCTGAGCCATATTTCAGAAATAAGCGTTGGGACATTGAGCTCTGCTTTTTGACCTTGAGCGCTGAAGTAGAACAGCAAATATTATTCTCAGACTCAACAATGTTCCCCTACAAATAACACCATTATGAGGGCTCGGGAACTCCCATCGCACAGTGTAATTTTATCATACGTGTTATTCAAACTGAGATGAGTTTTTCCTGCCAGTTACAGGGAACAGGAGCACCAGTTTGCTTCGTTTAGTAAGATAATAGAATAGAAATGAACCATGTTTAGGTTTCAGGTAGTTGCATACCATAGTAGCAGTAATACATTTTAAGCATTATCTTTTTTTCCTCAGTGCCCATACACATTGGTAATTTCTTAGTTGTTAACATCCCATGAACCACTAGAAACTATTTCTAGTCATGGTTCCATTAGATTTTATTGGGACTGTTATTGCCACTACTCATTACACCCCCAACCGGCCCCATCAGACACCTCCTACCAAGAGCCTGGGTCTGTCCTAGGTTTCTTCCTATAAGGGAGTTTTTCCTCGCCACTGTCTCATTAAATGCTTGCTGCTGTGGGAATTACTAGAATTGTTGGGTCCTTGTAAATTATAGAGTGTGTTCTAGACCTACTCTACCTGTAAAGTGTCTTGAAATAACTCTTGTTATGATACAAGATAGTATTGATACTATAAATAAAATTGAATTGAATTGAATTAACAATTCAGTGTACAAAATTGAATTAACAGGAATAAAGGAGCAGATAAATGTACTCTTAAAGTCAAGATACTGACTCTGTTAAGAAAACAAAGTATTAAGTAAAGCTATATTGACTTTCTCCTAATTCATATTGCAGGACACTTGGACACACAAGCAGCAGAAATGTTTTTTGCACTTGTTATTTTTAAATGTTTCCAGAATTTGCAAGATGTGACTTTTGTTATTTTTCTTTAGGGGGGCCATGTCTGCAGAATTTGACCACAGCAAATGCCCATACCAAAGACCAGGAAGGCGATCTCAGTAAACTGAGTAAGGATGGTGAGCATGGGAAACCGAGAGCTCCATCAGATGCTCAGTCGAACATCTTTGTTCTGAGGAAGATGGTGGAGGAAGTCTTCACTGTACTTTACAGTAAGGAGTCACCAAGGCAACATGTATTCCTTTTTATGCCATAAAACTCTTACGTTAATGAACCCTATTCATTACTTAGATCATCCTAAACACTACCTATATGGGAAAAAGAATCATTAACCTAACTGTTCAAAGAAAAGATTTCTCTTACCCAATTCTATCAGTTATTATTATTAGTTATCCAAGAGCAAAGCAGACGCTTTTTAATTTAAGGTTTCATTCTGCCACTTGTTATTTTGTACAACATGTATTCCACAGTACTCACGCTGCCTCATGCAATACACAGGTGAGGCTGTGGGGAAGAGCAGCCTGGTCCCTGTGCCTTATGAGTGGATCCAGAAGGACCCCGGCTGTGTGGTGGCCCACGGTTTGCCTGAGGGAGCCACCCTGAAGAAACCCTCTGAGTATGACACCAAGACACTGATGAAGATTCTGGAGCAGAGCCACCGCATCCAGTTCATAGTCAAAAGGTACGTCTGCAAAGTGATTGTCTGTTGTCTGATATTCTTGAATACACTACTGTTTGAATGCTTGTATAAGATCATAAAAAACAGCTTTTTAACATCTGATTACTCTAGAATTAGTGCTGTCAAACAAATAAAATATTTAACTGCGATTAATAGCATTAATGTCATAGTTAACTTGCAATTAATCACAAGTAATTAAATTTAATTTACATATTCTAAATGCCCCTTGATTTACTTTTTGTCCCATTATTTTTTCTCATTTAATTGGTCTTTTTAATATGGAAAAGTGGATCGGCTTTCTTTGTGCAAATATTTTTTTATTGAAAATACCATTGTCATATAGCCTATTGTAGTGTTCAATTTCACACGTAACATTCTCACTTGGAGCAAATACTGTCTCACACAATGTAACACTGTCCATCAATAAAAGGGTGAAAAAATACTCTGACGAGGGTGTGGGGAATTGGCATCAGCTGTGTGCTTGGCCATCAAGTGGTATTTTAGACTGGACGTGCTGCGATGATAGCTCAGTTCATAACGACAAAACACACAGATCACTTTGGTCTTGTCAATGGAACCATTTGGCAACTTTTAAAAAGTAAACTTTCTATTCAGAATCTTATTGGCATCCATTTTGGTGTCTCGCGCTCGCCATCTGCTAAAAACATAACGTTACTACTCTTTGGCCGGCTCCCAAGCCCAAACAAGCGTGTACGGCATGCCTGTTGTTTTGTTTACAGTCTAGCTAGATCCGGTGTGGTGTTGTAGTTTTTCTAACGTTACTAGTTGTTGCAACAACATGTGGAAAAAACTACAAAGTTTACTAGGCGATAAAGAACGTTAATCTCGCTAAAAAAAATTAACGCCATTTAAATGTGTTTGCGCTAACGCCGTTAATAACGCATTTAACTTAAAGCACTATCTGGAATGTGGAAAATAATGAAGTTTGGCATTTCCGCTTAGCCTCTAATGCTTTGCAGAATAGATGCCATTGTATAACAGATAGCACTTAGCTGTCCTGGCTTATTTTTGTAGCTCGTTATTTGTAGTAGACAGGCTGGCGTGTATTAGTGAGGGATAGACGGTTTTAATTTAGCTGTGGCAAAAACACTGGGGTGACATGCTAATTACATGTTTGGAGTAAGAAACATTTTGGGTGCCTTGTGGCAGCAACAAAGTTGAATCTGGCTGTCTTTCAAATGAACAAGCTGCAATGTCTTTATGAACAAAGCCTGAGCCTGGGTAGTGGTACTTTTCTTCGGGTTATGTCAAAAACCATAAGCTTATAAACAGAATATAATTAACAGGTGAGAGCACGGAAAGTGTTGGAATGTCATGCTGGGATAGTTGGTGTGGACTTTGAGTCTAATGACAGCCAGAATGCTCTGATTATATGTAGTTTATGGCGAGAGTTTTGGTACGATTGAAATATGAGTCATAAGTCACGCTATAAAATTAAGTCAGCCTGGTCATCAGATTGTGGCGCAAGACTAAGCACAACATTTTTTAACTGATACGAAGTAAACACCTCATAAAAGCAACGTTGCGTAACATTTGTATTTTTTGCAATTTGAGGAACCGTTTGAGAACGCAATTCACTGTCGTCAATATGGACAGCTGTACAGTTAGCAGTTAGCGGTTATGGTTACTTTAACAAAAAGTAAAGCTTTAAAGCTTTGTGTCCATCAGGAAAAATGTCTCCATAAATATGAACCAGTTTCACCAAAATCAGTGACCTAGTGGTGTCGCACACTCCTCCCTACATAGTGCAAGAACACTCGACCGTTGCACAGAGGGGGAATGACAGGGGCACCATTAATGTGAACAGTTATTGGCTTCCTTTCAGTTTTGCCTACTCTGTTTTGGGGCATGACAGTTGTTTAAAAACACTCTTCTTTGTGTTTGCTTCATTAATAACAACTTTTACATGCCTTTGCAAGTGATTGAGGGTTAACTGTGTCTACAACTCTATTATGAAATTTGAATATTAGCAGATGTAAATGACAGAGCCAAATTTGTGTTTGGTCTGTTTGCCACTTTTTCCTGGAAAAGCACATAACTAGAGGTAGGGAGAACAAAACAGTAGAGTGAGGGGAAAGGTATAGAGTTAAAATACAAAATAAACCACATCATCTCATTGCATTTATCTTTTAATCACTTACACAGGGGATGTTGGAACAGATAAATTGGTCCTACTCAAAATGAGTTGTTGCTGCAGTAAATGTTGATATAAGCCAAGAGGCACTTGGCAAGTGCTGCAGTTTGCAAACAAAAAGCTTTATGTCATGCTGTGATGTATGGAACCCTCTTAATTACTTTCTTCTTGATTTTGTGTCTGCGTGCAGGCCATCAGAAGATTTGTCGCGAGAAGCCAAGTCCAGCACTGATGTCAATCACAACTCTTCCACCGCCGCGATGACACCGAGCAGCCATGGCCCAGCGAAGACTGCTGGCCAGGTAGTCACGTCATCAAGTCCCGCGTCTTCCAGCAACTCTGTTTTGTCAAACTTCCTGTACGGCATGCCCATGTCCTCCAAACCTCACCCGGATGGCAAGCTCGATTTCAAACCCATGTCCCTCCTCAACCTGGGCAAGGACAGACTGGCCAACTGGACAACAGGGACGGACAAGATAAGCACGTCTGTCAAGGACTGTGCAAACAATGGTAAGATGTGTGGTGGCCTGGTTGGCTCAGTGGATAGAGCAGGCACACATACAGGGATATTTATGCCTTGATGCAGAGGTCCAAGGTTCCAATCTGACCTGTGATGATTTCAAGCATGTCTTCCCCCTCTCTCTCTTTCTCTAGCTGTCCTATCAAATAAAGCCTGAAAAGCCCAAAAAATAATACTTAAAAAAAAGAAAAAAGATGTACATGTGTGGAGTGGGGGGTTTTAACAGTGGAATATGATTTTGGGTGGGTGTTCCACAATCACAGCATTAACAGTGAATATTTGTTATTGTAAAGCCGAACACTCTCTCTTTCTCAGATAATAGTGGATGCTTTTGAAAAGATTGCTTTTATGATTAGAGGCAACATTCAAGATTCATATGGCATTCACAACTATGATTATATTGATAATGAGAAGTAAAATCTTTATATGAAAGTGCTTCATGCTATGCTTCCAGTGTGCCTAGAAAAGTGGTACATTTTCAGTGTGCTTTAAAGTCTGATTATTATACCGCTCATTATTTCATTCAATACTTATACTCATCTTATACTCATATTTTTAAATGACTCACTCAACTCACAGCCACCAGTAGTCAGGTGGACTAATGTGGAAATGTAGAAAGCACTGCAAACAAGACCCACACAGAATGATTTCATTCTTTATCCTTGTGCTTTTGCATTTTGACAGTTGTTTAGATCATTTAGCCTAGTAACGATCTGGGTACTAATTGAACATCTCTGACTGAAATGAAAGTGAATTGAACTGACTAGATCTAATTTGTCTTGCACTTTCAGACGAGACAACAAGATTACCTGGTGAGCAGGGTCAGAGCCCTCCTGGCATCCACATCTCAAGAGGCTACTCTTCTCCATAGTGCATGAAAAATCAGGTAAGGATGAACATATTACCTAGAAGATAAACTGTAGGCAGTTGGCCTTGTTTTGAATGCATTCTTTAGAGACAAGTTAGACAGACTGAGCAAGTTCACCCCCATCAGCCAACAATTGCATATTTAGATAACTAAGTGAGATAAATTGATTGACAGGTTATTTTCTCCTTACTTTAAAATTCATCACTAAAGAGCAGCGTTTCAATTATATTGAAAGATGTCAACGATTTCAACGGCACAATCCCTATAGTTCCAAATATTTCCCTTAGCTTTCCTTTTAATAAGCTTCAAAGTTAAATGTCCGTGGTTCTCGTGCTTGCAACCATTAACACGTTATCATGTAATTTTGTTCTATACAAAAACTAAAGTGTAACATTTGTGGACTTTAGCTTGTAGGAGGATTTTGTGCCCTTTGGACAGCTTTCTATTTACAGACATGAGAGGGGTATCAACATTGTAATCTGTCTCTCAGTAAGAAGGACAAAATCCTTTCAAAAGTGTACCATGAGATTTGAAAGCCATATAGTCTAAAATGTGACAGATTTTCAATGTTATATGGTGTTTGGTCTTTAACTAAATGTACATGTAGAGCATTATTATAATTTGGTATTAACTTATCACAGACATATTTGTATTGACGTTTATGTCGGCTGTTAAGTATTAAGAAATTGCTGCGCAGAAAGAAACATTTGAGGAAGTTTATAATCTGTGCCACCAAAATAGTTGGTCCTCCAACAAGTATTTTTCAACTGTAAAGTTCAGCTCACAGTGTCTCGATCACAATTCTTAATAAATAAATTTAATGAATCTTTATCAAAAAAGAATGTAGGATTTCTTATTTTCTACTCTCAAATATTGATAGCAGAATTAGCCTCAAGAATTCTGCATCAGTCAGGCTATAATATGTTGTCAGAAAAGAATATTCTAAATAATGATAGGAGTTGAAATTTTTACTTTTTACTTTTATTCTTGTGTTTTATCTGTTTTTATTTTTTTTAAATAGTTTTTATGTAACGCACTTTGACTTGCCCTGTTGCTGAAATGTGCTGCCTTGCCTTGAAATCTCCTATCCCAGTTTTTGTGCCTTTAGTTTTCCTTCTTTCCCTATGTTGTCCTGTGCCCAGCTTGGATTTGCAGGCTCATACAGTAGCCATTGTTTACTGAACAAATGCTAAATTATACTAAACCTGAACCACTAGGGGCTACACTACTAAGACGTCAAGAGTTATTCTATAAGAAGATTGCACTTATTTCCCAAGTTGACATTGAGTAGATGGAAAAGATACATTTTAGATCTTTGACACATGAAAACAGCTCATTTGCATGTTAAAGCTCTGATAAACTTTAAAGGGATCATATTATGAAAAAATCATATTTTCTGGGATTTGGGGGGTTGTTTTGTGTCTCTGGTGCTTCCACACGCATACAAACTTGGGAAAAAAAACATCAGTACTGTTTTAAGTGAGATACGGTTTCTGAATGTCCTCAGGCTTCATCTCCGGGTGAGCCATTCACCACCTGCACGGATTTCTTCATAACTAGCCGAGACAAAGTGGCTAACCATAGCACATGCGAGCGCTAGCATGCTATTTCGTTTTCAATGGCAAAACACTGCTACAACACACACTCGTTCACCATAATCTACAAAAACTACTCCCATGTCCCTGTTCTGCAGGTATTCCACAAGTGCCCCTTGTTTAGAAGAAGTCTCCCATGTAATCCTGCCTTGGACTGACCAAAGTTGGAGAAAAAGTTTTCTAGCTGATGTTATCATTACCTAGCTACTGCGCATGTGTGACTCCCAACAAAGATAGTATAGAAGTGAGATGTCTCACTCTGTAGTTAAAACAGAGACCTAAACACACAGGGTGAAAACAGGATCTGCAGCAATGTGCAGTAAAACAAAAATATGGTGTTTTTTGAAAATGAAACCATGTAAACCTATTCTGTTACAACCTCAAAATACAATTATAAACCTGAAAAGGAGCATAATATGGGTGCTTTAATAAAAGAAGCGGGTTTCTGTTTAATTTTACTTAAAGCATTGACCGTAGTTGTTTCTTTTACTTCTTGTCTTGCAGAAAAATGGGATTCTTTCATTCGGGAAACTGAAGACATCAACACGTTGAGAGAGTGTGTTCAGATCTTGTTCAACAGCAGATACGGTAAGGAAAGGCTCTCTCTCTGCTCTTTTGATTTTGTATGGGCCTCAGTATAACATATAGGCAGCAATTGTCAATGGTATCCCTGCCTCCTCAAGTAATTGTCCATGCACAGTGATGATTCCGTGTGTCATGGATGTTGATGGATTGGGGACAGTGTTTTGGTTTGATCGTCTTTTCCTCAGTGATACACAAGATATGTATTTGTAGCCACAGGACACTGTTAATACCTACAAAAATGTGTGAAGCCTGAGCCAGAGGGAAAAATACAGCTGATTACAAGTTCACTACTTGAAATATTTGCATTGTTTTGTCACTTATTTGAAAGTATTCAAAAGATGCTTGCAAACAATCCGACTGCTGTGTACTACTTGTTATTCAGTGGTTACTTTGCGTCTACAAGCAGTCTCTGTTTCCAGAATTTTCCAAGTCAACAGCACCAATTATCATTTCCTTTAAAGTTTAATTTGTCATTTAGCTAGAATTACATTCACTTCTGTAAACCTTTACACAGGGTGTTTATTCCACTGGAGGCTGACTTTTCTTAATGTTTGTAGATTAGCAAATGAATAAAAATGAATAAACCACTATTACTTATAGTTAAAGTGTATCTTAAAATATCTAATTGATTTTCCTAGTAGCATCACATTGCTTTTCTAGAAATCCTGGTTGCTCATTGTGTTTTACCTCCAGCTGAGGCCCTAGGTCTAGATCACATGGTGCCTGTCCCCTACCGCAAAATAGCCTGCGACCCAGGGGCCGTGGAGATCATTGGCATTCCTGACCAGATCCCCTTCAAGAGACCCTGCACCTATGGAGTTCCCAAGCTCAAACGCATCCTTGACGAGCGCCATGGAATCCGCTTCATTGTCAAACGGTAACTAATGCCTCAAAGGGAAACACCACCTAAATTGAGAATTCCAGTAGGTCATTCCCAGGACCTAGGAAATCTTTTTTTTTTAACATGAGCTACTCTCTCTTAAAGCCAACATCTGTCATATCTTTAAGTATAAAAGTATATCAAGTTAATCCACAGACCTGGTTGTGAGCAGTTTGCCTCCAGTTTCTTAACTACATAACTACACCGTATCACCGCACAGAAGGCAGCGTACTCATGGACGAGAGGCTCCTGCTCTTTGGCTGAGCTGGTAACTGTTGCTGAGGGATACTGCTAGCTCACCTGAGGCTACAGGTCAGCTGAAGGGGACACCATTAATGTTTACATCTGAGCACAGGCTTCTTGTTCGTGAGTACTGCCTTCTGTGCGGGGATACGATTGCCGGGTGTAGTTAAGAGAAAGAAATGATTTCTGGTAAGAGACATTGCTCTTGAGTTTTTCAAATGTATTTTTTTTTTGCTTTGAGCCTTGATTGATAAATGTCACTACAGGTAGGAAGAAAAATATGTATTTTTGATTTTGGGGTGAACTGTCCCTCTACAATCAGATGTATTATTTTCTGAATGTTTATTAACATGCTGTACCTTTTTGGGCAGACATACATTGAAATTTATTTAAGTCTTATTTAGTCACTGAGTGCCAATCATAGTTACCCACTTGGCACTTAATTATCGTCCACAAAAGTACAGTATGGAACTACCTCTGAAACTTTTATTTTGAAGAGATTTTTAATAAGCAGCCACCAAGGAAGCCAGCCTATACCATCTGTCTGTTTAATGTCCGTTTCTTCAGCACACTACCTCCCGCTGACTGGTAAACCATTTCCGTTCATGTCCCAAGTGACTTTCCCTTTCCAGCATATTGCGCTTACGGTTGCTCTTCCATCCATTTGTTTGAGATAACACATCTTTTACCAATCCTGCAGGCAGCTCATTAGCGCTAATAGAATTAGGAAGGATTGAAAATGTGATTCATTTAGAATTACATCACATTTCCATTGTCAGTGAGAAATGTTCCAGATGCAGGCCCTGATGCTTTATTTTTGGCAGGCTCTTTGTTGACAGACTATGTCTATTTGTAAACTAAATGATTGTTAATCAAAATGGTTGTCTGCTCTAATTGGAACCAAAACTTTATTCTCATTTAAAGCTGCAGCCTTGTATTAATTATGCCCAGATAATATCACATGCAACAACCTAATTTTAAATCCATGTTATGAACAGTTCAATTTCAAAATGATAGGCCAATAGATCAACACTCGCTGTCTTTTATTAATAATGAATGAATGAATTCAATAGCTTAGTATTCTACACACTAAAACTGTATGTATAAAGGTATTATTGTAGGCCCAGTTTAATGCCCCCCTGAGACCAAACTTATTTACCACACTAGTAGTCTCGCTTTGGGTCTAGTTACCCCACACAGCATTTGGGGGTGGGAGGAAATCGTGCGCTGGTTTAATGGCATTCCTTTAAACTAATCAGAATCGTCATGGGCGGTGCTAAACTCAGAGCTGCTGCAAAACAGTTGCGTGAGAGAAAACTCATATTGGACAGATAGTTTAGCTGGGTGTCTCAATTCACCATGCAGAGATCTGAGGAGCAGTTAACCATATTTCTTATAAATCCCCCAAATTTACAATTCCAACACAAACAAAGCGAAAGGAAACGGAAAATACATGTATCCGGTTTAATTCCTTGCAGCACTGCAGCAATCTCAGAAGTAGAATGCGAAACATAATGACTTCCCCACTAGTGACAAAGAACTGACAACAGCCAGGATGTTTCTCAGTGTGTTGTTCTGTGGTGTTATGAGCTTTGCGTAATTGCTGTAGACACTTGTATTGGTCTTGTTCAGCAGTGATCCCAACATAAAATGAGGTCATCTAGCTTTAATAAATCAGGTAGTTTATTAATTATAGAGGAAAGTAATACCCATAACCAGTAGTCTTCTTCACCATTTTGCTTCAGTGTCAGAAGTTTAATCTTAATCTCAAACAGTTTTACAAATAGAGGCAAATAAACACGATTTAAAGACATAGTTTTGTCTATAGATAATTATGATCACAGCAGGAGAGAGTTGTCTCGGTTGCAGACAGAGCGGTAGCATGTGGCAGGAGGAGGGGGAGCACTCCAGAACTATAGTTCACATCCAGAGCGTTATTTTTTGTCTGAGGGAGTGATAACAAAGAACTGACTCATTTACTTGATTGTTTAATGAGCAGTTAATGTATTTAAAAAGGAGTTAATGATGTGTTCCTTCACATGTGCTGCACAGTGTTTGCATCATGAAATTTGCCCTGAGAGCAACTGAAACACTCTTTGATCTCTGTGACTAACGGCCCATTTTTCTTTTTTTATATTCCAGAATGTTTGATGAAAGGATTTTCACTGGTAAGAGTGTGATTAATATTGTTTTTGTTTCAATACCATTTCTCATGCATATGAGCTGTGATTTGGTTATGGATTTATTAATGAACCACTGCTGATCTTTTTCGTAATGACTTATCACACCACTGTCTCTAATTAGAATTGAAAATGTTCCAGTCTTTGTAGAATTGCAAGGTTTCTGTTTGGTACAATCGTGGCAGCAAGCTAGGAGAAGAGATGTCATTATAGTTTACCAACCTTTTCTAGACTAAATGTTATGCCTTCATATACTGAACAAAGTTATAAACACAACACTTTTGTTTTTGTCCCCATTTTTCATGAGCTGAACTCAAAGATCTAAGACTTTTTCTATGTACACAAAGGCTTATTTCTCTCAAATATTGTTCACAAATCCGAAAACCAGTCAGTATCTGGTGCTTGGGTTAGGGTTAAGGTTCATCCCCCCTTCTCTCTATCTCTCTTGCGCTCAAACTCGACCTCGACCTTACTGAAGTTTGTCGTCGTAACCGACTTGAGCAGACAAATGTTAACATTTGATGGCGTCTGGCACTTTGGAAAGGTGTTCTCTTTACGGATGAACCCTAAACCTAACACCAGATGTTGACTGATTTTGCACACCTTTGCAATTATCATGCTGTCTAGTCAGCACCTTGATATGCCACACCTGTGAGGTGGATGGATTATCTCGGCAAAGGAGAAGTACTCACTAACACAGATTTAGACAGATTTGTGAATAGTATTTGAGAGAAATAAGCCTTTTGCGTACATAGAAAAGTCTTTAATCTTTGAGTTCAGTTCATGAAAAATGGGGGTAAAAATAAAAGTGTTGCATGTATTTTGTTTAGTATATACTGTATATATAAAATACATATAAAATTAAAATTACAAATAAAATAAATATTTTCACAGGCTAAATTCATCATATAAGTAGCATACACTGTGTCTATATTGCAGGATACAGCCCTCAGTTTCCAGCTAATTGTGTAGCTGAAAGAAGTGCATACTTTATAGACAATTTGCCTCATTGCCTAAGTGTAGCCTGCATTTTCATTTAAATGAAAAATGACCTACATCTTTGCAAAGGGCAAAATGTAATTATTTTGGTAGGATTCTATGTGTGCTTGAGCCAGGTATTTAGATGAACAAAATCCATCAGAATCTTTACAATTAATTACAGTAACTGGCTAACAGGAAATGGCTCTGTCACATCTTTATTTATATATTTACACCCCACAGATGTCCTTCGCTAATGGGATGCAGTGTTTGTTTATCTTCTGTGTCTTGTTTGTTAAAGCTGCTGGCAAGATTGCAAGAGAGGAGGGCAAGCATGACCTGGGCTCCATGCCTGAAGACGGCTTCCTTGACAATCTGAGCATCCCACCCACCACAGCCGAGCTGGTCAGCAATCCTCACAGCAGCAGGTCAGAGCACAGCCCACACACAAATTAAGCATTACCTTGCAGACTTTGTTCATAATGTGGAAACATGAGATAGCGGCATGGGCCAAATTATATTGCATTTAATACTGACATTATTCATAGTGTGGACTGAATTAAACAGTTTAAATATACTGTTTTATGAAATTAATCATTGACAATTCTACCGTGACACCACTAGCTTTTTTTGTGTGTATATATATCCGTGTGTGTGTGTGTGTGTGTGCAGTTTTGTGTCCCAAATTCCACTATGGCCACGCCAAGACCCGCTCCACAAAGCACCTCGCTTGGTTGGGGTTACGCATTTGACCTCGAGTGGTTAAGGTTAGGATAGGGATAGAAAGTTAGAGTTACGTTACGGGAAATTTGGGACACTAAATTGCACGTATATATAATATATATTTGGGACACTAAATTGCACGTATATATATTATATATATAAATCAACTGAGGGATGCGTTTTTAGAAAATCAGTGCAAGTAACCTCAAATCTAATCTGAGTAGTCGTCATATCGCCTTTGGTGCTTAGTTTACTTGGTTTTTCAGATGAAAATTTAAGCCAAATCTGCACAATTTCACAACTCTCATTAATCCTTTGTGTCTTCATACAGTAAGTTGCCAGTGTTGAGCCCATGAGCAATTCTGTATGTATTTTTAATGGATCAGTTTTGTAATTTGGTAGTCACTAGTGATGCCCAAATGAAGCTTTGTGAAGCAGTGTCTTTATTTTCTGAGCCCACTAGATGGCGCTCTTGGTTTTAAGAGAAAGGCCTAAGGCATTGCAATTTAGTGTATTCTTACCCCTTTGTTGAACAGAGAGCGTCATCTAGAGACACTGCTTCACAAAGCTTCATTTGGCCATCCCTAGTAGTCACCTGAGTGTGTTTCATTTAATCTCACAGATCAGCAAGTGCATGCGTGAGTCCCTTGGCTGACTGTGAAGCAGGTATGTGCATATAATAGCATTTCTGCATTATTAAAACTTTTTCTTAAGATTTTTGTCTGAAGTAACAAAAGATTCAAGCCCCAAGTATCAAATTAAAAGAGTTAAAGCAATGTTAACGGTCCTTGGAAGTCTCTCAAGAAAATGTCCCTTCATGTTTTACAGTCCATTCAGTTCAAACACATTCTATTACCTACTTAAATGTGTTTAATACAGCCATAAAACACAGTGCCAAACACTGATAGGAACTCATGCAGAATAAACTGTTCAATCCCTGCAGGTCCTTCAGGAGATTGCATTCCTTTGAAAAGGATTAAAACAGAGCCTCCAGATGGGGAAATCATTCAAGTAACAGTGCCAGGTAGGTATGCACTTAGGTGTGCAGTTTTAAAAATTGTTCACTTAAATTATAAACACAATATCCAGAGATGTAGTTTACATATATTATCACAGACATATCACAGGTGTGTAATACAGTGCCACTAGTCCTAAAGGTAAACATATAAACATACAGTTTATACCCCATCGGTTGCAGCTTGGCGAATGAAAAAGCAAGAAAGACGACGACACACTCAAAAGCATACTTGGACAGGCCATACAAGTTGTTAAATAGTACACTACTACAAAAGTTCAAGGTCCAGTTAGTCTTAGTATTTAAATGTTGACAAATTAGTCATGTAACATTTTAATTCTCCTGGCGATTCAGCTTGGCGATACAACAATCTGAACTTCACTCTAACTAGCTTGGTTTGAGGGCCTGCCACACTAGCAGCTAGACGAGCGTTATAACGTGTGTTACAAAGAGACGCAAAATGATGCATGTTTGTCATGGAAGTAAAGGCTGGACTACAATAAAGCTGTTTTGAGTAGTTCATGAACAGTGTTTTCTATGGAAGATGGTAACTCCTTTTGGGCTGGCCTTTTTACTTTGTGCACAAAATATACTGTGTATATAACACAATACAAGAAAGGGCAAAAGCCAAAAAGCACAACGTGAGCTTTAACCATTTTACTACTGCGTCTGCTGCAACCAGAACCACAATGTTTAAAAAGAATGGTTGATTCTACTTGTTGGTTCAACAATAATGTCCAAGCCCTCATCGGTGTTTGAGGAGAGGCTGACGATCAGTTGAGCTCTCTGTTTTTTAAGTCAGTAACATATACAGGTATCTTAAAACAAAGTGGAAACACAAGCAGAACCCAGAACCAAAAGCCTTACCGGTTCTTACAAAGTTCAGGTTATGGGAAGCTCCAGGCTCCATGATGTTGGAGCTTGGTGCCAGGTTTATGGTTATGGAAAATTATGTTTCGCTTTTACTGATGAGGACTAACTGATTGTTTTGGCAAATTTACGTTAGGTTAACTTACCCAATATCCTTCCTGAAATTTTACAATGGGATACGTTGGACTTATTGTATTTTTTATCTTTCACGCAGTCAATGAAACAACACTGGGTTGGTTCTGTGTCATAATTAGCTAGCTGACATGACAGGAAATATCAGCAACCAGATATTTCCTGTTTATAAGTGAAAAACTTTGTCTTCCTCAGATGCTGGTACAAGTGGGGAGGAGCCCAGCGAGTCTGTGGCCGAGCCGGTCGCTGTTGCAGCGTGTCCAGCCATAGCCTCGCCCTCTGCTCCCTCTGCTTCCTCTGCTTCCTCTGCTCCCCATCACCAAATGGAAAACCACGCAGGTAACCTCAGCCCCCACCTCCATTTCATCTACCTCCTTCTCATTGCAGCCCCTGGAATGACAGCTCCACCCACAGCCCTTACAGCTACCGTGGTGCCACCCAGCACCCAACACTGCCACCCCACACTCTTGGCTGTTTTTTAGGAAGCTAAAAAAGAGCTGTCACACGTATGAAAACACTTTTCTCAGATACTTTTTTCTTCCACTCTGCCACTTCCCCATGACCAAACTGCTCCAGCCACTAGTAGTTACAACCCCAACCCTAAGAATCCCTACTCCCTAACTTGGCCTACTGTAGCTTGTCTCTTCTCCCAGTCTTACAAATACTAGCTCTCATCTGTGAAAGGCACCATGTATCAGCTGCAGCTGTTTGACTCATTCTGACTTTTACTTTGAGTCTCTGAGTGACCTTTGTCATAATGTCAGTTTTGTAATCTGAAACTTTTGTCTTTTGGCCATTTTTGCCCTTTAAGTTAAGACTGATGCATTGTGCATATTAACAGATTTTGAGTTATATTTTCCTGTAATCCTACTGCCCAGCATAATTCAAAATAGTAGTATTGTAATGTATTAGAGAGACAGAACTGCTCCTTAAAGATCCTTTCTATTCTCCCAAATCCTACCTCTATCTAACATGGAACTGTTCGTCTTTAGAACAAAAGTCACTAGAGTAAGGTTAACAAGACATTTGAGTAGACTGCTCACTCTTTCTCAACCACACCAGCCTCATTAATCAAGTGTTATTAAACATGGTTTGCATTGATTTATTTATTCATTTTCACCGTAAAGGACAGGTTCACTCAAATTACAAACATATTGTTTTAGCTATCTCTACTGGTATCTAGCCAAGCAGATACTTTTGATTTTATTTGTCTAAGTTTTGAGATTCAGCTGTCACTGAGATTACTATCACTGTAAACACCACAACCAAAATTCTATTCAGCTTCATTATATTATAAGTCTTTGCTCTGATTTTGGTAAACTGCCCCTTTAAGGTGTACTGTGCAAAACATGCATTCAATAATGGTGAAAGGATGGCAGCATAAAAGTCATTGGGTTGTTGTACTGTATGTGTATAAAACTCCTAATTAGAAAATGAGTTCAGCACAAAAATCCCTGCACTATAAATGAAAATGTAAACATGTAAATGTGTTTTTTGTAAACCTAAATTAACATATAAATGAGGCAGTTTGATTGTAGTGCTGTAACAATGCTACAGAGAATGAAGAGTCTACTCAATGTGATCTTGAGCATTAGGCATTCAGTGCTTTCAGGAGGCGTTTTGTTTTATTTTGTTGATTTGATTGTGCTTTGTTTAAGTTTTCTTTTCTTTCACAAATGACCACTAAAGGAGAGAAAATAAAGGTAAGTGCAGCAAATGTCACATTTAGAATGATTTGCTGTTACATACTGCTTTTATTTAAGTATTCATTTGTTGCTGTTTTGCATCATGTAGTCAAGTAAAACAGATGTGGGATTTTGCCTAGATCGGCATACAGTACTAGAGGTTTCACACAGAAGAACTCCTTCCATCATGCTTCTGCCGTGTTGGTCGCTGTGGACTTACCAACTATCTAAAGCCCCTTTTCCACCGCAGGAACTTTACCCAGGAATTTACATGCAACCTTTTGAGGAACTCATTGCATTTTGACCACAGGG
The DNA here is from genome assembly GCA_026937815.1 of Etheostoma perlongum. NCBI lineage: Eukaryota > Metazoa > Chordata > Actinopteri > Perciformes > Percidae > Etheostoma > Etheostoma perlongum. The sequence continues at coordinate 6,973,865 of CM049383.1, read as the reverse complement.
ACCAGGGTCTAGATTAAGTTCCAGAGACATTTTCCTTGCACAATTTTACACCCCAAAAAGTATCTGCTCGGGGAGGTAGTACTTTCTGAAAGTACAAAGACTTTCAGGATGGGGTTTGCAGGGATGACCGTCACTCATTGGTCAAATGAGTGACAATTGAGTGCATCAACTCGTGTAGGCTTCATTCATAAACAAGGAAATGTACTCTCATATTGATTTAGGACATACATGTCTCTTTGTTTGATTGCATTAAAAGTAAATGTGCAACTTTGCAAAACAATTATTAAATATGATCATGATGAATCCCACTAAAAGATGTCCAATAATATTGACCTATTGAAGCTGTATAATGTATCTTGCTTCTGTTATTTTGCCCATCTCCAGTATGTACAAATAGACATGAGCTATTAAAACTGCTCTGCTCTGGCTGATTCCAGAACGTGTACCTCTGCTCTGTACCCTATTTCACATTTTTGACACTGTAGTCACTTTAGTCAAAGCATTACCAAACCCCACTTACCACACTGTTAATTCAAACTGACTCTTGTGCGGTAAAGTCAATGAAAATGTTTTTTTAGCTCAGTTAACTGAACTATTAAGATATTAAAACCTTTAGTTTTGTCTTTCAACTTTTTTCCCTGGATATACATCATATATTTGAGTTTTTTCTTTCTTTAAAGAAGCTGTATGTTCTCCCTCCTCATGCTTTTCTTTCATCTTGCAGCTGAAGCTGTGTCACCCAGCGCGGCCTCCCAGAGCATCAGAAGGTCCTCTGAAGGTACTCACTTATTCAGTATGCAGTTTTGCTGAATCCAGTGCACCGTGTGCCAAATATTATCTTGTTGGAGAAGCAGACTGGACAGCTTCAGACCTTTGACCCAGAAAGGCCCCTACACAACCCCCCTACAGATACTCCAAAGATAGCTCTAACTAACTAAACAATATGAATGTTATTTTTGTCATTTAAAAAAAAATTCTTGCTTAGACTGCCATTTTGAAGTTGTATTTATGGCCAAACTGATATTATATGCATTTACTTCAGGTGCAGCACAGTTCATTTGTGACTTTTAGTCACATTCACCTTAAAAACTATTTAGTATTTTAGCCCCACTTTACCGTTCTCCCAATGTCCATGTGTTATGGTCTCCAAGGATTAATACACCACACAGTCAGTTTTTAATTACCAGGTTAGTGTAGGGCAGGAGGAATTTATCAAGGGGAGAAGTAGTAATTTTCACAGGTGGCACTAACCGTGCTGCCCTCATGTAATAATTCTCTTTTAATGCTGTTGGTGTAAATGCTTTTCATATTTTTGACTCATTCAGCAGGGAGTTTGGTGGAGGACATTGGTGAAATGATTCTTCAGCTTCGGAGACAAGTGGAGAGCCTTTTCGACATTAAGTACGGTAAGCTACCTGTAGTGGCGGAAATTAACCTCATTCTGTAAGTTCTACTTTATTTATCCTTAGAAAGGAAATTTAGTGTGCAACAGGATATCTAAAAAACTCATACTTAGAAAAAAAGCACCACCAGATGCCAACAACATTGTAAACACAGGACACACCTCAACACATCAATGGAGACCCCTTCCTCCAAAACCAATCAGAATGGACAGAATTCAATCGGACAGTCTACAGGTCAGTATGTCATAATGAACAATGACAGGGATAAATTAATAAATAAACCTATACTATATAAAGTTTTCATAAGATGTTACTCAAGTGAATTCAGGTTCCTAATAGCCACAGGAATAAAAGAATCCCTGGCACGACTAGTTCTTAACATAGGTAGCCTAAAACGGCGACCTGAGGGGAGCAGATTAAACTCCCCAAAGAGTGGGTAATCATGGTAGTTTAAAATCTGGTTAGCCTTACCCCTGACCCGTTTATCATATATGTGTTGTGGCTGTGGTAGCTGTACCCCAACCACCTTAGACGCTACGTTTACCAGCTTTGTTAGCTTAAGCTTGTTGGTCATCCAAAGACCACTGTACCACACCACAATACAAAATGTCAGGACTGAGTCAATAAAACACTGGTAAAATAAAGTCATTAGAGTCCTGCACACGCTGAATGATTTCATCTTCCCCAAAAAGAAAAGTCTCTGTTGGGCCTTTTTACAGGCAGCATATCTGTGTTGCTCTCAAAAGATAATTTGCTGTCAATGATTCATACAAGGGTAGGAAGTTATGTCACGCCATTTTATTTTGCAGTAAGGCTTTAATCTCCTCCTTCATGTACACACCCTTTATCAGTGTTCAGCACATGAAAAGTCAAGCTTTTATAGTCTATTCAAATATTAATATTGTAACATTTTAGTTTTTTAAATGATTTAACACATCAAAATGAATCTGTTAAGTGTTGGGTCAAATTAGAGGGCATAAAAAAAATGAATCGAAATTTCATGTCAGAGGAGTTTAAGCAAAGGGGTACCAACCAAGCGTTGGTATTATGGAGCAGTTTGTAGTGTTTTAGTTACTGTATGTTGATCAACAACATCATACTGTGAGCAGTGGAGCCTCAAAACCATGTGACTGCCAAATAAATATATATATAAAAATAATTAGCTTGTTAAGACAGTACTTGTGTAGCAAACTAGCAACTAGTGAGCTTTTATCTCCTCTTCCTCAGCTGACGCTCTGGGCCTGCCTGAACCAGCCAAGGTGCCCTACTCCAAGTTCCAGATGTACCCAGACGATCTGTACGTCACTGGGATGCCAGAGGGAATCTCTCTCCGAAGACCCAACTGTTTTGGAGCGGCCAAACTGCGCAAGATCTTAGCTGCTAGCAGTCAGATTCAGTTTGTCATCAAAAGGTGAGAGCAGTGACGTGTTGTAGTATACCACCTCAGGTGAAAATGACATCCTGTATTACCACCACTTTGTCATTACCACTACCTTTGTATTAACCGTTAAACAAGGTGTTAGTCAAGGAATTGACTATTTAATTTGGGGATTCACTCGCTACTTTGTAAATATTGTAAATAATCTTTTTATTTGTCTCCAGGCCTGAGCTTTTAACTGAGCAAGTAAAACAAGAGATGCCTTCCATGCCCATCTGCGATGCAGGTATGTATACTGTTATGTTTGGCTTGTATAAACTATGTATTTAAATGTAAATAACAAAAAAATAATCATCATGTTCTTTTTTTGCCCATTGTCGGCAAGTTAGAAAGGCTTTGTTAGGTTGTTTTGTTTAAATTCAAGCAGAGATACAGTCAGGTTTGTTCAGGGGATGTGCACAAAAACACCACAACAACAAATCCAGGGACCATGTTATTCCCTCACCCTGGGCAATAATGAGAAGTTAACGTTAAAGCCCCGGTGACATAATAAAGCCACTTTGTGCATGGTTGTGCATATTTCATATGTAGTTATTTATTTATGTTTATTATATTGCCTTCATTAGTGATTTAGGTCACGCAATTTCTTTCAGTAGCAACCACAGTGAATTGTTTTTTCTGCATACAAGATTGCACAATGCTTGCAGTTGCTTGCTCTTTTTGAGTTTTTTTTTTTTTGGAGAGGTCAAGCAGCTGTGCATAGATTGCCCTTTGCACTAACCCCGGGGTCTTCTTAATCATTACCCTTCGGCACATAAGCAAAGTCATTTTTCATTTTTCTATTGTACGTGCAGTATTCATTTTAAAAAGATGTTGCCATTGCCCATAGAGCCAGACCGATATATCGGCGGGCTGATCTTATCGGCTGATATTAGGCATTTCCCGATCTATCGGTATCAGCATTTATACTTTTTTAAAAAATATTCATTTATCAGAATCATTTATAATGACAAGTAAATGATTCTGATAAATGAATATTTAAACGGTCTAATACGGTCTACCATGTTATGAACGTTGGTGTTGCATAGTGTGTCCACCAGAGGGCGCTCTACAACGTCCCTGTTGGCAACACTGATACTTTTTTTTTTAGTTATTGTGTTTTTGTTGAAAGGACTTTAAGTTTCTTATCTCAAGTTTGTATTTTTATACATTTTATTTATCAGAACTTTAATATATTCCGATGTTCCTCTGTTCTGTTATTTTAGTGAGAACTCATAAATAACTACAAATAAATAATGTTAGGGAAATCTCTTTATGTTTTGTTACGCGTTTCTGAATTTTATTTTTGTAAATATATATCGGAATATTCAATTTTTAAATAACCAAATATCTGTATCTGTATCGGCCTTAAAAATCGTTTAGCGGTCAGGCTTTAATTCCACATATTGTAATATTGAAAGCGCTGAAGATAAAGAAGCATCTTAGCAGACAGCAGGAAGGCTGTGTGCAGGGTATTCCACCATCTGGAAAGCTCATAATGCACATTTAAGATGCTATTTGCTCTGTCCTCTGCATGCTTGAAATTATGAGGTTAAATCCAGTTCATGCGCTATTTTTAAAAACAGCTCTTCTAAGGGAAAAAAGAATGTGCAAGGATTTCTGCAGATATCTCTACCATTTTATTTGTGACAAAGCTCAGCTTCTGGAACAAGGAACAGCTCTTAGCGTTTGTTGTTTCCAGTAAATCTTAAGAGGCGACAAAAGTTTAACTTTAAATGTCTATTTTTTTCCAAAGAGCTGGACGCCAAGGATGCAACACCAGTAACAGAGGATACTGCAGCTATATCTAAGAGACCTGGATTCTCAGGTACGTTCGGGTTCACCTTCAGTCCCTGCTTTGAAGCAAGAGATTTGATGCAGTATATTAATTAAACATTAGCCGTTGGGTTTTGATGTTTATGATCCCCACTTTCAAAAACCCAACAGTGTGAAAGATTGAATAACTACAGCAGACTCTAAAGAAATGCAGCTTGTTGGAATGGAAATTTTAACAAGATTAAATTTCAAAGGTGTCTTCTGTCTCCAGAGTGCCTGGAGTCCAAACTGTCCCGGATCGACCTGGCCAACACGTTGCGAGAGCAGGTCCAAGATCTGTTCAACAGGAAGTATGGGGAGGCACTGGGCATCAAGTACCCCGTCCAAGTGCCTTACAAGAGGATCAAGAACAACCCGGACTCGGTCATCATCGAGGGCCTTCCCCCCGGCATCCCCTTCAGGAAGCCCTGCACCTTTGGCTCCCAGAACCTGGAGAGGATCTTGGCGGTCGCTGACAAAATCAGTTTTACCATCACCAGGTGGGAATCGGCTCATCGCTGTGATATTGTGGCCTGCCATGATAATACAATTGCTTGATTAACACATAATTAAATGACATATTACACAGTGTTCTTTGTTAGTTACAAAAGGCTTTTGATACTGGTCACACACCTTTCATAAGTTGAAATTGATTTTGAATTCTGACAAAGCAAAACTCATGATGTTGACAAACTCAAAGAAAAAGTCTCAGAACCTTTCATCTATTATTAAGTTTCAGGGCATTGTGATCGAGTTCATATCTTCATCAAAATACCTGAAAAGGGCTTTTAGGGACTCTTAAATTGTTTTCTAAAATATATTGAATGAGTTGGAGGTTGTAAATGCTTTGACTGAGCTATTTGCCCCTATGTGATGTAGAAGATGAGGACCTGTGTCTTATTTTTGGTGTATATACTATATACACTACTGGTCAAAAGTTTGGGGTCACTGAGAAATTTCCATTGCACTCCATTGTAGACAGAATACCAGCTGAGATCAGTTGCGTTGTTTGTTTATCCAGATGAGCAGTTTTCAGATTACATTATGTGCTTACAGAATTGCAAAAGGGTTCTCCAATGTTTTATCAGTTAGTTTGTTAAAATGATATCAGATTAATAAACAGAATGTGCCTTTGGAACATTGGATGAATGGTTGCTGATAATGGGCAATGTAGATATTACATTAAAGATCAGCCCCCCACTCAGATCAGCTGGTGTTCTGTCTATAATGAAGTGGAATGGAAATTTGTAAGTGACCCCATACTTTTGACCAGTTAGTGTGTGTGTGTGTGTGTGTGTGTGTGTGTGTGTGTGTGTGTGTGTGTGTGTGTGTGTGTGTGTGTGTGTGTGTGTGTGTGTGTGTGTGTGTGTGTGTGTGTCTGAAAGTTTGTTTAATGTGCTGCTGCAGTATTGGCCAGGACACTCTTGTACAGGAGATTTTTAATTTCAATGAGGCTTTTCCTGGTTAAATACAATACATTTCAAAAATTAAAATCAAATAAATACTACTACTCCAGGATAGCCTTCAAGTTTAAATTCTAACAAAACATTTTGAAACATCTCCTCAACCTTGAACATGACTCCAGCTCCTATCACTTTGTTCTTCGCAGACCTTTTCAAGGACTCATTCCTAAACCAGGTAAGAACAGAATTTGGTTTTATCACATACAATCTGATCAAATAACCATCATGGAGCACTGCAAACGAATATGAATGTCACGTCATATTTATAATAAAATTGAGTTCACCATTTTTATCAGCACCTCGACGCGTCACTTTACTAAAGAAGGCCTACGCCTCAATAAGTGGTGAGTAACAACATGTTTTATAGCAGACACCTTGCTGTTGCTGCTTTATCAGGAACTTTATTTTAAAAGTTGTCTGTAACTTAAAATCTCTTTACCTGACAGATGATGATGATCTTAACCGCATGGGGGAGAAAGTAGTCCTTCGCGAGCAAGTCAAGGAGCTGTTTAACAAAAAATACGGTAACTAGACTTCTTGTGTGACATATCAACTTTAGTTTTTTGTTTAAGTTGAATTTGAGCAGCTTCCATTACGTTGTTAAAGCAACACAAGAGAACTTTTCCCGCTTCGGTCCCCCTACAGGTTGGAAGTGTAAATGTCCCATTATGTCTCATTGGAACTACAAACTTGCGTATAGCCGGAAGAGAGCCCTGTTACGAGTTGATGAACCACTGAAACGATTTTAGAAACATTATTTTAAGTTACAAAACCTTCTCTAGTGTTGCTTTAAAGACCCGGAACAATGGGCCTTATGCAACCACTTGAACAAACAGATTTGTTTTTAAGTATTATGAATACAAATATATGTTAATTGTATAAAAAAAAAGACATTCAAATATGAAAAGGAATTTTCAATTGTGAATAAAAATATTATTTTAAATATATTTTAAACAAACGTGTGTGTTTTTGTGAAGGAATATTTGACAGCCCTACCTGATATGTGTTGCTGTGTTTGGAGTGGTTGAAATGTAATTAAACATCAGAATTAAATGTTGCTGTATGTTTGCACTCGAGTAGTAGTGTCATTGTCCTTCTGTACTCATTTACATGTAATAGCTACTGTTAGCTTCCCCAAATCACTTAAATGAACATTAATGTGCTCCAGACTAAATATGTGAGCAGTATCACACTATAAAAAAGTTAAATGGCCTGGTATCAAAACCAAAATGCACATCGTTTTTGCAGCGGCACAGATTGTCATTAGAATAATTAGCATTATATAGTCACCCCATTATTTTTCCTCAGGCTGTTCTCTTTCCCACAGTAATAAGTAAAAGTAAAATGGAACGTGTAGATTTCATATTTATTTTTTAGTAGAGGAAAAAAAACAGAATGTAGCCTTTTTGTCCTTGTGTTAGCAGCGCGATCAAAAAGCTTGTGTGTTTTTCATCATATGGACGTGTTGTGTGCTCAGGTGAGGCTCTGGGCTTGGACCGCTCCGTCGTGGTCCCGTACAAGCTAATCCGTGGCAGTCCAGAGTCTGTCGAAGTTAGTGGCCTTCCAGACGATATCCCCTTCCGAAACCCCAACACCTACGACATCGTGTGCCTGGAGAAAATCCTTCAAGCCACAGATAGAATAACATTCAACATCAGGAGCCAGCTACAGTGAGTGTTGAGACACCTGAATATTCAGCAGCCTGTTCGCTGTCACCACGTTGTGTATTTCAGTGGGAATTTAGGGTTTTGCTTCTTTATAGTTAAGCTTATTATGGTTTATTTATGCTTTGGATTTAAATCCAGCCTCTGCAATGTCAAAGAATAAATCTTCCGCAGCAGCAAATGTAAATAATAATATGAAATAGTGAACAATATGTTGACGTTGAAGCAGTTAAGCTATGATGAAAGAATGGAGGCAAAGACCTATATCATGCACACTTTTAGGTATGAAATAAGTGCAGTGTCTGAAAAGCAGTCTTATGCAAATTACCCTATTGTTTTTATATTGTAAAAAAACAACTTAGTTTTATTTTTCTCTCTCACACAGACCTTTTGCAGAAATCTGTAGCCAAGCTTGTAACACAGGTAGGTGTTTCAGTTCCTTGTGTTACTACGAAAGTAGAGCTCTGTGCCTGAAATCCACATTAAAGTAAAAACCACTGTGTCTCCAGTAGGGACAGACGCCTCCACCAATCGACGAAAGCGCAAGAGAGTCCAGGAGAGCAACCGAGTGCCTGCCTCCTCCGACCTGATATCAACCAATCAGATTCCAGTGATGGTAAGTTTGAAAAACAGGAGGGCATCTGTTACTTACCAAGAGAAACGAGAAACTATTGATTGATATAACATGATGATTGATAGGTGTTGTATATGGTAAATATGTTCTTAAAACATAGCATGCAGTGTTTAGGTGAACAATCCTGACATGGTCTTGTTTGTTTAAGGATAAGCCTGGTGATAGTCTATATTTTATTATTGCCATGGTAACAATGAATTGATCCTACTAACAAGGATTGTGTATTGATCTTTTATTATATATGTGTTGGTCAGTTTGTCTGCTTGATAATCCCATTTTTCAGCAATGAAAATTGAGTGATATGAACAAACAAAGAAATGTATCTTTTCAGATAAAACAGATTGACACATTCCTTTTGGGGACAACATTTGAAATTGGGAAAAATTAGAAGTTGGAAAAAAGGTTAGAAATTGCAATATATATCAGAATATTATATTATCATGATGATATCGTATTGGGAGACGTCTGATGATTCCCACCACTAATTATATAGCATTTTCAGGTTTATATTTGTATTTTGTGTTTCTACTAGAACATGTTTACATGCTTTCATGTTCAAAAAACACTTTATTTTTATTATACTGCCCATGGTTGCTGTGCCTGTCTCTTTTCAAGATTACACCTTTCCATGGTGTTAGCAAGAAGCTACTTGTAGTTAGCGTGGACTGTAATGGAATATAACAGCGCTTTCTAATTACAAAAATCCCAAATTAAAGCTTTTAAACCAAATACTACACAATCTGACATGTTTTAGTAGTAATGTGACCCAAAATTGGGGAGAAATTAACAACATTGGCAGCCAAGATTACAGGGTTTGCTGACTGAGCATGTAGCTACATGTGAGAATATAAACACTGCAGTAACGTAAGCCTTAATAAAAAAATTAAAACGCTGCAGTAGCAGATGACCAATCTGCCGGCTCCGTGTGATGCAACGCAGAGATGAGAGTAGAAAAAACGTTGATAGGTCCCCTTTAAGATGTGTACCTTCAGCCGGAACCAATGGGCTTTGGGCTGAGTGCTACAGACAGGGTAGGGAAGTCAGACAGTGTTAAAGTGCTCATATTATGCTTTTTGGTTTTTTCCCTTTCCTTTATTGTGTTATGTATTTTTTTTGTGCATGTTATAGGTTTTCAAAGTGAAAAAGCCCAAAGTCCACCCCAAAGGGACTTACCATCTCTAATAGAAAACACTGTTCACAAACTGCTCCGAACACCTCTATTGTAGTCCAGCTAGAGCTGCTCAATTATGGAAAAAATATAATCACCATTATTTTTGGTTAATATTGAAATCACAATAATTGAACACTTCTGGAAAGATGTTGCAATTATTGAACCTAAACAGTGGAAAAAGTTAAATGAATCAACAGTTATAAAAAAAAAAAACAACTGTGAAATTTCAGTCAATACTTTTCCTATTTAAACTTTATTTTTTCATTCAGAACACAAGAGAAAATAAGAGTTTAATTGCAAAACGTAATGAGCTAAAGAAATGTTTTTTCTTGATTATTCTGTTTTTGTGATCATTGGGAGCAGAAATTATAATCACGATTGAATTTCGATTAATTGCACAGCCCTAAGTCCAGTATTTATTTACCGAGACAAACGTGTGTCACTTTGTAAAGCACGCTATAATGCTTGCCTAGCTGCTAGCGCGCGGCACGCCCTCATACTCTGCTTCTGACTGGCTAGGAGTCCTTACCTAGCTACTGCGCATGTGTGACTCCCAACAAAGATGGAACAGAAGTGAGATGTCTCACTCTGTAGCTAAAACAGAGAGCTCAACACAACAAAATATGGTGTTCTTTTGAAAATTAAACTGTAACATCCTGAAGCCGCATATTAAAAGTGTGTTTTTGTGCCAAGGTCAACAATCTCTTACGACTGACTTTCCTCTATCATTGTGTGTGTATTGTGTGTCTGCAGCAGTGGCCCATGTACATGGTGGACTACAGCGGAGTGAATGTGCAGGTTCCCGGGAAAGTCAATTACTGAAGGACAACCCTGGATTGCAGCAAAGGGATTAAAGGAGGAGTGTGTTAAAGTGATATTCATGACTCTTCCACACGCGACACTAACACTTTGTCAGAGTGCTCAGACCTAACAATCTCTCCAGACTGAATATATCGAGAGTTGAAGGTTTGACTTTGTGAATGACGTCCTGAGTGTGGAGGGACAACAGAATGTATGTGCATCAAAATGTCGCAGGGCAAAAGCGTGGCTTGTTTTCTGTCTCCCGCCTCCACACAGTGCCGGCAGTCAGCTTGTTTTCCTCTTAAAGCGGATCATAACATCATCAAGTAATATTGTTTTTTTTTGTTTTTTACATAGCTAAAGACTTTATGAAAGTCATATTTGCCCTTGCATTTACAAAGTGTCCATCCACTGAGTCATGTTGTATCCAGCATTTGGTTGCAAAAAAATGTCTTTCATATCAATCTGGTTCCATAATTTTCAGATATTTGTACTTTTTATTTATTATATTTATTGAAGTATAACATTATGTGCAGGGATGTAAAATACATTATTCTGTTATACAGTTTCTTGAGGAACTATCACAGTAATACAGATGCTACTAGTAACTCCAGGTAACCGCTGAAATCAAGTTAAATAGCAGCAATGAAGTGTCTTAATTGGGTGTTGTGGCGACCACAAGCCATCAGAAATTAAAGGAGATAAAATGGACTTAAAGTTTGCCCGATAGGTAGAACCTCTGCTCGCACAGCGGCAGGAAGTACCTGCAGTAAATATAAGACCTTCAGTTCAGAGCCTTTTTATGTTTGCACCACATTAACAATATGTAAAATATCTCATTTAAAGTCAGCTTGAATGTATCATGTAAAGGAAAGAATGGTATGTTATTCTGCGATGATCGTCTCTGGACTAACGATATTTAATATGCTGTACCTTAACGCCAATTAGGCCTTTGAAATAAAATGTGTTGCCTTGCACTTTCATTTTGTTGGAGTTTATTTTTGATGTGCAGTACTGTACTGTCTGATCTATAGAAGGCCATCTTTACCTCCTAGGGTTTTGTTTGTTAATATCTCAGTTTTTTTCTTTTCTGTTCTTTTCTTTTTTTTAGTGGGCTTTTGGAAAATATGAGGAATAAGCTCTAGCAAAGACAAAGGTAATATTACTGATCAGTCAGTTCTTTTCCTTCAGATCACACCTTTTTTGTGAAGAAATTGCTAATTGTGTGCACTGTTGAGGTATTGTTGATGTCAAAGGGCCATTTTTCCCCATAATTTCTAAGAATTTTTTCTGGAAATATAACCACATTAGAATGATGTAATTGTGGGGAAAAGGTTACCTTAATGTACCTCGTCATTGATGAAGAGAAGAAGAAGAAGGTGTCAGTTACCTCGATTAATCACTGACTTAACGCGACCTCTTGGCCAGCAGCTAAGTGACCCCACCCTAATTAAACAGGTGCATGCTGGGTGTGGCAACATGCTAAATGCTAAAATGCTCGCAGGGTGAGCTCCTCCAGCGCCAGCGGTGACTTCTACCCTTACTCAGAAACTGTTACTTCCAGGGAGGGAGGTGTGTGCGCGAGGACTTTCTACTGTTTGCGACCGTAAATCTCTGTAACAGTTGTGACTGTAGTGTAGAGCCTCATTCAGCGCAAAGTGTACGGGACCTTCGAGGGGCGCAGCGGCAGATAGGCTGAGTGGACAGGTGATGCGCGGGGAAATAAAGTAGCGGAAGTTGAACCTTTGAAGAACATTTCGAGGACGATGCGGTGCACAAGACTCCGAATATCGTTTACACAGGTAAGTACAACAACAAACTATTTAGCACAGAATGTGCTAAAACTACTTTTTTTTTTTTGCTGTAACGTGTTTGTGGTTGCAAGGTTAGGAGAACGTTCTGAGAACGTTCGATGTAACCAACAACTAACGTTCCCAGAACGTTAAACCAACTTATGCAACCAAAACCTAGCCTTCATGGAACGTTCCCGCAACCAACATTTTCAAACGAACGTTCTGGAAACCTAAAAATTGTTAGCTGGGGTGGAATATTGGTGACGTTTTATTCTGCTGTTGATTCTATAAGAATGTCTGTCTAATTTCCAGTGAGGTTACAATGAGAACGGCTAATAGTAGGCCTAATTGATAATCAGTTTTGTGCACTACGGCTGCGTAGTGTCATCTATAGAGAGATTACACATCGTTGGTTTGTACTGAGGGCTCTGTGGTGTAATGCGTACAATGTCACGTTAACATGTTAATGCACTTTTATTTTGTAGCCTGAATGTGTTTTTCACTTTTAATAGGTCTACCATGCTATACCATCATAATTCTATTTTGTTTTATGTACACTATGTTTGCACCCTTTCCCATTTTGCATTGCAACTGCTACAACAATGTAGAGTACATTTTAACTGTACTTTTTATTTTTATCTAAGGACATTTTTAAATCAGGCTACTTTTACTTTTAAAGCTATAGTGCGTAGTTTTTGTCGAATGAGGAAACAATCCGCATTTAGCAATATAATCGACTTGTTGACAGTTGTGGATGGTTTGCTTATCATTTTCCTCAAACTGCTTCTTTGTCATAAATAGTTATTATAGAGAAATAGATACATAAATATAACTAACCCAAGTGAAGTAGTTTAAATACCTTGAGGTCTTGTTCGCCAGTGAGGGGACCATGGAGCGGGAGATTGGTTGGAGAATCGGCGCAGCCGGTGCAGTATTACATTCAATTTATTGCACCGTTATGACAAAAAGAGAGCTGTGCCAGAAGGCAAAGCTCTCGATCTACCGGTCAGTGTTGGTTCCTACCCTCACCTATGGTCATGAAGGCTGGGTCATGACCAAAAGAACGAGATCCAAGTGGCCAAAATGGGTTTCCTCAGGAGGGGGGCTGGCGTCTCCCTTAGAGATAGGGTCATCCTTGAGGAGCACAGTCATCCTTGAGGAGCTCGAAGTAGAGCCGCTGCTCCTTCGTGTTGAAAGGAGCCAGTTGAGGTGGTTCGGGCATCTGGTAAGGATGCCTCCTGGGCGCCTCTCTAGGAAGGTGTTCCAGGCACGTCCAGCTTCGCCTTTTCATCCAACGCCTCGGGATCCCCCAGTCGGAGCTGGTTGATGTGGCTCGGGAAAGGAAAGTTTGGGGTCCCCTGCTGGAACCGCTCTCCCCGCGACCAGATACCGGATAAGCGGACGAAGATGTTAGGATGGATGGATGGAATAAATATAACTAATATACATTTTGTTATACATATATTGTAAATGTATTAGTTTACGTGATATGTATACAAATGCAATACAGCTCAGATCATACTGTATGCTTACTGGTGACTGGAGCAGTTTGCAAATGCCACAACTGCATACATATACACTTAATTTAAAAACAATGCTCAACCTTTATTAACTTTTTGTATTTTTTGGATATTAACCTTTTGTCAACTTTTTGGGGGTTCAGTGCAGGAAATACAAACATAACTTCTAGGCAATCTGATATGCACTGAGGCGCTTGCTTTCAGCTAAAGCAAGCCCGCTCAAATATATCCTAATCGAGTGCCTTGTTTTATTTACTGCATATTTTCTCACAGGATTTTTTGGAACGTGTGATTGTCTTAACATTCAATTTATCTTTCTCTGGAGGTCAGGACACAATTACTGTAAGTACCGCTCAACAGGATGATGGTTAATATAAATCTATAATGCCACAGGCAGACATCTACTTGGAGCCATTAGCTCTGATCACTCTGAATGGTCACACAGCCGCCAAGTAATGAGGCCACTTAACAGAACCAGCACCGTGGGGTTTTAACACTACAATATTCCCCTCTATAGTCAAGGATCAAAAGCCCCACGAGGAATTAATTCACACATTTCTCATGATGTAGATCATATCACTGCAGCATTGTGGGAAGTAGATTGTCAACTGTAGGCTGTTTCTTCATGAAGGTAACTTAAATGTAAAAACTAACAATGAAAGACAAAAACAGACAACTCAAGTCAGAGGCCAAATCAGGATTCATTTTGCCTTTTCTTTATTGCAGAGACTTTTTTTTTCAGTTTTGCTTGTATACATGTTAAGACTCAGTCCAGCAACTGTACACAGAAGATGAGTTTGCAGCTGGCGGTAACATAACGTGCTCGCCACGGCTTTGTGTGTCTTGTTTAATCAAGACGAGTTCGATGACCTTGATTGTCACACCGTAAAATTTCCTTAACCCAGAGTATTTTCTATTTCCGCGTTCCTTCCCCATCTGTTTTAGACAAAAGGATTGAGGTTGTCGAGCTATATACGATGCAACCTTGTCCCTTCGCACAAACTGTTACATACTAAGTGACAAAACCCATCCCAGCAGAATGCCCTGCGGGCACATTTCCTGCAAATTCAAAACATGAAAAATCACTATGTGAGTGCATTAGACATCTGCTTATCAAAATAGGGTTAGGGAATAAAATATAACAGATGGTCAAATCAGGCGTAGTGTAAAATTTAGGGCTGTACCGAATGTTGTCTTTTTTTTTTTCTTTACAAACATTCAAAGCTTCGATTGAAGGTTTCGTTGTCATATTGAGGTCATCACTCTAAAATAATTCTTAAAACAAAATCCTCAATTAGAAAAAAGTGATACATCACTGCTTTTTTTTTAACAACTTTTCTTTTAATTATATAATAACTAGTCAGTTGTCATAAAATGTGTACAGGCAACAGGCCAATCCAATAAAGGCATAAAATAATGACAAAATAATCGTGCCCTTAGGCTTGTAGCAACGCTATGTTACAACAAAAGACGCTCTGAGGAGTTATTGGAAATGTGTGGATCACGCATATCTGAAACAATACGAACTACACAGCCACCACTGGAATCTAACTCTACAAATAGTAAAAATATATGTGCTAGGGAGCAGCGTTTGAACAGATGTCATACAAACGGTTTTCCAGATTGGATGTCTACACTAGAAAATGGAAAGGTACTTGAGCTTTCTGTAGGGCTACTAGGGAGCTTTGTGCTGGGGAAAGTGTATGAAGGGCTCCTGTTCTTTTTTTTTGTTTACTTTTATCTGGGTGGGTGGTGATGACGGGGGGGGAGGAGAGTGGTATGTTCATGTTTTGTTGGGGCGCCTGGTTGGCTCAACTTGTAGAGTGTACACATCATGTACAAAGGCTCAGTCTATGTCGCAATGGCCGCAGGTTCAACTCCGACCTGCAGCCCTTTGCTTCACGTCATTCTCTCTCTCTCACATCTTCAGCTGTCCTGCATAATAAACAATGCCCCAAGATCTTAAGAATTGTTCAATGTGAAGGTCAACGCTATGAATAAAGCTTTGAACTATTCGGTACAACCCTAGTTCAATGTTAAGAAATGCACGTTCTTCTCGACTGGCATTTGTGGACTTTTTTTAATTTTATTTACATCAGTATTGCCTCTTCTCAAATAGGCTAATATATACTCACTTTGCTATTTGAAGTTTCAGTAAGTCTTTGTGCAACACACAAAGGCTTTCAGCAGAAACATTTTAATTGCATAATTTCCCAATTTTAAAACAAGCTCACTGCCCTTTACCGGGAAATCACACATCCTGTCAGCTAAATGCACCGTCAGAACTAAAGTGCTTAATGAGAGATTTTTACCCCCAATGTTAGCTGCTATTCTCATGGTAACTGGGCAAGGGGATACACATGAGCCTCTTGAGGAGGGGGGGGACAAAACAAAGAAAAAAACACAATCTCCAGTTTGTGAAGGTTTGCTTAAAAAGAGGCATGAGTACGAGGAGCCTTTGTTTTTTCTGAGTTCAGGCTCCAGGAATATGTGTGAACAGGAATGTAGTGGACTAGCGACCATTGTCAGCAAGCATTCTTCCACATAGCCTTAAAAACTAGGGTTGTTGATGATTAACCAACAATCATTTTGACCGAATAATATTAATAAGTTGAACAGTTAAAAAAAATTTATTCAAATAAAGTAATTCAAGAAGTTTTTGTATGGTAAAATAGGCTATACAATCTATCGTGCTTACAGCGCATAGCTACGTGACACCTGCCACTATGTGGATGAGGACTGGCAGGTTAAATCGGCCGTCCTACACACACAGTCTGCCGGGCAGACCTACAGCTGACAACCTTGCAGGTGGAGACGGGCTCGGACAGCTGCGGACTTGTGTCCGTCGGCATCGTTTAGATTTTAACGATTTGGATTCTGCTTATCAATTCCGGTTCTTCAAGCTTCTTGATCCCGCGTCCCATGTACAGAGGCTAAGTCGTTGCTGCAGGTTCAATTCTAACCTGCGGCCCTTTGCTGTATGCATTCCCCAGTCTCTCTCTCCCCTTTCATGCCTATGCTGTTCTATCAAATAAGGACCTAAAATGTAAAAAATAATAATTGATTCAGATTCTTTGAGGGGTGGGATGAAAACAAACGCTCTTCTCTCTGAGACTATGCTCCACTCTGCCTGTGTCTCTCAGCACGCTACACGGACGCAGGCAGCCTTGTTTACTTTATACATGAAATGGCGGTCAATAAACATGATTTAAAACGCAAAGGAACATTCATTGCATCTTGGAAAAATCATACTGGGGTGAGAATGATGTGTGTGCGATTGAAAGAGGCAGCCACTGACAGAAAACTGCTATTGGCGAGCAATGCGGAATAGAAAACCTGTGGTCCATGGCGCACGGCTGACTCGTGTGCTTGCAACTCCCTCAAATCTGCCTAAGGCCTTACTGTCTAAACAAAACATCTTATATCGCATGGCACAGCGTCGACCAGAAGCGTGATGTGTAATTGGAACCGATAAGCAGAACCAAAACTTTCTTTTTTATTTACGGGGGTGGTGGTATTTTGGAAGAGGTTCTAATTTTAAACTAGGTTTCCACCCTAGTCGCATGGATGCATGCGCAAGCAGTTGCAGGAAAGTGGCTGCATGTGTCCATGACAATACGCCCAACATCCTGGTTGCGCGGCCAGTAGAAGTTTGCAGAGCGTGGGAAGCGTGTCCGAGCATCCTGGATGGGTGAAGTGGGACTCCGTTGCTTGCTTGTCGGTTAACGAGGGTCGCCTATGGTTCAGAGAAAAGTTTAAAGTAATTTAGCTCACTTCTCCCCCTCTGCCCACTCGATGAGGTTCAGACAGATGAGAAACTTAAGAAGAGAGAGGTTGCAGAGGGTCCACCTGCAGCTGTGTGTGTTTGTGTGTGTGGAGCTCGGAGCTGTGACCTAGCTGCTGCTACTGCTGCTGCTGCCTGGAGGTTTGAAGCAGTCCTCTGTCACGCCCTGAGAGGCCAGCTCAGACAGAACATTGTCCAAATAGTTGGGGTCGGGGTAGCCGTGGCCCGACAAGTTGGACATCATCTCGGTTTTGTGGTGGATGCCGTTCCACACCACTGTGTCGGGTTCTCCGGTGGTGCTGGACGTTCCCACAGTAAAGATAAGGCGTCTCATCCACGCCACCTTCAGCAGCTCCAGCACCTTTCAGAGAGAGAGACAAGGAGCGTTAGGGAACATTAGGGAGTTCTAATCAAAAGCACACACTGTTTATGTATGTATGGCAGTAAACTAGATGACAACTATTTTATTTATTTATTTAAGATCATTGATTGTATCATTTAAGTCCCTTTTTTCAAGCAAAAACATTCTTAAGATTTTGTGGTTCTGGCTTCCTGCATGGGAGAATTTGCTTCTTTGTCTTAAACCCATCGGGGTTCTAAACAACACTGACCGGCCTGCTCTTCATTATTCCTTACATAATGCATGAAGTCGGCGGGTTGTGGGTTGTGTCTGGGTATTTGATTTAAGGTTCAGTAGGTAACTTTTGTAAAAATGTATTTTTTACATATTTGTTAAAACTGTCACTATGTCCTAACAGTAGAATATGAGACAGATAATCTGTGAAAAAAATCAAGCTCCTATGGCTCCTCCCTGTGCTCCTACTGCCACTGGCAGAAATACACCGCTCCCGGTCAAAACAGCCAATCAGAGCCAGGAGGACTGTCTTAGCAGTGTCAATCACTCTCGTGTACGCGCTGCTCATAACCCCCCCCCTCTCCCTCCCACCTTCCCCCCGCACAGCGCGTACCGTGTTCAAGCTCAAGATTGCCCGTGTGCTGCAGCTGTGCTAATTGCGGAGAAACAACTTTTCAGGAAAACTGCCAATTTCTCGAGTGACACCTGCTCAGAAAACAAAGACGGGCAAACAGAAGAAGACCGATGACGAAAAGCGAGCTAAAAAAGAATTAAACCGAGCCCGAAATTAAACGAGGGTCAACATCGGAGCGGCTTTTCAGAGGTGGCGGGAGCTACGCCTCCTGAAAGGATTCAACACGGATTCAGAGCTAGCCACATTTCTGCTTGACATGTAAGTATCCCTGCTGGATTTGTTTCATTATGTAAGAACTACACAACTAAGATAGCGATGGTTACAGTATCACTGGTGATAGCGCGAACCTCATGTTACTCTGTAGCTTGTTGCTAGCTAAGTCTAACAGTTAGCTTGTAGCACGGCAGGAATGTTGTAGCTAACTCGTTCACCCTCAGTATAAGCCATATTGTTTCGATCCCTACATTTAGTAAGCCCAAATGTGTTTTTGTCGATCACAATTAAATGCAGCTATGGTGAAACTACTTTAATTGTGCGCTGTCCCTGCCCCTGTTTCTTCCCCCTCAGGATTGTAAATCAAATGTCTGACACACATTCTTTATGCTCCTCCAACAGGTCAGACATGGCCCCAGACACAGAGGCACGTGAAGGAATCGTCTTTCAGTCCAAATCAAGATGTTCAGTATTTCCTTGTGTGTACTTTGCAAAAAAAGCTGATTTATTTTACCCATATGCAAAATAAAACCTAAGACACATTTCTAAGATGTTGTTATTCCTTGGCTTAGTGAGCTTCCTCAGTGATTCATCATTCCTACTGAAAGTTTAGTGTTTTAAATTGATCCAAAAGGTAATTCAGTAATTTACTGTGTAAAGTGCTGCTTTCGTTCTCACAAATGAGCGATTACATAAACATTTTTAATCCCTTTTATTGAAAAATATTTTCAAAACTTTTAATAGAAATATTTTAAATAAGCAATTTTTTTACATAAAGTTTTAAAAGCACAGCACACAACAGCTAAACCCTCCTCAGAATAAATCCCTGTATTGTGTGGAAAGCATCGGTGGCCCTGCTTACTAGCCTGCGCGTTCACGGCAGGCTCGAGGAGCTGTGGAGGGGGCTGTAGCGCAGCAGAGAGCAAGGGGGAGAAGTCTGTAAGGTGTGCTTGTTAAAATTTTTAGGCTAAGTCCACGTTTCCTCAAAACTCCCTACTGCAGCTTTAATGCCTATTTCTGCGGGAAAGCAGTGCTCTGTAAACGTCACACCTCTTTTGCTTCCGGAATGCCAGCATGCTATCTAAAAATCACACACGGGTGGAAATATACCACCGTTGTTTGGTTCAGTGTGTTTTAAAAAAATAAAAATAAAACACTATTATTCCGAATGACAATATTCGGAATTTGATGCAGGTCCTGTAAACAACATATTCCGGTTGGATATTCCGAATAAGGCCTTTTTCCGACTATAGCATTTTCCAATTAAGACGTGATATTCTAGTATTGTTTTTAGAGGCTTTCTTTGGACATGTACCGCGCATCCAATATGCGTCTCAATCAGGATTTTTACCGCAGTTTACGGCCTCTTGCCTGTTTACTGCTTAAGGTCAGCTCTGAGCGTTGCTATGGTTGCTGTACACAAACCAACCAAGTTTGCAGGGCTGCAGACCCGATATGGAGAAACATGGCTACTTTTAAACATTATCAACAGGTTTTCAGGATATGCGCAAACATCGCTACACAGACTTTTTGAAGAAGCTGGTTGAAGGAATGAAAGAGGGAACCTGTGTTCGCACGGTCCAACAAGTCCGCCACTGCTGGTAAACTTTGAAAAAAAAACTTATTTTGCACGGCTACATGTAAACGGAATTATAGTGGAATATTCACTTGGATTGTCCATGTAAACTAAACATTATTCTGACTTTAACTAGTGAAAGACCCCTGCTGTTTTTACTGCACTACGGGACAATCTGTGGGTTCGATCTCAAATATACGGGGAACGTTACACCAAGGACTCCGATGGTGGAAGTGGGCATGAAGCACAGAAACTACAGCTGGAATGTAATCCAATTTTCTATTACTGAATTACATCAGATTATTTATAAAAACTAAAGTGTACAGCCCCAGTTGCCAGCAAGCAGGAAATGAGCTACTAATTCACCATGGAAACACATTTGTAATGAGCACAAAATGTTACTAATTTAATCACAGGGAAACACTACAATCCTGATGGAGCATTAAGCAGAGTCTTGTGTTAATGGCATTGAGCTTTGTGCACCTGGTGTGTCACTTTGGCTCCACTCCGATTCTCTAGTAATGATGTGACAACTTGTTGATTGATTGTACCTGTGGTAGGGTATAGGTGCTGATAGCCTCTCAGTGCTATTTCATACACTGATGGCATATCAAGGCCCCTTCGGCCATTAAACGTGTGTATATATATATATATATATATATATATATATATATATATATATATATATATATATATATATATATATATATATATATATATATATATATATATATATATATATACACACACACACACACACACACACACACACACACACACACACACACACACATTGTTCTTGATTGAGCTGTAGGTGACGACGGTGGTCCGATAATGGACACAGACGCAGGTGGAACCATAATCTCTGTAAATGCAGGGTTTTCTTCCTGGCTCAGATTGGGCCAGTGGGGGGGACTACACATGACAGTAAGCATGATCGTTTTGCGTACTAAAAGGCAACGCGTCAGTGTTACCTTATTTGACAGAAATAATTTTCCGGTAATTTCTGACAATTGTATTATGCTTGAGATAATAAAACCCAAAATCACAAAACTGGTACCTGCATAGCCTGGTTTTAGAGATAAAACTGAGATTATCTCTCATATTTAAGTTTATGTTCTGCTTGTTTAACAGTTTGGTAAATTGCTCTGAAACACATTGAGGATTTGAATTGCTATTATTAAGTCTTATCATTTTGATGCCGGTGATTTTCCTTTGGGGCTGGCTAAAATCTCTTTGTGGGGGTGCCATTTCTCTATGCAGAAAAACCCTGAAATGTCCTGAGGTTTATATTTTTGTATATGTCTGACCACAGTATACAAGCACCTGTAGTGTAGAATCACTCCCAGATGTGATATGTGTTGCTTTTTTTTTTTTTACCTTCCTGCCCTTGTCGTTGTCTGGTAGAAAACAGAAGCGAGGGAAGCCTCTACAGGTGTACGGCTGTCCTGGGTTGGGATGTTCCGGGCCCTGGTGGAGGAGGACAAAAACTGACTGATGAATGGAAAGCTATTAACTTTTAATACCAGAGATCAGTTGGAACAATACAATAATCTAATAACTGTTTCATGAGATGATGGTGTGCAAACGGCTCAATACAAATCTGATTCCAGACCTCCTAACTTTAGATCGGCGATACACATGCTGCAATTTATCAGCACGCATTGTTACAGCAGGACACGAAAATAAATTACTTTTCCCATAAGAATAGAATAAATGAGTGTCACTGGGAACCACACGCAATGGGACAGAAGAGAATGCTCTTCTATAGTCAAGCCTGAACATCAATCTTTGTCCCTGAATGAGCTTCAGTCCAGACTGCAGTTTCTCCTCCAGTCATTACATATGTTCAGTCCCCGCCTCTCACATATTAGACCACCGTAATTTTAAGACAACACCCCCTTCTCCAACACCTGTTTTTAGAAAAACAATTTTTTTCAAGATGTTAAACACTTTCAGAATAGTCTCTCTAAGATACTATTAGCCCAAGGAGAAGAGAGTCCTAATCCCTGAAGCCGTTTCTCTCGTACAAGTGAAACCTGAAATACTTCGCTTGAAGCATAACAATAGTTTCTCAGACTTTTTTTTTTTTAATTCCTTATCGTGACATTCCATAATACTGTTAATTCTTGATAAATTTGCTTCCCGGTCCATTTTGTCAGAAAAGACACCTGAAGACGCTTTGACTCATTTTTACTTTACTTTCACGTCAGAATATTTCCTCTATTACAGCAAAGCGGGTTTCACAAGCAGTTGGAAACTCCTGTGGGTTAAACTGGGCCAACTAAATACTTTTTAGGGCTAAGGACCTCTAAAAGACGCAATATAAATCGACTTGAAGAAACGCGCCAGCCTTGCAATGACTTTTTGTCATTAATTACTATTTTGAGAGCTAGCATTTTTTTTTTTTTTATATAATTTTTTGGACCAATAAACACATTTCCAATGCAGAACTGAACATTAAGGCTATAAACTACTGGTGCTAGTACTTTCTCCATTCCAATAGAATATCTACTGATGTGAATCTGTAATTATAGAGTCCTTGACTTTAATGTGACCCCCATGTTTTCCCTTTTGGTTCAGGAGGAGAAATTGTATCTGGTGTGCTAAAAACCCCAATTTTTTTATGCTCTGATGTTGCAGCCCTGGAAGAAAATTAAGGATTACTGTTAAATAAGACAGCTGGATTTACATTTTACATACTTGGCAAACAGCACAGTATGCAGACGTACCTGTATGCCAGGTGGTATGCTGTAGATAATCTGGATGGTGCCACAGTCTGGGTGGCCTGGCAGCGACTGGGCAATGCTGTAAATTTCCATCTTGCCTTTGGGCTGGGTGCCGGTCTTCTCTCCATAAATTGTCTTACACGAGGGGCACTGCAGACTACCATCCTGAGGAAAAACCCAACCAGATACCCTTTAAAACAATCAATGTAAACCTGATTTTAAGTTCTGATCAAATATTTATCGATCCAATGATGAGACTTTTGTTTTGTGTTCTTAATGCTCACAATGTCACTATCAACCAGTACCTTAGTTTATATACTACACCTTTTTAAATAAATCCCCCGACAATAGAACACACATTGTGGGCAGGAAAAGCACCATACAACTGTTACAAGTTTTAGCTCATTTACAGACACAATCCTCCTGCTGGGGACGGAGGTAATCTTTTGTAAAAAAAAAAAAAAAAAATTAAGGGACATTTTTGCATTAGACTAAACACTTTCCTAAAAGGCAACAGCCTATAAAACTAAAAACCATACATAATTCTGTGAAATTGAGAACGATAAATAGAATGATACAAAATAAAGCTTGTGCATGAGAAGTGTTACAATTAGTTCCACCTGGACATTCAAAGCACCCAAACATTTATCATCCCGGTGATCGGCACAGGATACCGCCAAATGTGCATTAGCATGTTTGATGTGTTTTCATTCACATTCCCTACAACAGTGGAGCAACGACTACACACCGTCCTTGTCTTAAACATCTCTCACCCTCATATATATCTATCTATCTATCTCTATATATATACACTCACCGGCCACTTTATTAGGTACCCCATGCTAGTAACGGGTTGGACCCCCTTTTGCCTTCAGAACTGCCTCAATTCTTCGTGGCATAGATTCAACAAGGTGCTGGAAGCATTCCTCAGGGAGTTTGGTCCATATTGACATGATGGCATCACACAGTTGCCGCAGATTTGTCGGCTGCACATCCATGATGCGAATCTCCCGTTCCACCACATCCCAAAGATGCTCTATTGGATTGAGATCTGGTGACTTTGGAGGCCATTTGAGTACAGCGAACTCATTGTCATGTTCAAGAAACCAGTCTGAGATGATTCCAGCTTTATGACATGGCGCATTATCCTGCTGAAAGTAGCCATCAGAAGTTGGGTACATTGTGGTCATAAAGGGATGGACATGGTCAGCAACAATACTCAGGTAGGCTGGGGCGTTGCAACGATGGTCAATTGGTACCAAGGGGCCCAAAGAGTGCCAAGAAAATATTCCCCACACCATGACACCACCACCACCAGCCTGAACCGTTGAAACAAGGCAGGATGGATCCATGCTTTCATGTTGTAGATGCCAAATTCTGACCCTACCATCCGAATGTCGCAGCAGAAATCAAGACTCATCAGACCAGGCAACGTTTTTCCAATCTTCTATTGTCCAATTTCGATGAGCTTGTGCAAATTGTAGCCTCAGTTTCCTGTTCTTAGCTGAAAGGAGTGGCACCCGGTGTGGTCTTCTGCTGCTGTAGCCCATCTGCCTCAAAGTTCGACGTACTGTGCGTTCAGAGATGCTCTTCTGCCCACCTTGGTTGTAACGGGTGGTAATTTGAGTCACTGTTGCCCTTCTATCAGCTCGAACCAGTCTGGCCATTCTCCTCTGACCTCTGGCATCAACAAGGCATTTCCGCCCACAGAACTGCCGCTCACTGGATGTTTTTTTCTTTTTTGGACCATTCTCTGTAAACCCTAGAGATGGTTGTGCGTGAAAATCCCAGTAGATTAGCAGTTTCTGAAATACTCAGACCAGCCCTTCTGGCACCAACAATCATGCCACGTTCAAAGTCACTCAAATCACCTTTCTTCCCCATACTGATGCTCGGTTTGAACTGCAGGAGATTGTCTTGACCATGTCTACATGCCTAAATGCACTGAGTTGCCGCCATGTGATTGGCTGCTTAGAAATTAAGTGTTAACGAGCAGTTGGACAGGTGTACCTAATAAAGTGGCCGGTGAGTCTATCTATCTATCTATCTATATATCTATATATATATAATGGTTGATCCAGCCTATAGTGTAATGGACTCACACGCCAATCCGATGGTTGTGCTAACCTCAGTATATGTTGCGAACGCCGTACAGCAAAGTGTCCAGGTAGATCTCATGCTTGTGAGCTTTGGTTTCACATGTCCATAAGTAGTTATTGGATTGTGTGATTGGTACAACATTTAAATTAAATTTAGATGTGAGGTAGTGTAAAAGCTTTAACAGTAGAGCTTTACAGATGAATATTATAAGATGGATACCACACTCGTGGTGTCTGTTATGTAATTCACTAATAAACATGCATGTTTGTTCTGTTAAAAAAAAAACAATGACAAGTATAGAGTTACATGCTGAATTTTACTCTCTGGAGTCGTGTCATTACCGTGAGGTAACCAGTGGCTTCCAGTCTTTATGCAAAGTTAAGCGAATCACCTCCTGACTGTAGCTCTGTACTTAACGCACAGACTGATATCAATCTTCTCTGCTAACTCTTGGCAAAAAGGCAAATACAGGTAAGCCATTTTCACCCAAATGTCTAACTACTATACCATTGTAACTTTGAAACAATTTGTCAAAATTAATTATCCATGCAGTCATCAACGGTTCTGTACCTTTGTCCCGTTGTTGTACATGGCTAGCATGCAGAGCATGTGCAGGGTGTGTCCACATTTGACAAATTTCCCCACAGTGTCTGGCTGGATGCTCTGGCCTCCCTCCTCGGTGGACGGTGTCTCATAACCAGATGGATTGGACAGTTGATCCATGCAGATAATGCAATCCTGAGGGAAACCCAAGGAACGTGTGTTTAATGTCACAATAACTAAAACAGCCCAGTTTAGCGCGAGCAACGGCCGACAACCGTATAATCTTTCCTGTAGAAAAGGCACAAACATTTACCTCATCTGGTACTCCGGCAACTACCTCCATGTAGTGCTGAATCACCTCCTCAGGTCTCTGAGCTGAGGCTACAAGAGAAAGCAACAAGTGATGAATGAGCTGTAACAAACTGCCACAGAAAAAGCTAAGACGCTGGTGAGATGAAAGGAAATTAATTTCTTCCCAATATCAAGTAATTTTAGAATTTCAGTCAAACATTAGCCAAAGAAGCTATGGATTGGAGCTATGGACTATATACAAACAAGTAAATTTTGCTGCTAATCAAACATCCTAAAATCAAGTAGCAGCTAATGTGCGTCTGACTGCACAGGATGCAGAACATGCAAACACATGAAGCCACAGACACAACTTGAATGCATGATGACAGAATAAACCATACAGTGTTCACCATGAGGGGCAGCATGAGCGATGGATACAGACAATTTAGTGCATGCATCTACAGTATTCTCTCACACACGTGTCAAATCTGTTTAGGAAAATATCTGAAATTTCTGAAAGCTAACTAAATATTCAATGTCTTTTGAGTTTATAACACACGGCGGCTCCTTTTAAGTCCAGATGGTTAGGTTGGCTATTTTCTCCCAGCTGTGACAAAATACAATATGTATTCACTGATACATTTCTGATGTGTCCCCTGTTGATTTCAAAAGCAGGAATACAAGTTAAAAGTGGCAGATAATGAGTGTGGAGGTGTAATTTTATGGTTATGACAATGCAGAGATGGAAAAAAAAGGCAGCAATGAAGTGACGCTTAATATTTCAAATCAAATAAATTGCGAGATGTACAACACATACTGCTTCTTGTTTGGTTGTTTTTTGATGGCTAACAGTATTACCTTAAGCAAACCTCCTTTTAATAAACAAGTTTGACAATTAATTATACATTATGTCCAAAGGTTGATTTAAGCTGGGTTGATGCTTTTTTTTGTGATAAAATATTTTTTATATTATTGTACAATTAAAACAATACACTGAGACATGTCCCAGGACCAAAAAACAAAACGTAGAGAGGAAAGACGCGGATGGGTGAGACCCAATAAAGACAAGAGCAGACACGGAGCCTGCAGAAACAGAGCCCACAGCTCACCAACGAGACAAACGCACACACAAACAAGACATGACAGAGAGACGGACACAAGACACACGGGACCAAACACAGGCACAGACTATGCTTAATGCAGTAGTGCTGCAACTGCTGTAATTATTTTCATGTTCCCTTTTCAGATACAAGCTGGAACCAGAAACGTTTTGGCATTTTTGCTTGAAAAATTGACTATCAAAATATATTTTTAAAGAAAAGAATTTGACAAATTGTCACAGCTCTATACTGCAGCAGTGGCTCATGGGACATCTCTTTGCGATCTGTTAGCTGTGAAGGCCATAGAATGAGCCCCATTAAGTTTTGTTGAATATTCTAATGTTACATTTTCATTCATTCCAATGTCAAACAATGTTTCATCTTTGAGTGCTAACAAATAACTAAGGAGAAGCAGAATTTTATTGTAGGTAAGCAGCTGATCTTGATAACTGGAATGAAATTGGGAGGCGGTAGCAGCAGAAAGGTTAGTGATAGCTGAATCAGACGTGTCGTCTTTTAAAAGTCAGTTCAGAGCACATTAATCACACTTATCTGCCTTATTTGACAGTTGTACAAAAAGCAGTTGCAGCAGCACTTTTTTCAACTAACTCAAAAGTGGAGTAGTGGGAGCACCCCCAATAAACAATGAAGACAAATGAAAGTGAATTGATGCAGCAGAATGAAATGTTCCTCAAGCCTGTGTCGATAGCTGGACCAAAATAGAACGGTGGAGAAAGAGGTGGAGGAAGGGCCTTGTGGCGTGGTAGCTACCTCTCCTGTGCTGCCTCTTTGCTCTCCTAACTGAACTGCTGCTGCTGCTGTGGGGCTTGCTGGGCCTGCTGGCTGGGGGGAGGAGAGGAGGAGGAGGAGGAAGAGAGAAAGGAGCAGGCGGCGGCTGCTGCTGCTGCTGTTGTTGAGGGAGGGGGGCAGTGGTGAAGTGCACGCCGAGTCCCACTGCTGACATCAAAATGGAGGCCATGCCTGGAGGGGAGGGTGGGGTTGGGTTGAGGCGGGATGGGGCGGGGCAGAGTGGGGCAGGTGAGGGTTGAGAGCAAGTGGAGATATGCAGGAGTAGAAAGGAACAAATCAAATGTATGAGAAATGTAGCAGCATCTGATGTTTCCAGTGTGTCCCTCATTCATTTATACACACACAACATTGGAGTTAGACACAGCATGAACACAGCAAGTACTTTTCAAATTGTGTTTAACATGTCTTGGTTGGTCTTGGTTTATTTGTTCACAAAGAACCAGTGTTCTTCTGTACAATATCTCCACATTGATTCATGAGTAAAGCTGTTATTGCAATCTGGATTCCTAAAACTAGCGAGTGGGCGTGTTCATGGCGTTTCTATCATGCGGCTAGCACAAAACCGGAAGAAAAACACCTGAGGGTGAAGAAGAACTGTGATTCACAAAGGCTCCAATAAAGATTCAGGAACCTTTGTCAGTAAGGGACAACCCCAAAATTGTCAGACAAATTCAAGGAACAGCAAGAGACCGTATATGACCAAATTACTAACCGGCTACGTGACTGTAATCCGCGTCCATGTCCTGTTAGCTGCACGTTCTAACCAGGCGCTACCCCTCACCTAAACCTAAGTATTTGTGAGACTGTGTCTTACACGGACTATCTCCTGTTGCGTGCTACATTTGTCGAATGTCCAGACCTCATTCCACAGATATTGTCTGAAGTTCATTAGAAAATGGATTTGGTGTTGCCGATCTAAGACATAGCATGACCATCTAAAGCAACACTATGTACCCTCTTACAAAAGAAGTAGAATGTTAATTGTTTTTCAAATGAAAGGTTGAACATAAAGTGAAGTTACATAGGACCATTGGCCTATTTCTCACCTCAAATCGATGGTAAGACATAAAGTAGAGTACTTTATTGAACAGTTTAGTTGAAACCTGACAATGTTTCCAGAATAGCGGCCTTATTTTCCAGTTTAGGGAAAATTAGGAAGTGAAACTCAATCCTAGTCCAAGGAGTATAGCATTCATGTACTCTTTGGTCACTTGTAAGAGGCTGATTCCCCTAGAAAGTTGTTCTGATTACCATGATTGTTTGTTTCTGACTTAGAATCATTAAAACGGTACATTTGGAGAAGACGGCGCATAATTGACCGTCCATTTTAAATGATTCACCAAAGTCATGGTACAGTGCTTTTCACTAATGATGTTCTGGTCCACAAGTTTCCTCCAGGCTGATTGTATTGATTCAGTCGGCTTATCACAGCCAAGAAAGCGGGGTATAATTTGAAAAGTGTGCAGTAGGAAAAAAAGACGAGTGAGCGCTCACTGTGCATGTCAATTTTGCCATTTTATGACAATTACCACTTGCCTGCCTGCTGGTGTGAAATTCTGAAAGACAATCATAATGGCCCCATATGCAATCATTTCACATTTGAAGTACTGCATCTCACAGGTCATAGGTTAAACAGAACAAGCTTAGCTTCACAAGTTTTAATAAGGTGACGATAACGTAAGAGCTTGGTGCACAGAGAATACAAGATCCAACCTCGTGGCACCAAATTAAGTCAATGGTATTTAAATGATTTACTCAAATGCATAAATCTACATTCTTTCTACCCCCTTCTTTTTTGTTGCCCATTTTGAGCTAATATTATATTCTTCTTCACAAAAAATTTTCCATGAAAATTAACTTGATATACCATGGACGTATCTGATAAATATGCATACTTGGAATTACTGTGTTAGCTCTTCAAATAGCTCTACCTTATTAGCACATAGTGGGGCTCGGATTCTCCTGAATTAGACTGAAATTCTTTGTCAGATCTGATATTTAAACCTGATGAAATGACAAAAAGGTGATTTTAGCTTCATGCTGACACTAGCGTGCTGGGCGTAATGAACAGGCAAAGAATTATAAATGGTTTATCTGGAAGTTGGGACACTGCAGATTTAATTTCAAGAGAGATTTGATTTTGAAGGAATCTCCATGATGCCACTAATAAGCATGTGTGAGGATAAAAGAAGGCCTTTTATGAAAGAATTAATCTATGTCACAGGAAGCATGCAAAGTAATGTGAGAGGAATTTGCCAAAACACATTGAGGCATTTGTCCGGTATCTTAGGATTTGAAAATGTATAACCGTATCAATGTATAACGGCAATTATGGACATGCAATTTACAAGTAAAACACAATATCACTCAAATTCAGATGCAACTCATTCAACTTTCTATTAGTCATGATGACTGCTATTGGTGCCAAGAACCTGCTTGCTTATTTTTGCCATCATACAGATGTTTAGAATTTAATATCACTGATAATAATTAGCTATTTAAAATGCAAATCACCTAAATGAATGTATTCCCACTTATGAAGGTGTGATTTATTTGTTAGTAGTAGAAGTCTTATCCGTTATGTTGTTTAGGGTTGAGCTTGCATACAAACTTTCAAAAACCAGTGCTGGGTAGAGCTGTGGGACAACAGCTGTCTTACAGGATAAAGATTGGAAAAACTGAAGTTAATCAAGCTTTTGCATCCAGGGCCAAATGCTTTGCACAGCATGATGGGACTTCTGTTGGCTCCCAAAAAAACTAGCTTGTGTGGAGGCTGTTTTATGTATTGTGTTGTAACAAACAGGATGTCACTTTTGTTTGGTTTAAGGGACATCGTTTCCCCCACTCTTCAAGTTTGCTTTAAGCCCCATCTTCCAGTTGTTTTTTGTGACAGACTGTTCCTAAACAGACTGACACTCACGAGACAAATGCAAAAAAGAGACAAATAAATACAAATAGTATAGGGAATGAAACCTGCAACCAACTCAAAAGTGTGGTGCAGAATAGAGCAGAGGTAACAGTCAACTTGGATGGATGGTTAGTGACCCGTTTACCTGCCAGGGCAGAGCTCACACTGGTCGATCCATTCAGCTGCACGGAGATGGAAGGTACACTGCAGGACAGGAAACAAGGATAGTGACAGTCAGCCAGTAAAAACCGCAACAACGAACCAAGCAGGAAAAACAAAACAAAGACTTAAAACGATTTTGGTTTCAAATCCACTTCACAGAATTGGAACATTAGGAATAGCTTTGGCACCAGATCAAGACAAGAAAATAGAACCTGCCTGTGAATTAAATGCAAAAGGTTTTATTTACCTTTTTACTTAAGGAGTTGAAACAGTGACCACAATCAGATTGGCCAGTAAATAACTAAGAGCTTCTAAGATTGATTAACAACTTAATATTGACTGAATGTGCATAATGCAACTAGGGGAGCGTGACTCAATATCTGATACATTGATGAACATGCACCCAAAAAAAAGAAAATGGCTTACTGTGCACACCAGTCTTCACAAAAATTAAATGAGTAATTGTTAGGTATAATGGACTTCCAAACTAATTACAGTTTAGGGCTGTAACTAACAATTCTTTTCTGTTATTGATTTCATTTTTGTCAAACAACTAATCAACTCATCGATAGCATTTTAGCACTAATCCTGTTTGACTTCATTTTTATAGTCAAAGAATCCTAGGCTCTAACAACCAACACACAAAAGACATTCAAATAACAAAAATCACTGTGTGGATGTTTTACCCTCAGATCGCCTATCAGCCAAATAAGAGGATGTGGTTACACAATAGGAGGAAATGTGCGACTGATAAAATGAGGCCCTTTCGGCACCAGCTAGCCTACGATCAAAAGGGCCCTAAAATAGCATTAGAAATCCCTGTATGGAGTAAGAAAAGAAACACCTATTTTAAATAACAGCTTTACTTTTTTGTTGACCATTTCTGCAAGTATCTTTTTGCACTAGCATATAGTAGCATTTTATAGTAGCATTTTGCATATGCTGTGAAATCAGCTTTTTTTTCTCCAATGATTCACCTGAATATTTTGTTTATACCTTACCGCCGACGGCAACTACAGCATATCCGTTTCCAGCTAAACAGACCGAAAGCAGAAAATACATGCATGTACTTGATACAAGAAAACAATTAAAACAATTACTTTTTAGAAATGTCTCATGATATATTGTCTCTAAAAGTGTATTATTCATTTTTTTGTTGCAATACTCTATTATTGAACTGTGATACTTCTAGAACCGCAATAAATGAAAATCCCAATACAAATCAAATTGGCACCCATGTATTGTTAAATAATGACGGGACAAAAGCATATTGTCCCAGTCCTACCATCTAGCCTCCCAGGGTAAGAAGTGTGAGCAATCACTGCAAACACGAGCAGGATGAGTTCGTAACACAGATCACAGTGTGAGCTAAGTAGAGAACATCCAGCATTTTACCACCCTATTAATAATTTCCCAGTGGCTGAGACTACACAAAATGAAACCTATTAGAGCCTTAGGAAACTAACTGTATATTTATTTATTTATTATACCACTTCTGTAAGCAATTTTTAAACTGCTTTCAAAGCAGTGTTTTATGTTAGGAACAGAAAAAAGGAAGGCTGGAGATGACACAGAGTCACAGGAACTGAGCCAAAATAAACCACTGCAGGGCTGGAGCTACAGGTATTTGTTATTCTTGTTATGCAAGATAGGTCAAAGGGGAGATAGACAGGAAAGGCAAAGCAGATGGGTAGGAAAGGGTGGTGAGGGGCCCATGACATGCATCCCAGGTCTTCTACTGTAACTGAGCAACAGGGACATCTCACTGCTGTTGTTTCACTCTAACCTGATGCATTACACTGCAACCCAAATTACGATCCGACACACATCAGACACCAACCTTAACCCATTGGCACTGGTAGAGCTGGTCATAAGCGGTGCAGACAGTTGACTACCAGAGGGCGGTGGAGGCCAGGGGCTGCCCCAGGACATTGCCCCGACAGAGAGGGGTCTCCTAGGGTACGGCGAGTAGACAGAAGTGGGATGAGCCGCTGTAGCCCTCCCTGTTGCTTGAAGACTGGGCCGGTTCAAACTTCCTGATGAAAAGGAATGTCGTGAACGGCTGGGCATGGGTCCTGTGCTGCTGTGGCTCAAACACTGCTGGCAGGAGCACGCGAGGCTTGAGGGGATAGCTGGGGGGCCAGAGGAGGCCAGTGGATAGGGGAGGTTACACTGCCGTCGTACCTGCCGTCTGAAACCTGTTGCTTTGTTAACTTGGGCCAAAGATGTAAGATCCACTATGTAATTGTATCCATGCGAGCCCAAGTCTGCCGTGCCTTGGCGGGCCTGATAGCTGTGCTCTAAAAGGATGGAGGTCCGAGTCTCATATGGAGTCCATCCTCCTTCATCATTAAGCCATTCCCAGTACACACCACTGCCGAGGCCTGAGGACTGGGCAAACAGGGACCGACGTACTGACCGTGTCTTTCCTAAAAATAAAAAGATGACTTTCATTTAATATACTACATTATGGAAGCCATAGGTGTAAAAATACACCCACATTTTCAGCCAAAATCCCAAAGTGGGGCCATTACTGAGAAAAGTGCCCAGCAGTTGAGGTGTAACGTTAGGGGTCAATGTAAACGTCTACCCCCCCCCAAAAAAAAAAAGCAGGGTATCCAGAGGTCAATATCCCAATATTCCAACAAGAGAGCTAAACAATGGGGCCAAACAATAGCAAGACAAAATTTGGGTAGATAAAAACAAGACAAGTAGCAAAATATAGTAAAGATAAACAATTGCGTAAAAGTTAAAAGTAATAAAATCAATAAGTAAAATAAAAAGCAATAAAAAACAGAAATCACATGAAAGTCAGTCTATACACATACATATAGGCTACAGTCAGTTTTTATGATACTAATGTTACAAGCGTCAGCAATGTGACGAGGTACAGAAAGGTTATTAGCTAACGTTAGATGATACAAAGCATTTTAACAGTGTCGTCTAAGACCATGTTATCTACATTTCATAACTTCGTCATCCTCGGTACGAGCTTGAAGCTATGTAAACACTCACCAAAACAACAGAGCCCCTGTATGCTAACGAAGTAGCTAGCTAGCGTTCGCCTGGCCTGATAACTGTAGCTAGCTAGCTAGGTTTCCTGACACATTTGAAAAAAGATTACAAATGTAACATCACGTCAACGTGGCGGTACGACATTTTATATTGTGTGACATGGCTCACCTGTGTCCTGCCGAAACTGTTTCAAGCTTGGTATATGTCAATGAGATAAGGCGACAAGCTTGGGTCTGATTGTCCGAGGCAGATGCTCGTTGAGACGGGTCCTCCTCCTCCTCTGTGGCCCCGCGATGACAAACACCGCTCGATGTAGGCGCTCACTTGGCCGCTGTAAGGCCGCCAATAGCCCAGGTCATCCTGCCATTCCCATACCGCTATCATGGGCTGAGATTGTCCAACAGATCCAGAGGGTGTAGCTGACACAGACGGCCCATTTCTAGACCCGTTTACCCTGGCACAAGAGCCAGACACAATCGCCATATTCACCAAGCCAGTTTATGCTAACAACTCGTTCTGGTTAGCTGGTCGAGTGATTGTGGCTACGACGAAGAAAAAGTCTGCTAGCTTGGCTCGTTAAAAAATGCCATTGTAAATCTGTTATTACGCTTTAGAGGAAGCTACGACGGAGCGATCAAATGGTAGAGAGCCTCGGTAAACATTTAAATGCATGTTGTTGACAAAGCTGATGCATTCAGAGGGCTAAGCAGTGCGCGGATAACGTTAGCTTTGTGACAGGCTACGTTGCCACGGTTCCTTCCTTCTCTCTTGCGGCGGCTGCCTTCAGGGACCTCCAGGAAATTCGCCATTGAAGGCACGTTTGTGGCAACCATAGAAAGGCGAAGTCCCTCCCCTTCCTGTTCTAAATCACATACTTTTTCTTTATAATTTTAGTATGTACTACAGCTGCCCTTACAAAGTATGCACTGTTGCATGTAGTATGCATACAATTGGGGCAAACCTCTTATTCATAATATGGAGCTCAATAGTCCCGCCCACAGCGGGTACCGGAAGTAAAAAATAAAATGCATTATCTCCATTGACAATTGGGGTATGAGCATTAACGGTCTATGGGTATGAGCCATGAAATTGTAACCATCGATGGTAGACTTAAAACCAGTTACCACATGACCAGTTACCGCAATTTCAAATAAAGGTTTTCTTATCTTATCTTAAGTGATGGTATATGCTCATATAGATGCCAAAAGTACATGGGTCACTAGCCTTGTTTTGAGATTTAAATGTCTTTTATTCGTGATGTCTTGGATAAATTCTTCATTACCCACAATCCTGAACAATCCCACAGTGATGCCTCTGATTGGTGGAACTCATGCTGGTGAGGAGGGGGAGCGATACCCGATCTGTGAGCATGCACAAGATGAGAATTCTCATCCTCTGCCGGGAAGCCAGCGCTAGTTTAGCTAACAGTTAATTCAGCTAACTACTAGCGGACAGCTTGATTCAGTCTAAAAAAAATGTTAACTCAAACTAAACACTGAAAGCAGACTATAGCTGACGTAACAGCTGTGTGTGTGTGTGTGTGTGTGTGTGTGTATATATATATATATATATATATATATATATTTATTACCGTAATTTCAGGTTTTATTTTTAGGGTCTTTTAAAGTTATGCTGTCTCAGTTAGTGGTTATCCGAATTACGTTAGCTAAACAAACGTTAGCTTCCTTTATTCAGTGGTGCGCGTGGTTTATGGGATGAGTAGTTCCTTTGTTCAATAATGAAAATATGTACATAGTCTTATACCTTTTTGACTTTTTGGGGGGATTTTCTGTTTGTTTTTTTTCACTCAAAATTATATGTTGTAGCTATGTTTATGAGTCACATGGTAGCTGATTAGCCAAAGGCATGGTCTAAAATTCTTTTTCATACGGATTTTCAAGCCAAATTAGCTGTTAGCTAAACATTAGCTTCCCGTTGTAGGCTAGCGGTAGACCGCTACTACAACTGGAAACGTGGAACACATTGTGCAGTGCTGTAAACCCTCGTAAAACAGGATTATCGTCTGTGCATGCACGCACGTCTTGCGTATGTGAATGACAAATTGTGCATGCAGCACAGATCGGGTACCAACAGCCAGGGCTGTAGTACTCAAGTCCGGTCTTGGACTCAAGTCAGGACTCAAGACTTTTCTATGGTCTCTGACTTGTCTCGGACTCGCTGGTATTTGGATTCAGACTTGTCTCGGCCACTGGTCTTGCCAAATATGGCTTTTGGTCTCGACCAAGTCCAGGTATCTTTATTATGTCGATAATATATGAGGGAAAGGGAAACACAGTTTAGGCTGGAATGCTGTTCGGCTTTTCAGAAGTTTAGACAGCTAGATAACGCTACGCCAACGTTTGCTAACATTACCGCAACAGCGTTAGCCTAGTCTACTTGGTAAATATTACAACTGCATTCGGAATTTCCTATAACTGCGTCCACGTTGGGTGGGTTTTTGTTACGTTATACACAAAGCTAACTGTCTATAGTTAGCCTGTACGTATGCTAGCCGACATTAACTAACTTTGAAGAGCCAGCCAGTAACTTTGGCAGTAGAGTTTCCGCAAGCTAACCACAACAGTATTGTCACCCACAATCAACCTCTGCTGTTTAAAATGGAGACACACATATCATGCCTTTTGAAGGATACAACGGTACACAAATACTTGTACTTGAGTATAGTGTGAAAAATGTTGAGTATAGTGTGAAAAATGGTTCTTGTGAATTTCACAGCTAAGCATAATCTGTTACATATTGGTGTGTGTATCCCAACCTGCTCCTTCCCTAAACAACTTCCTAATGGATTTATTTTAAAAATCTGCAATTTGTCTCAAAGTAAAAGAACATATGTTAAATTACACTCTGTTCATTGTTGTTTAACCAAACTTTGATGTTTTCTGAAAATACTATGAATCCACGTCCAAATAACAATATAATACACTTTTAAGGAAGGCATAAACCAACAATGAGGGTACACTCTGTAATACTGGTCACTTCCTTTTCACACTCCATCTGGAGTGAAGCTCTACTGTCATTTAGTTGCTCAAATGCTCAGTACTAGTACCTGCTGTATCAGTTCTAACACTGCTATTATGAGGTATCACCATATGTCATTCTGTTTTCTTTAGATCAAGGGTATTGGCTATACTTACAAATCCTGGGTGTTGTGATACTGTTTTTGCTTTTATATCAACAAATAACCAAAAATGATTGTGTTGATACTGTCATGCATGTGTTGTGTTGCAGGGGATTAGAGGATGTAAACGCAGAGAGCAGGCAGGCAGGCAGGAAAAAGTCTGAGTTGAGGATTTAATAGAACGTGGAGTTCATACATACAAGGAGTCCAAAAATCCAGCAGGCAAAAACAAAACAAGAAGTCCAAAAAATATGGAAACTGGCAGAATTCCAAAAAACGAAATAACAGGGTAGACAACACACACTGTGACACGGAACGCCGTAACAGTAAAACAATGATCTGACAACGGGCAAGGGGAACACAAAGACTAAACACAGAGGGTAACGAAGTAACAAGAGGCAGGTGACACAAGTGCTGGGAAACAGGTGAAAGACATCAGACAATCACAAGGGCGGGAAAACTAAGGCAGGAAGTACTCAAAACGTTTTTAACTCGGTCTTGTCTTGGACTCAAACCTCTTTGGACTCTGTTTTGACTTGAACTCGACTAGTCCTGCTCTTGGACTCAACAAAGGTGGACTTGACTACAGCCCTGCCAACTGGCTTGCATACTGCAAAATTCAACGGGATGCAATAGGACAGCCTGGTATTTTTGGCATACAACATTTGACATCAGGTAAGATAACTGTCAAATGTGTTGTGGAACATAGCTAAGCTAGCTAGGTAGCAAGCTAGCCAAGCAGCAAGCAAGGTAACCTACTATATTGTGTGAGACGTGATATGTAGCCTAGTTCACCGAGCAGTTTCACACAAAATAAATGGTACTATGACAAACTGTCTTTCTCAACAAAATTATGTTTTAAAGCTACAGTGAGTAGTTTCTGTCTCCCCCAAGAAGAATTCTAAGTAATGACAACAATTGTGTCGGTGCATCCACATAACACAGGCCTTCCATGATCGCACTTTACCCCTACCCCTCCTCCACTCAGTTGCTATGTAGCCAAGGAGGACACGGAGGAAAAAAAAACAAAAAAAAAAAAAAAAAAAAAACACTTCAGAAGTTTTGTGGAGCCAATAGTCTTAATTAGCTTTGTATCAACTCATTTGGCAATTGTGGAGATTAGAGTATGACACACAAAATGCTTAATAAATCAGTTGAAAACTTCAGAATGGTTGTTGACATAATCTTTAAAACCCATCTTCAAATATTCAAACAAAAAACTAAATATACTGTA
This sequence comes from Etheostoma perlongum, assembly GCA_026937815.1. NCBI lineage: Eukaryota > Metazoa > Chordata > Actinopteri > Perciformes > Percidae > Etheostoma > Etheostoma perlongum. The sequence continues at coordinate 6,935,591 of CM049383.1, read as the reverse complement.
CTTCAACAGAAAAAGCTGGAAGATGTGCTTTTCATGGCCACAGTTGTCAACTAAGCTGACTTAAGATAGAATGTTTCAATTCATACTCATTAAAACCAAAGTCTGTAACCTAAAATAAAGCAGGCGAAACAAAATTGCATTCTGTCCACAATACCCAACATAACTGATGCAACATGGATTATATAAAATACTAAAGATTAAAATCAAGTGGTTTCCAATCTTTTTTTCATAGCCTGGGAGAAGATTAAACTTTTTTATCTCAAGGGTGTTCATTAAGTTCACATAAAAGACAATCGAACTTGGCAGCTCCGATGCCAGTTGAACATTGTTTAAACAAGAGCCCAAGTGGGATTTGTCAATGAACCCATAAACCATCTACCCCCCTTCCACCAGTGTCACTCATCAACTGCCTGAAGGATATCAAGAACTGGATGGACAGTAACCTCCTCAAACTCAATAACAACAAAACAGAACTCATGGTGTTTGCCCCACAGTCACTTCTCAAAAAAGTTGGTGACATCACATTGGATGTGGATGGCTGCTCAATCTCTGCATCCCCTCAAGTACGCAACCTGGGCGTCATCATGGACTCCACCCTTTCCTTCCAACAGCACATCAAAAACACTACTAAAACGGCCTTCTACCATCTAAAGAACATTTCCAGACTTCGACAGTGGCTTTCCAGTTCTGTAGCTGAGACCCTCATCCACTCCTTCCTCACCTCCCGACTTGACTACTGCAACGGTATCCTTTTTGGTCTGCCTAGCAAGTCTACTGACAGACTTCAGTATGTCCAGAACTCTGCGGCTAGGATGCTCACCCACACAAAACTTGGACTTCACATCACTCCCATCCTGAAGAAACTCCACTGGCTACCAATTAAGTCCCGGATCAAATATAAAATTCTCCTACAGACATACAAATCTCTCCATGGACTTGCTCCTCACTACCTAACAGATCTGCTCCACCCATACACTCAGTCACGGTCCCTGCGGTCCTCTGACAAGGACCTGCTTGCTGTCCCTAAAACCAGGCTCCGGACATTTGGTGACAGAGCCTTCTGTGTCAGTGCACCATCGCTCTGGAACAAGCTTCCTCTTGTTATTTGTTCTGCCTCCTCTATTATTATCTTTAAAACCCAGCTAAAAACTTACCTCTTCACTGAGGCGTATGGAGTTTAATCTCTCCTGGCCACACACCCTCACCTCTTAAACCCCCCCTTGTTTGTTAAGCGTCCTTGGGTTTGTGAAAGGCGCTATAAAAGTCAAAGTTATTATTATTATTATTATTAAACTGACACGTAATCAATGGCTAAGCCCATGCCAAGTTGTCTCAAAATGACAAATGTAATGATGTGAGCTCATTTAAAAGTAGTATATGATGTTGCAACATAAAACTAACCTAGTCATCAGTTCTGTTTTTACAATATAACCAGGGCACACTATTTTCACACATATACAATAAAAATGAGAAATGCATGCAGCGAATAGCGAATTTCAAGCCAGTGAGTCAAAGAATTTAACTTTGAGAGTAGTGCTCTAATTTATCGTTTTGCAAGGTGTCCTAGGTAGTCTATAGGTTTCCCTACACTGTGCGAGAACGGGCCAAAGCGTATAATCCAATTTCTTTTCCTCCGCCAGTCGTCATGATTCGCCATAACTAAAGAACTGCCAGGGTCATTAACTTACTTATCAGCATTCATGAGGTGCTTTGCATTGACTATTTATGGTTTAAAAATGGGCGTGTACATGTCGGGATAAGAGGCTGATTCATGTACGCACACTTGTTGGTAATCTGTGATTTCTAAAGGGAACATTGCTTACAGATGTACGTGTGCATGGTTTTATAAATCTGAGGTCTTTTTGGTATACGCCATTTTTGGCTTTTGGGTGTTTGTACACTTTTAGTAAGAATCCTAAGCACAGTTTTATAAATGAGACTTTTTGCCTTAACTCCAATGCAATGAAGGTGGAGGAAATCTTTTTTTTTTTATTTTAACAAAACTGCAGTTAGGTGTTCATCTCAGGCTGTCATCGTTAGCAGAGACTCTGCAGTGTAGCTCCATTGCACTTTGCTTCTAAATCATATAATTGCTCAGAACTACATTACACAATTACTAAATTATGTTCTGTTCTTGCTGTCTTGCTCGCCCACACGTGCACTCTTTGTTTTCTCTGTGGGGAGTTGGTTAAATTACTTTTTACATGTACACAAATCACACCACCCCTTGAGATGCCTGATTAACACAAGTGGGCAGCGTCCAACCCACAATTCAGTAGATTGGTTGTGGAGATGAGTGCCAACATGGGTTTGATCTGTGTGTCTGGGTCTAAAAGGTGAAAAAGACTTGTCCTCCTTATCTAACATTTCCTGGAGAAAATGAGAATTACTGTCATGGAACAGTAAAATAACCTCACACTACAGTTCAAAAACCTGCATGTGGTCATGGCCCTTGCACTTTGAATAGTGTCAATGACATGAATAACCGCCACTGCATTCAAATAAAACCTTTCATTGGCCATGCGTGTAAGGCGATGCATTTCAGTTGAGGTATAAAATAATGACAGATCGGGGAACCAGGTCCCAGAGTAGCAGAAAATACCATGGCTGGCTCCAGAGGAGAAGAATCTCAATTAACCAATGGTTCCTTGCCCACATTGGAGTTATCAGTAACAATGAAAAGTCATCTGCCTCGTGTGTAAAAGTGAACAAGTGGGGTAACTGCTCAGAACAGAACCTGTGGCCATGCATGCTAAAAATATACAGAATTTTTTTTGCCCCCTTTTTTCACGAGCTGACCTCAAAGATCTTATGCTGTGTCTCAAATCACGCACTTCCGTTAGTGCACTTACAGAAGTACACTTCGCGCACTATGTACTGTCTTGCATAAATTTTGACAGAGGAGTGTTGTCTCAAATCACGCACTGCCATGTGCACTTACCGGAAATGACGATCACATGTCATCTCTTCTTCTGTAAAATTGTGAATTTCACCAAGGGGAGAGCATTCCAGTCTGCTATTGTGTTTCGCGAAAAATAATCCCTGCATTGTTTTTGATATTTTAACAATAAATGTGATGTTTTTATTTGCTCCAGGATGACGATTGCAACACAGCCGTCATGTCACCCCCACCCCCCCATTAGCTGAAAACGGTACACACAACTGTATTGTATAATATTCGTTCTTGTTAGTGCAGTTTTACCCATTCTTTGCAGTCCACTCTTATATGTATATACTTATATTTCTGCTCTAAAAATAAGTAACGTTAATATTCATTCATTACGTTACTGTTCATTTTAATGCTCAACTGTTTCATGAGGAAATCTTTGCAGCCCAGAGATAAGACTGTTATAGTGAAGCATTACCCTTACAACTTACCTAATAGACAAAACATCAATACATCTTTTATTTTAAGTTGTATTTTTGTTCTAAATAGTCTTCATACAGTGACGATACAGTAGTGAAAGCAGAGGGAACAGACCTGACATTTAAATAGACCCCATTCCTTTATATGCTTGCTACAGTCATGCAACGTGTAATACAAAAGAGAACAAAGTTTAATACTTTTAATATAATTTTATTTTATAAATGTGCTTGTAGTTCTGCAGGCTCCCCCCCAGGTCGTAGCTAGTCTGATGGGGACAGGGACATGAGGGGGGACTTCAGACTCTCCAGGGGATCCTTCTATGGTCTGATGGCCATCGTCGCCCCTAAATGACGGCCCTCTAGTCCTCGTTTGTCCCTGAAGAGATGGGTTATACAGGATATACATCAAGTGGAGGCAGTATATACATCAGGTGGAGGCAGTAACAGCGGATACGTTTTAACATTACGCTACTGTTAACGTTACCGGCAGACAATCAGCTGATCGCTATTTTGGTGAGCTGACGCTCACATCAGATTATGTACAACTTGTTAAGATCACACATCTAACACTAAAATCTTCTACAGCGGAATGATAGTTTAACACAAACAACAAAATACTACAACACATGTAACGTTAGCTTAGAACTTTTTTGCAAATTTGGTTAAACTGCCACTGTTAGCTAGCTAAGGTTGGCTTGCTAGCACGTCAAATTACGATACCAATAAAGGTTATAGTTCGTGGTACAAAAATCATTACCGACTGTAAAATTAACCAAATATACATATACAGGTGGCTTATATGTTATAAGTATAGCAAAAAGACTCACGTTCAACTTACATTAGTATTGCTCCGTCGGTCTCGCTATCGCGTCTAACGGTTGTTAGCCCCGCCCCTTCCACTACGTAGCCAAGATGGCGACCGTTGAGTGTGGAAAGTGTCCATCGATGTACACTCATTTTTCGGGGCGTTTTGAGTGCACCATCCGGGTATTTAAGTACACTGCGTTTGACCGCACTTCGACAGTGTGAACGCACTATGTACTCAAATAGTTAGTATTTAGTACAGAAGTGCGCGATTTGAGACACAGCCTTAGACTTTGTTGAGATAATCCTCACAACTCACACACCTCACAGGTGTGGCATATCAAGAAGCTGATTAGACAACGTGGTTACTGCACAGGTGTGCCTCAGGCTGGCCACAATAAAAGGCAAAATGTACCGTTTCACTGTACTGGGGGCGTCCGAAAAAAAAACCCAGCCTCGGTGTGTAATGATTATTACACACACCTGTGCAATAATCATGTTGTCTAATCAGCATCTTGATATGCCACACCTGTGAGGTGGATGGATTATCTCGGCAAAGGAGAAGTGCTCACTAACAGATTTAGACATATTTGTGAACAATATTTGAGAGAAATAAGCCTTTTGTGTACGTAGGAAAAAGTCTTAGATCTTTGAGTTCAGCTCATGAAAAATGGGGGCTAAAACAAAAGTGTTGTGTTCATTTTTTTCAGTCTACATTGAGCACTTGTCATCCATCTTTGAGAAAAAAGGTTGACCTGCAGCTGGCTAAAGGATGCCCAAATCTTGCAGAGGCTAAAGGGTATGATGGTGTATTTGTACATATTGCCACAGTATGCAAACACAGGTGGAATTGTAGTGTGAAAATATATCCTTCATGTCTGTTGGCGTGACATTGTCAGGGCGTTGTCTTCTTTAATCAACACAAGGAGATCTGATGCCCCTCATGGAAATTCTGGGTGCCTACTGAGCATCTGACAGGCCAACTTGCCAACAGCTGTTGTCAGCATCATCAATCAAAAAAAAGCTTGAATCCATCTCATCTCCTTAGCATAGCCAACTTAACGTCATAACTGAACAATTCCACTGGAGCCACACTCGGATCCTTGTTTGACTGACTTGAATGTCACACTGTGACGGAGACCATTAAATGTATAACGCAGCGGTGTTTATGAGTCTGGAATATTAATTCCTCAATATGGGCACCACACTGACAAAATCTTGCTGCAGGTTTAGCATCTCCCATATATTAAATACTTGCCAATTTTAAGAAATAACCTGCCAAAAATCAGAAATCACTTTTAAAAAGGTGGACAGGTGGCTCTGAAATGTTTTTTGCATGCTCATTTGCAGAGACCAGCATATGTAATCTAAATTGATTCCCAGCTGTTACAATGGATTCCAATCCGACCCAGATTCAAAGCCAAAACTTACAAAAAAAACATGACAAAATGTCCAGTATTAGCATGATTGGTCTGCACGATACACGAGGACCGTGAAACAAGGGATAATCAAGAGCAAGCGGGTCATTATTGGGAAGTGAACCCCGACAGGGTGATGCAGGTCCCTGACTACTTATCACACTGCTATTTAGCCTACTAAAAAAATCAAAAATGTATATATTCAAATTCATAAAATTGGTCCGCCAGAGTCTTTGATCAGAAATGTGTCCACGAGTCTGTTATTCAGAAATAACAGACCAAAGAATGTCTGGTTGACCAATCAGAATCAAGGATTAAAAAAAACATGTAATGTAAGTATAATGTAGTCTTGTCTTCAACAAAACTATTTGAAAATAGACATTTATCAAAGGACATTTATAGGACATTTAGGTCACAGGGACCCTCTCCGACATGGAAAGTATGAAGCTCACAACCCCAGTCTAGCAAGCTGCAATGCAAAACACTGCTGATTCAGGGTCAGACTATTCCTCTGTTTTTTTTGTGGCATTGGGAATCTATTTCAGCAAGGATATTTTGTGTTTTTCCCTTTTTTGTTTTTATTCAGACACTGCCTCTGTGTGTTCAACAGCCCTACGCACTCACATGGACAAAACTCAGACATGGCAGAGCTCTGTGCCAGTGAGCATTGTCCCATCACTGACTGGCATGATGACTCGGAGGCTTCTGAGGAACACTGTGAAAGAGCATACCTTTTTAGTGAGACACGAAAACAAATTTCAGAAAGAGAACCGTTGTCTTTGAACTAAGTGTTCAGACAAAAAGTCTCATCAACCAGGCATGAAAAGGCTGACAGCTTAATGGGATTGTTAGTTCAACTATGAGATACATGAGTGTATTATTGAAAAAGCGATGATAGAGATACTTTGCTAACAAACAATATGACACAACAATATGGCTAACACCTTGTTCACAGTTCAATCTGTCACAGTTGGATCTGTCACACAGAGATGATGTGGTTGCATGAGCTGCACATTCAATATGTAAAAAAGTTTAATTATGGCAGTTTATTGTAGCTAGCCAAAGCAAGTTAATACTGGTATCTCTACTGGTTATATATACTGTATATATAATACTGGTTATATACTGTTTTTTTTTTTTTTAATTTAACTCTTTAAAATGTGTTTTCTATCGTGCTTTAGGCCTTTAGCAAGGGTCTTCAACGTGTTTAGGCCAAAGACTACTACATATATTGTTTAAAATTGAGTTGCATACTAAACTGAGCCTACAATGACATGTAGGGCAGCCTAAAGCCTTTACACATACATTTTAATGGTGCCCTACAATACTAAGCTATTTAAATAACTTTTTTTTTTACATATTCATATATCAATGTCAAACATACATGTGGAAGGCACAGTGAATCCTTAAGTAACAAATATGCTGATTTATCTTTGCTAATAATATGTTGGATTTATCTTAAAATTTTGGGACTTTTTACAATTTGCATATATCAATGTCAAACCATCTGGAAGGCACAGTGCATCTCTGGAGCTCCCAGACATACTGTATTTTGATTATTTTGTTTAAAAAAACAATCTGGTGGCCCTCCTGCATTGGACTCCCTAGGGGCCGCGGACGCTCTGTGTAAGATCACTGCTTTAGAGTATTGCTTTTTTTCCTTTTTAAATATGCATTATCAAGATGATGTAAATCCATGGATATGTTGATAGTTCTGTTATGAATCATTGCTTTCTTTGAGAGATGCCACAACATTTTTGTAAATTTAAGATACATATTGAATACTATTATGGGTAGCAGGGGAAGGAGGACCAAAACGCAGGTTTGCAGGTGAACACAGGGTTATTTATTGGGAAAAAAACGAAAAACAGTCCACAAGGGAATCAAAGGAAAAAAGGGCAAAAACAGACAGGACTCACACACAGGGAGAAATTTACAGTGAATACAGGAAGGCAGCAGACGAAGTATCGACAGGCAGACGAACTAGAAGGATCTGACAAGAGACAAAGTGAACACAGGGGTTAAATACGAGGTAACGGGGAACAGGTGAGACATCAGGTGAATCACTTTAGGGCGGAGCAGGACAATCAGACAGGCACAAAGCAAAGCTAGACAAGGCAGGAAACTATACTATCAAAACAAAACAGGAAGCAGAACAAGCAGACACTTAACGGGGAAACGCAAGACAGAAGTAACCGCACAAGACCGGGGAGGAACGGAGATACAAACACAGGGAGACAAGAGGGGAATAACCCAAAACAACACCCCAAACCATGACAGAATACACTCCCAAGGTGGATCAAGGAGTTTCACTGTGCCAGAATCTTACAAAGGGAAGATAAATTAATAAAGCTGTTAGTGACATAATATTTTCATTGAGTTATAGAAAGTATTTTGTGTGTTAATCCCCAGCTATAAGCTGGGGATTAAAAGGGCATTTTCAGACTTATTTTTGGCAAACTGGAGAATATTTGGGGATATTCAACATTGAAATGCATAGACAATTTACAGTTTTTTTTTGGTTTGATGAATGAATATATAAAAAAGTCATTTTAATATTTTGTATTTCTTGTATTTGTAACCTTGTTGAGGTCACATCCACTATGATCACTCCTTTATGCACTCCTTTTATGCCTTAACCCAGTAATACTCTACTTACTTAGTGCTTGTTTATGTATATATTAAAAAAGAGTGCCAGAAGGACAGATCTGACAGGTCTCTCTGTACACCTGACCTCAGACCTCAGTAACTTACTGAGTGCTGAGGTCCCAAGTCTTTGGAAACCTGTACTCGTAAAAGCATGAGATCCCACCTGTAGAAGCTTGAGCATTTCTTATGTGACATATGGGTCACAGTAATATGTTGTATTGGGCCATTTATTTGTGCCAGAAATGGGCTTACACAGAATAAAGGTGTTTACTGCACTTATTATAGTTAAGTAAGGCTTTCAGCAAATTAGGCTTCCTAATGGTGCTCCTCTTCCTTCTCTTACGCTCCTAAAGTATACTTAACAGCCGTTATTACCTTTTATTACTTTATTAGCCATCAGATTCTGGTGAGATAGAAGCCTCATGCAGCCAGTGCCAGAGTTTTTTTGGTTTTTGGTTTGGTTAAGATCGTTTGCAAAATTAGAGAAGATGAGATGTTACAGATGAGATGTTCAAAGATATTCACTTCATGTTTGTGATGTATGGTGCACTGTGTGCATATGTATCTTAGCATTTGTGACTGTGGAGAAAATCAGGAACTTTTCATTTTGTTCCTGAGAGAAACCAAACATTAGATTCACCACTTGATAAGTGGCCTTTAATAAAGTTCTGCAGTTATTGCCATTCTCAGCAATAAGATTACTAACACATTTTCTCTGGCAGCCTGAAGAGTAATATTAAATCGTCAGTAATTCCTTCATGCTCAAATGAAAACAAGTTTATTTATGTTGTGCCTTACCACAATCTCCTTTTAATAGCACAAATCTGCTCATTGACAGCTGTTGACATTATGCTTTTAGCTGGATTAAAGAACCGTAATATCATTTAGCGCCACCAAGAAAAATATGTGAAATAGTAAAAGATAGTCAATTAAAATCTAAATTACCAGCGACTGAGAAATCTTATTGCATCTCGGGGTAGTGACACTATCACATGCTGAAAGTCATAGATGACAAAAGACTGAAGAGAAAAATCCGATGGGCCATTATCTGTGTCTAGTTCCTTTTGGGATAAAATGCAGATGTTTGCCATTCAAAAATAGAATAGCAAACCTTTGTTGTCATTTTACATAATATGACATTATGAGCGCTACTACTGATGAGTGCAATAAAACACACAGTAAAAGTATTACAAAGACAAAAATAACTTACGCAAACAAACATCCACAGATAACAACACAGGTTCAAACATGATAAGTCAAATAAATAAACCCCATTTGATTGTGCACTAGAATTTGTGTTTCTATTACACTGGAATACATGTACACATTTTCACTGGTATGTAGTCTAAAATAAATTAATGTATTGCACCACTATGAATGCTATTATTGCACAAGATCCCGTAGCTTGTCCCTTGAACAGACAGTAAACAACATATTGTCCGTGTGAGTTGAGCGTGCTTAAGGCTCAGGGAAAGAAATGACATGCTTTGTGGATGTGTGAAAAGCATCTATCTTGAAATAATAAGCAAATTAAAGCAACACCAAAGCACTTTTCCTCTTCAGTCCTCCTACAGGTTGGAAGCGGAATTGTCCATTACAGCTGTCCCATTCAAACTACAGATGTAATACCCGATCTGGCAAACTTGCAAAGTGCGGTTATAGCTGATAGAGGGCCGCAAAGCGAATACAGAAGTGCCATTAACCCTGTTACGAGTTGATGAATCACTGAAAGGAAGAAACATTATTTTAAGGTACAAAAGACACTTTGGTGTTGCTTTAATCCACAGAGGACTCATTAAACAAACGTGTCAGCCTCTACACCTGCCAGGATCTCATAGGTCATTGTTATGACACAAGCAGCTCAGGGGGTGAGCTCAATTTGTTTCACACAAATTCCATCAATTGCTGGTACTCAATCCTACAGCAGACTACGTGCTGTGTGCGGGTTCTACAGTTTGAAACACTCTGTGTACAGTCTCTGTCAGTTTTGTCTTTTAAGTCTCCAGAAGTACAAATCTGCTTCCTTTCATGAGGCCTCCGATAGATAAACTGTAGTAACGTTGGTTTTTCAAACTGTGCCACAAACCCAGTGTGTGGGTATGGCTGACAAGTGAAAGAAATGTGAAGCAGAACTAATGTTGTATTTATCTGCTTCATGTGGTGATTGGCAAGGCTGCCAGATTCACAAATGGCCTCTTACAAATTGACACTGTTGCACAATGAAAGAAACCACTCTTACAGGTGTTATTGTAATCCTCCAAACTGGTTTGGATATACTGTGTCAAACATACTTTATTTTGGCCCCCTTATTAGCAGTATAAACACCTAATAAATGGTTTATAGCACACTATAATGTAGGTGTACATGACATTTTAAAGGTCTATTAATGTTCAATTTAATTGAATTCTATCTGAAGACACTTTACAGATAGAGTAGGTGTAGACCACACTCTATAATTTACAAAGACCCAACAATTCAGGTAATTGCACCAAGAGCAAGCATTTAGTGCAACAGTGGCGAGGAAAAACGTCCTTTTTAGGAAGAAACCTCGGTGGTGAGAAAAACGTCCTTTTAGGGAGAAACTTTGGACAGACCTAGCCTCTTGGTAGGTGGTGTTTGACGGTACCGGTTGGGGGAGTGATGAACAGTGGCAATAGGAGTCACAATAAAGATAATGGAACAATGACTAGATATGGTAGTTGTAGTAGTTCATGGCATAGCAGGGCACTGCAGGGCGTTACAGGACGTAGCAGGGTACCGCAGAACCTAGCAGCGCGTAGCAGGGCACTGCAGAGCGTGGCAGGGTGCAGGACAAAGCATGGCGCGAAGCAGCGCCAACGGGACAGCTGCAGCCATGATTTAGGTGCCACCCCTAATGGACACTGGTGAATAAGCTCCCCAGAGCTAGGTTAGTAACAAGCATTTCTGGGACATGGATGCACACAGATGGAAAGAGAGAGTAGCTCAGTGTGTCCAAGGAATTCCCCTGGCAGTCTAAAACTATAACAGCATAATTAAGAGAGACAGGGTAAAGAGAGGAGCCTGGTCGGGCTAGAACTGTACTCCCTGCCTGCCCCTACTTTTATTATATGGAAGATAAATCTGACTATGAAAAGAAGCAGAGAAGAGATGGGGTGCCGCATCTGCAAACACATTATAGCCAGGCTGACAGAGAGTCACAGCTTATGCCAATAAATCATAGCACAATTTTCTCCCATCCTGGAATGCTGTGTTGACTAGCCAGACCCTCCTCCACAGCGCTGTGAAGGAAGGTCTGGCAATGTGAGACTACGTCAAGTTCAACCAACTTCTGCCACTGTTTAGTGAAAGCTGCAACCAGTACATCAGTGTATTTATTGCAGTATTTCATACCAGCAGCGTGAGACAGAACACTACAATCACAGGACATATATTAAACATTTTAAATGACTTGGGAGAACAACTTAATGACAAACTAAAAGGCAAATGATTCCCCTTGCAAGTTGATGAGGCCATTGACAACAATAATTTGTGGTTTTAGGTGAAATTTATCTCAACAACTATTGGTTGGATTGCCATAACATTTGTCCTCCTCAGAATGAATAGTCACAACTTTAATGGTTTACCTGCAAAAATAATGGCATTCCCATCAGCCTCAGTTGTACTAAATGATCAAATCGGCAGTAGCAGAGCAAAGGCAAGCATCTACTTTACATCATCTGGCAGGAAACCCATTCAAAGACCTGTTTCTGTAAGATGGCTTTTCTGCTGTTGCCTCACTGAAAACAAAGATGTAAGATCAACACTAAACATGACAGAGTGGCGAGCAGTATGATGATGATGGAGTGCACTGATGTTTTTACAGATGGATTGCTCTTTCATCTGACTTGCAATGTGACTGCAGTTTTCTTTTTTGCTGTGATTGTTGATGTTTCAAGTTATTCCCTTTTGTCCCCTAAACATATGTACTGTATATTTACATTTCCTTTTAGATTTGTATTTTTCAAACAACATACAGAGAGGCAGCAATGTTATGACAAGAGTTGAAAAATTCAAATGTTGAAGCATAAAGGAAATTAATTCATGTTTTTAATACATTGTAATTCCGATAGTGATTCCCTAATATTTACTGTTAAAGAAAATTAAGTTTGTTTGATTTGGCTACTCCTCTTGTTTTCCCAGTCCACGAAAAGCTTTGTTCCGTCTTAGTGTGGAACAGGTTTCAATTGGCTATCTTCCTGTAGCATAAGAACAGCTCCTAGCCCCTAGTGGAATTAATCTGCTGAAACCTTATTTTTAGCACCAGCCCTAATACTGATTTCTTAGGGGCTCCATTCCTGCTTTAATTGTCCGGAAAGATTCCTGCTGTGCACTTGCACACGTCTACTTGTATAGGTCTCTCTGAAGGCAAGCTGTGGTTATGCAATTATGGCTAATGTGTTAGCAAACAGTTTCTCATTTGTTGCCACCTGATAATAGTCCAATATAAATTCTTCTTTTAGTTCTATTCTAATCTGGGTCTTCACCTGTTAAATGCTTCACTATATTCACCAGCTAGTTGCTAACTGTGTCTGTCTGCTGTCTGGTGCTGGGCAGGTAGTGTACAATGGGTTTATCAGAACTTTTTCTGAAACTTTATCTTTTCTGAAAACAACTGTCTGCTGCGGCTAAAAACGCAGATGAGAGTTCTGTTATCAAACAGCTAGTTTTAATAAAAAAGGGTAGAACTGGGAACGGCACAATTGATATTTATCTGTAGGTTTATATGAGTGAACCCTTTCAAACTAAAGTCATTTCATCCATTATTGATATATACAGTACTGTGCAAAAGTCTTAGGCAGGTGTGAGAAAATGCTGTAAACTAAGAATGCTTTCAAAAATATAAATTATTTATCAATTTCCAAAATGCAAAGTGAGCAAACAAACGAAAACTCTACATCACATCAATATTTGATGTTACTACCCCTTGCCTTCAAACCAGCATCAATTCTTATAGATACACTCGCAAAACGTCGGGCAACGTTGAGGATCGTAGACGCAGTGGTCGGCCAAGGAAACTTAGTGCAGCAGATGAAAACACATCAAGCTAATTTCCCTTCAAAATGGGAAGATGTCCAGCAGTGACATCAGCTCAGAACTGGCAGAAACCAGTGGGACCCAGGTACACCCATCTGTCCGGGGATAGTCTGGCCAGAAGTGGTGGTCATGGAAGAGTTGCAGCCAAAAAGCCAAACCTCCAACATGGAAACAAGGCCAAGCGACTTAACCATGCATGAAAACATAAAGCTAAGCCCCATCCGGCGACTTTCCCATGCAGAAAAGTGAAGATAATTACGCGCAATCACAGAAGGCTTGTATTATGTGGATGCGCCGACAGTTTTGTTGTCATTACTTAGATTTCTTCATGGGGGCGACAGAAACTATGCACTATAGCTTAAATTACAGAAGCTTTAATATAAACACTGTTTCATTATAACAAAAAACAAAACAAAGCCTTTATTTTCAATGGAGAATGCAAATGTTGCAAGCCTATTGTTACGATGGGTGCAGGGAATGAGGACCAAAATGCAGGTAAGAGGCAGGCAGGCAGGAGGAAGTTTGAAATCAGGATTTATTCCGAAAATAAAGTCAGAACAAACACAGGATACAACAGGCAAAAACACAAAGTCCAAAGATCCAAAATCTGTCCAGGGGAAAAAGGCAAGATGAAAACAGGGTGCAAAGGCAGGGAAAAACTCACAGGGAAACACAAGCCACAGGAACGGGAACAAACAGGAATCTCCAGCGGGAATACACACAGAAGTACACAAACTAAGCCCCAAAACAATCTGACATGAGACAAAAGGCACACAGAGGTTAAATACAAGAGGTAACGAGGAACAGGTGATACGTAAGGTAAATCCCATTAGGCAGGACAATCAATAAAACTAGGCAAGATAAGACAGAACAGGAAACCATACTATCAACATAAAACAGGAAACAGAACATACAGACACTCACAAGACAGAAAACTACCACACAAGACCGGGAGGATACTAAGACACAAACACAAGAAGACAAGACAGGACCAAAAAAAAAAAGGAGGAAAAGAAAACACCCAAACCATCACACATATGTGAATTAATATACTTCCAGGTTTTGCACGATAGGAGAAAGTCATTTCAACTTTGGCACATAGAGGCAGAACATTGCAAAGAGAAATCCTGAAATCCATGGGAATCCTCCCAGATGAAAGTTAAAGACCTGGGAAAGTTTGAATGGCAGTAATCTATTTCTCATCCATTTCACACTTACCAGATAAAACCTGTATTGACAAACTAAAACTATAAACTAAATCACAGGAAAGCAAAGAAATCCACAAAAAGGTAAATAAAATCTGTGGTGCCTGAATCTTTCTTGAAATCATGCCCAATAAGAGTCCCACACAATAGCAACTCCGCTGTATTGAAAATGTATGGAACTGATGACTAGATCATTTAATTGCTCAGTGTGGACATTGGGTCGTTGGCCGTGCCCTGTTGTGCCAGTGTAATTTAGGTGAGTTTACATCTCATCAGTTTTGAGGATGCTGACTGGGATGACGGAAGCTGTTTTAACCTACATCCATTTTATTCTCCACAATTCTACATCAGCTCTGAAATAGTCCAAAGCAAAGCTGCATCATATATTGCATATTGGTAAAGACAGCAATCACATAATATATTACATGAATTCAAGCAGAACTTTTCCTACTAAAAAGTAATACATTCAGAAAAGTATTTAGTTCTCACATCATTAGGTTTTTGATTATACAGTTAAAGTGTGGTTGCAGGCAATTATTCTGCTGGAGCATCTGCAGCATTTAGAACTAAACACTACTTTATGTGCCTTAAAGCATGTAGCCATTGCCTAGCCTGCACATAAATTGAGTTGTGCGTTTTCCACAGAAACCTCCCCTCAACATATTGGTGCTGTGACTGCAGCACACAGCCGTATCAAATGACTGGCGTTGTTCTAAAAAACACATTTACAAACACAGATTTAACAAAAGTTAAACTTGTGAAAAAAAATTCAAATCTTAATCATTTCTCTATAACATTAAAGCTCTAGTGCGTGACTTTTTGATATTAATGAACAACTGTTACATTCAAGCCATTGCCAAATGAGGTGCTACAAAGCTAATTAAGACTTTCAGCTCTACACAACTCTCTCTGTATTTCTCAGCATGGCTATGCTCAGAAGATTGTGTCGTCCGCCAACTTTCCCATGCAAAAATTCAAGTGAAGATAATTAGCTCTTCTGAAGAGTCCATCATGTGTTTTAATCCTCTGTGTCCTCCTTGGCTACTAGCAACTGAGTGGAGGAAGGGTGGGGTCATATGCACGATCACAGAAGGCTTGTATCGTACCGACAGTGTTGTTGTATGTGCAGACTATGCACTATAGCTTTAAATATTCATGACTAAATGGATAAAATCTATGTTTTTTAAAAAGATTTTATCTACTTGTTAGTGTAGGTCTATAGGCTTGTGTGTGTGTGTGTGTGTGTATGTATATATATATATATATATATATATATATATATATATATATATATATGTATATGTATATATATATATATATGTATATGTGTATATATATATGTATATGTGTATATGTGTATATATATATGTATATGTGTATATATATATATATATATATATATGTATATATGTATATATATATATATATGTATATATGTGTATATATATATATATATGTATGTGTGTATATATATATATATGTGTATATATATATATATATATGTACTCTTTGTTTCATGAAATATATATATTTTTATATAAATATATATATATATTTTATATATATGTACATATATATCTTATATATATATGTGTTTGTTTATATATATATATATATATATATATATATATGTATGTATATGTATATATATATGTGTGTGTGTTGTCTTTAGCTGCTCTTAACTAATTGCCCCTTGTGGAATTAACCATGAATGTATATACAAACTTTTACTACAATGTATTCTTAAGTTGTGGAGAACTCACGGGTACCTCACCTGGTAGAGCGCGCGCCCTTATACAGTGGTTTACTCAGCGCCGCAGCCGCCGCAGGTTTGGCTCCACCCTGTGGATGCTGCATGTCATTCGCCCTAATTCTCTTGCCTTTCCTAAAATGCCCAAAAAATAATTAAGAGCACAACTTATAATTTATTTTCATGACACAAGTTTATCATAGTGGAAAAATGTGCCAATGCTTGTCAAAATATTGCACAAGCTAATGACTGGCTTTTTAATATCTTCTTCAACAAGAGTGCCTTGGTTTTCATCCTGTTCTGGTACTAATGGATTACACCTGCACCAAAGAGCCCCTTGTTAGACTTTGTTCATCCACCACCAAAAAGAAGGGCTCCTTTTTTGCTGTCTTCCCATACTGACTGGTATAGTTGCATCAATGTATGGTCCTTCTCAGACAGCATTGCCCCTTGCTTGCTAGGAATTAAGAACACACTGGATTATGAGCAAATATGGTGGCAGTGTATGTGTGGGAGCAGCTTTGGGGACAATATGATTACATAGCATTTATAAAGCATAAAACAGTGCTTGTGACATAACACATAATATTCATGTTCAAATCCAAAAACTCTGATCCAGAAAATGTACGTGTTCTGGAAGAATAACATAGCCTACGGACAAATTGTGATAGCAACGCTTTTGCAAGGAACATTTTTTATTTTTTATTTTTATTCAGACCATCAAACAGAACCCTTGTTATGTTGTTGACAACGGAAAGACAGATGTGTCAAACAGCTGAATGAGCATAGACAATGTTGCCGAAATGACAATGCGAGAGCTAACGCAGTGGCATCAGCATCAAACGACAGCAATTCAGTAATACCGCAGTACAACAAGTGCTGATCTGCCTCAAAAGGGACAACATCGGATGTGTAAAACTGTAAGCAAAAACATTTCTCAAATGGGAATCGGTTCCACACTTGGCAGGAGAACTTGTTAGCACATTTGACTAAATGAATGTATTAAACTTGAGAAGGGACAATGTAAAGGTTTTCAGTATAAAACAAAACAATATTTAGGTGTAATTTCAGGTGGTAATAAATTCTCAGACGAGGCTCATCTTAATTCATCACCAAGAGAGACTCTTGTGTCTTTAGAGGAACAAGAGTTTGAAGAAATAAGTTCTCCATTTGACAATAAGACTTTTGTAAATGTCAGAGGATAAAACAATGAATTACAAAGTCAAATGCATTAACAAACCATTAACAGTCATCTCATAGCTGCAGCAGTGTAGCCTGCGGCAGCCCGTCTTCTCCGGGGTGGTGCAGTGGGGAACCACAGTCTGCTCTCTCACCTGGCTTCCTGCTGCCTGCTGCTGCTGTGGCTCAGGTGTTCTAACTGGAAAATTGCAAGTGACTTGATTTGCATAAGTGGTCCTGATAGATTAGCTGGGAAAGCAGAGAAATCTGCTCTTGTTAAGTTCTTGGGCATGATGGGACTTGCCTGTTAGCCTCTTACTGCAAGAGGTTATTTATACAAGACAATGAATTCTGCAACTTTCAGCATTACAGGCAGGCTACAGGGAAGAAATACATATCTTAAACCACTCAACATGGGAATCTCCAGATGTTTAAATTTACAAGTAAAGTTTAAAGTTCTGCATCTCATGCGTAACTGGAAGTTATAATGTAACAGATGATTTAAATCACTGCATGGTTCTTACGCTGGGCTCCGCAATCTCTCGATGACACTCACAAAACTCAATAATTAAGTATTGGGAGCTGACGCATGAAGCCAGCTCTTGAACTTGAAATATTGCAGTTCACGGCTATGCTGACTGTGCGCCTCAGACCTTTTCCACAGCAGACATTTTGACATACCGTAGCAGGAAAACCACAGCTGCGGTTTCAGGACCCTGTCACTGTGTATGCTGGCTCACTGTCATGACTTATTTACTACATTTAAATGGAACAGAGCCATCTCTAACAGTTTTAATTACACCTGTGCTTTGCTTGCTTTGACAAGTCAATATTTCTGGTGTGAAAAAAGGTCTACGCTTTGTTGATGTTTGGCTCATTGGTCTACCCCTACCCCTGACCCAATCACCTGGTCTTTCCATCAACTTCTAAACATGTCTGCAATCAGATAACCAATGTATTATCAGAGACGAGAATAATGAAGAAGCAGAGAGAAAACCACCTCAAACCTAGGATGTTGTTGTTTATGTTTGCTGTCTTAACCGCAAAGCCATGGGGGCTCTATGCCATATGAGTTTTAATAAAGAAACATCACATGCAGCTTTTCCTGTCGTCGTCTTAACCCTTGTGTTGTCTTCACTTTCAGGACCCTCGTGTCCCTCGGGTCAAATTGACCCGTGATTTATTTGGGGTTTTATAAAATAAATACAATTTTACTTCATAATCTATTAACAAACATTGTCTTTATCTCAATTTCAAACAATTGAGATGACATGTGTTTAGGCAATGCAATCAGTCTCTACTAGCACACAATTAAAAATGGAAGTGGGGTTCGTTTTTTGTCATAAGGTTATAATTCATGTAGAAAATCGACTATGGAAAAAACATAAGTGGTCATATCCAGAATACTTTTCTGAATTGAGTCAGGAATACATGTTTATCACAGAAAATAAGGTAAGGCCATTGATTTTCAGGTAGAAATGTAACTTGTACCATTTTTCTTCTTGTAAAAATTTGAAATGGGTCATTTTGACACCATACAAGGGTTAAACAGCGGCCTGGCTGAGAACTTCACACCTATAACATTTAACATTCTTATCATGTCGGATCAGTCTAAAAAAAAACAATTCTTATAAAAAATAGTTTTTTTTTTTTTTTTTTTTTTTTAAATCACTCACTCCCTATATTTTCTACTTTCTTCCATGCCAACTGCAAAGTCTGACTATATGGCAACAACGTCAAAATTCCTTTTAAAACCCATCACTGATGCAACCTGTGAGACAGTTAAGAACACTCTTCTGCCTTGATGTTCTTTTTTTTCGGGTCTTTTAGGCCTATGTTTTAAAAAAGCCATTATGGAACATTAACATAATGGATGCCTACATTTATGCCAGTAACATTATGTATTCCATGACCGAAAAGAGCTTAATGGTAGATAATTAACCCATTAGACTCCTTATTTACCCTAATATACCTTTCTGATAGCACAAACTTGACTTGACATAATAGAGAAAGCACAGGTATAACCAACAATGTTAGCTCGGTTAAAAGTGGGTGCACCAGTAAGCCAGCATGCAGAACACAAGAGAACTGACACATGTGTAAATTCTACTCATGTAGACTACTGGACTTAAAGAACAGGCAAGTGCGCACTCTTATTACCTCCCAACCAGCACAAAAGTGAAGCCATGACTGTGCAGGAGGGAAGCTCTTTCTTCAAGAGATTTTCCTCTCTGATGAGAAGGAGGCGGGTAAGCCACTCACGTGATTAATTTTTGTCTGCCATGCCCGGTTTGAGCTACAGAAAGTTCACAACACTTAATATAGACACGACCGGACGTCTGTGTTGCCTTTAAAATAAAAGCATACACACGTTATCACGTTAAAGTAGGATACGAGCCTGATATTTAGACTTAAAGTAATTCCAGAGGTCTGGAGCCAGTTGATGGATGTACAGGAAGCTTAAGGAATACCAGCTGAAGCCTAAAATAAATGAAAATACTATAATAAGTCTTTCCATAACGTGGATGCTATTAGGGATCGTTTAGGATCCATCTTGAACTAATTGTCTGCTTGAACACATGCCTTGGTCTAATAGTTTTAATATTTGTATTGCATCATCTTTGCTTGTAACCCTGTAGACATATATATATATATATATATATATATATATATATATATATATATATATATATATATATATATATATATATATATATATATATATATATATATATATATATATATATATATATATATGTGTGTGTGTTATTTGTTCAGCATGTGGAAAACTGTACATTTTCAATTAATTTTAATATTAAAAATTGAAAATGTATTATTAGTAAATATTAATCTAACCGTTAATGTAATAATATATACTTATCTATAATTATATAGTATTTTCATACCTACCGAAAATAATATTTATTTCACCTGACATTATTTTTTTTATTTTACTTTGAAGATTATTACCGGATATGAGCTTTTATATTGTGGCTGTCTTAACGAGCGCGAGCTGCACGTTTTAAGGTGCACGCGTTTAGTTTGGAGCGGAATTAAAAGCTAGACCAAGTCCGCTGCGGTGAAGACAGCGTCGGAAAAAACTCCGTCTCCCCTAGAAACCGCGCACACAGCTGCAGTAAAGTCAGCTAATTGGGATTAAAACACCCAACCGGAGAGTTCGTCGGACTTGGCTGTGCTTCATGCTCCCGGTAGGCAGCACCGACGATGGCCAGCTCCGGCTTTCTGGCTTAAAATCCCAAAGTAAAGCGGAACAACAAAGTAGCAAGACTTTTGTGGATGTGTGGGCTCTTCTAATGTTCGCACGGTGACTCCCAGCTCAGACTGAGTCAACACGCTGCGGTAGGTTAACTACTGGAGACCTCCGAGAAAAGCGGCTAGCCCGGACATTTCTGGCATTTGTTTTAGGGTGAAATTTCACCGTTTAGAGCTCCGAATGTATTCCCATCTTCTCCTCTCGGCGGTGGATATCAAATGAAACCCGAGAAGTCAGTGACAGCTGAACCAGATCGGTGCGGATCCTGGTCGGATGCCTTTTCGCCCTTCTCTCCATCACTGTTTCCATGATTTGCGCAAGGAATTTCATTTTTGAATTCTTCATTGGAGACTGACTTATCTCATAGACCCATTCTGCTGTTCATTCTCGGCTGCTTTTTATTTACACTAGTCTAGCCTTTTTTGCGGCAAGCACGCAGGATTCCTGTGTTTTAGCCTAAGCCAGAGCGCGCGTCATCTCTCAACTGATGGCCATTGATTTATGATTTTTGGGGACGGCTTTCGCGCAAGGACTTGGATTCGTTTCAGGAACACTGGGTTTCTCGCTTAACCCAGTTGTCCAATTTGGAGCAGCATACTTGCAACTTTCTTTTCCCGTGTGGGGGGAAAACGCTCTCTTTTTGTCTGGAGAAGACGCGGTTTGACCGTTCCTTAGGTTTGCTCCTCGCCAAGACACTGTAAAGCTGGACAATCACATTTTCCAAGACCTCGACGGGCGTCATACACACTGTTTCACACATTCGCTCAAATACTCGTGCAGAAACATTCCTATCTATTAACCATTGTCCAACTTAAGACCCTCGGAGGAACTGCAACAGCATCGCGTGGAGGCACCTGCAGCAGAGAGGTCTATTTATCCACCATCGGCTACTGGAACAACTGGGATTTAACATACGCCTGCTGGGATTTCTACCATGTCAGGTGTACGGGATTGCAGATGGACTCTCATCTGTGTGGCGGCGCTTTCATATGGTGAGTGACCCCCCCCACCCTACCCTACTTGAATTGAATTACCCCCCCAGGCTTTCAGAATCATAATTGTGTTGCATAGAAAAGTGATGGCCAGTTTTCTGCAACATGCAACTGCAGAGGTAGCTGCTGTTCTGATTGGTCATTTTGGAAGATGGACACACACACACACACACATACTAATCCACTTGTATCTCAGAAAAAGTAATACATTTAATTTGGTACTGTTTTTCCCTGTAAGGTTACTGTAAGTTCAATATTGACAGTTGCAGCCACATAAGTTACCATAGCAATGATGCAGGAATCTACACTAACATAAGATTAAAATATGAACCATAACAACATAAATACCACCATCAGGAGACTCCCAGTTACAATCACACTTAACGAGCACACAAGAAGCAACAATACACAAAATATGGGAACTTTGCAGGGATAGATACGATCACAGCTGAAACACCCTTAGAACGTTACAGTTGCTCACGCCTATGGATTCACAACATAGTACACAATTGTCTATCATTTCCTTTTGACTACTTTTTGTGTGTGCAAAGTCAGTTATTACATAGACTGTCCTACATAGACTGACATTGGAACAGCAAAGTGTACAAAATCCAAATCAAACATCCCAAAGAGGATTAATCTCCTTAAATATCAAACAAGTTTTTATTGATGCAGCAGCAGCAACAGCAGCACTGTTTTCAGTAGTAAGCAGAGTAGGACATTGCATGAGACTTTAGCAGGAATCAATCTAGATTCCAAGTAAGCTGCATTGTGGCAGAATGCAATTCATTCCATATTTACTGCATAACCATCCCTTCCATCCTTTCAGGCATTTTGCACAATATATTTCCTCTCCGACTCATTTTCAATTCTTGCCTCATTTTCATTACCACACAAAAGAAACGCCTACTTGTGCACTAAAAAATATACTCTCCTTGATGACTTCACCAAGGCTGCAAAGACAGCTTGCTGCTTTACTCTGCCTACACAAACCCTCGCTAACGCCCGTGGTCAACGTTGCTCAACGCAGGGATGCCCACCTTCCTTGACAATGAAGGCGCTGCTGTCAAAAGTAATTGCAGTAACAGTTTTGGCGCATGGCCAGTTGCCTCTGAGGATGGTTTCAGAGGTTCTTGGCCTCAGAGACCTCAAGTCTCTGTCTCACACACACACACACACACACACACACACACACACACACACACACACACGCTGCTCTCACTCTAGAAGTTTAAACCACTCTGTCCTTGTCAAACTCAGATGCTAAGTAAAAAGTAGTAAAAATACCTGAAGAGAAATGTAGTAGTCCTGCTGGATGAACCGCTAAGCAGACAAATCCCCAGGTGTGAAAAAGCAATATCATGGTCTTTAACACTGCTCTGGGGAAAATATTGTACTGTAATGAATCTATTATTCTTCGTTTTTCTCGCCTCAAATTTCCGTTGTCATACATATCGGCTCACGCATAACATTGTAAACAAGCTTACAATTCAGTTTTTCTGCAGGTTTGATTTAAATTATAGCCTCGCAGGGATTTGTTATCAATTTGCCATTGTGATCTAAGCCACAACTATAGCAACTACCTCAGCTTAAATGTGACGCTTCATTGATGCCTAGAGGGAAATCCACCTTATTTTTCTCGCCCGTTGTCCTCCACGTGAAGAGGTCTGGTGCGGAGCAGCATTCGTGGAGCTGGTAAGGATTAAGGTTTTAGCTCAAGAACACTTCAGTTAAGCAAGTTTGATAAGAGCATTTGAAGCTGAGTTTTATGGTCACTCATTGTGTGATACGTTGTGTTTCCTCTCAGGCAAAACAAATAAGACATCAGAATTTAGGTCTGTGGTGGGGTTGCGTATGTTTTGAAATTCTTTTATAGTAGTGCTGAAACAATAACAGTTTTGATTCGGATAGCAGAATACCTTTTTTTTTTGTCGTACAAAACCCTTTTTTTATTTAACCGAAGAACCCAAACTGGTAAATAGTTTTCTAAGCAGCTTCAAGAACTTTGTCTAAACATAAGGGGTAAAAAAAGCAAAATTTTTTACTTGAATTGGAACTATCAAGTTAAAGAAAAAAGGATTAGGAATCTGATGCCAGCTTTTGGTACTTGATAATTTTCTGTACTGTTACCCAGCCATTCTTCAGCCAATATAATATAACATTTTTATATGCTACTTTATCCACTCACTTACTTAAAGCTTTAGTGCATACCTTTTTGATATTAATGAATGTCCGTTACATTCAAGTCATTGCCAAATGAGTCACTACAAAGCTGATTAAGACTATCCGCTCCACTCAACTCTCTCTGTATGGCTATATGTTCAGAACATTGCGGCGTCCGGTGACTTTCTCGGGCAGAAACTCCAGTGAAGATAATTACGTCTTCTGAAGAGTCGTGGTGTTTTTTTTTTATTTTTAATCTTCCGTGTTCTCCTTGGCTACTAGCAACTGCGTGGAGGAGGTGCGTGATCACTGAAGGCTTTTAGCATGTGGACGCACAAACATGTTTTGTTGTGATTACTTAGAATTTGTCATGTGGGAGACAGAAACTATGCACTATATTTTTAAAAGAAACTTTTGGGTTTCTCAATTAATTGTCTACAAAACATCAGAAAACAGTGAAAATGCCTTTTTAGGAGCCCAGGGTCACATTTTTTAAATGTCTTGTTTTGTCTGACCAGCAGTCAAAAACCCAAATATATTCAATTTACTAGAGTGTAAGCCAACGTCAAAACAGGATATTGTCACATTTGAAAAGCTTGAAAATGATTTTAAACGATTATCAAATAATCAAGTAATTGTTGCAGCTCTAAAAGCATCATCCTAAAGGAATAAGAGCAGAGGCAGTATTTCACACGATACATGTTATATTTAATAGGTGATTATCTACTTTATAAATTGATCATGAGACCTGGGAGGTTTACCACCTTGGCTAAATGATTTCCTGAGGGAAAGCTTTGAACTGACATGTTGAAAGACTGTTGTGGTTAGCCTGTGTGAATGGGTTGAATAGATTATGACTAACAGTGTTGAATTGAACTAGGTGTGTCAAATCTAGTGATTGAGTACCACTGATTGCTGGGAGCTGCATCTGCAGTCAGCTGCACAACGTGGCCTGTGGAGCAATGTTTGCCCAGTCATGGTTTGTATATAGTTGGCAGCCTTCCCAGCACCAGCCTATCTCTGAGAGTAGACACTGGACAGAGAGCAGACAAAGCAGCAGTGTGACACACCACCCTCATTCATGTTCTAGCCTAA
Source organism: Etheostoma perlongum (assembly GCA_026937815.1). Classification (NCBI taxonomy): domain Eukaryota; kingdom Metazoa; phylum Chordata; class Actinopteri; order Perciformes; family Percidae; genus Etheostoma; species Etheostoma perlongum. The sequence goes on along the minus strand of CM049383.1, from coordinate 6,910,641 downwards.
TTGATTTACATGTAGTGATACAAAGCCTTTGCGCTATTGCTGTGTTTGAAGAGGTTTCCTTTTTCCCATTATATTTGTATGGAAACACTGCCCTGTACACAATAGAAACCTTGCTGCCTGTCTATATGCATCAACAACTTGTGACTGCATTTGAGCCAGTGTGCTTTTCATTTTTGTTTTTGTTCTGTACTCCGGTGATGTCAGGTTGTCGCATTGTTGTTGGGACACCTGCTGTTGCTATTTGTGTTTGCTTGCATGAAGCATATGTTTTTTTATATTTAGCTAACAGCTTTCTAGTCAATGCTTTTTGGCATTGTCTGTCGGCATCAGAAAATGGTGAACCCGTTTGCAGCATGGCACCCTTTTTTTAAATTTTCAGTGACAGTTGGGCTCAAGGCTAAAATCAATCTGTGCTTTCTGAACAGCAGGGCATCCTTCTACCGGAAACGGTAAGAAAAAGAAGCTGTTACTGAAAAGACAGGCCCTTGTTTTACTCGTGGCCTTTATCTGTAATTACACTCGCAGATCTTCCAGGTAGGCCTGCCAATCTATTTTAATTGATTTTCTGTATGTAACTGGTGGAAAAGGCCAATGCTGGTAGTAAAAATCTTTGAAGCCCTACTATGAAGTGTAATTTTGCTCTTGCTTGGCTGTTAGAGTGGATTCTAAGGATGTTGTACTTTTTATAAGCCATTGAACGCCAAGAACCTTTTTATGAAGCACTGGCTCCCTCAGATGTAGCGTGATGTGCAAGACCTCTACCAAGGAGCTTCAGGGTTTGTCGCTGAAAGGAGGACACCACTTGTCTACAATGCATTACTCCTTTTCTTGGCAGACCTTAATGTCAGAATCTTGAAAGCATGCATGTTTTTTTTTTGTGTGCCATGAATGCCTCAATAGACATCAATTCACCACGTTGACTATACCCCCCCCACTTGTTTGTTAATCAACTAAAAAGCCCCATTTCTTAAGAGAGAAGTACAGTGAATAAAACATGCATTATAGGTTCATGGATCTCTCTCTCTGTGTGTCTCTGTGTGTGTGTGTGTGTGTGTGTGTGTGTGTGTGTGTGTGTGTGTGTGTGTGTGTGTGTGTGTGTGTGTGTGTGTGTGTGTGTGTGTGTGTGTGTGTGTGTGTGTGTGTGTGTGTGTGTGTGTGTGTGTGTGTGTGTGTGTGTGTGTGTGTGTGTGTGTGTGTGTGTGTGTGTGTGTGTGTGTGTGTGTGTGTGTGTGTGTGTGTGTGTGTGTGTGTGTGTGTGTGTGTGTGTGTGTGTGTGTGTGTGTGTGTGTGTGTGTGTGTGTGTGTGTGTGTGTGTGTGTGTCCGTGTGTACCCATGCATCCCATCTGCCCATCTTCGTGGAATGAAGTAGTGATATTTTGCTCTTTGTTCCGGAAATTATAGAAAGTAATTGGTTTTCTGAAATAGTCCACCACCTGCTTGTTTTGGTGTGCCATTTTAGAGTGTGGTGGGACTCTGCATAATTTGATACATTTACAGTAGACATGCAGATACAGATCATGTGTATTACTGTTTTGCCATCATCACTTCATTTGCAGGTATTTTTTTTTTTTTTTTCACAACACCAGATATTTTGAGAAAAGGAATGGACCCATGATGTGGCCAGGTTGGCTCAGTGGTAGAGCAGGTGCACATGTACTGAGAGGTTTATGCCTCAACGACCTGTCCCTTTCTCAATAACTGTCCTGTCAAAAAATTAAAGGTGGAAAAAAACAACAAAAAAGAAATGGACCCATGACATACACAGAATAATGTGTGTTCATTCATAATGGCAAAGATTTTGCTGGATTACTGAAGTAGACAAGGGCTGTGTCTCAAATCGTGCACTTCCGTTAGTGCACTTACAGAAGTACACTTTGCGCACTACGTACTGTCTTGCATAGTGCGTAAATTTTGACAGAGGAGTGTTGTCTCAAATCACGCACTGCCATGTGCACTTACCGGGAATGACGACCACATTTCATCTCTTCTTCTTCTGTAAAATTGTGAATTTCACCAAGGGGAGAGCATTCCAGTCTGCTATTGTGTTTCGCGAAAAATAATTCCTGCATTGTTTTTGATATTTTAACAACAATAAATGTGATGTTTTTATTTGCTCCAGGATGACGACTGCAACACAGCCGTCATGTCACCCCCACCCCCCCATTAGCTGAAAACGGTACACACAACTGTATTGTATAATATTCGTTCTTGTTAGTGCAGTTTTACCCATTCTTTGCAGTCCACTCTTATATGTATATACTTATATTTCTGCTCTAAAAATAAGTAACGTTCATTCATTCATTACGTTACTGTTCATTTTAATGCTCAACTGTTTCATGAGGAAATCTTTGCAGCCCAGAGATAAGACTGTTATAGTGAAGCATTACCCTTACAACTTACCTAATAGACAAAACATCATTACGTCTTTTATTTTAAGTTGTATTTTTGTTCTAAATGGTCATCATACAGTGACGATTCAGTAGTGAAAGCAGAGGGAACAGACCTGACATTTAAATAGACCCCATTCCTTTATATGCTTGCTACAGTCATGCAACGTGTAATACAACAGACAACAAAGTTTAATACTTTTAATATAATTTTATTTTATTAATGTGCTTGTAGTTCTGCAGGCTCCCCCCCAGGTCGTAGCTAGTCTGATGGGGACAGGGACATGAGGGGGGACTTCAGACTCTCCAGGGGATCCTTCTACGGTCTGATGGCCATCGTCGCCCCTAAATGACGGCCCTCTATTCCTCGTTTGTCCCTGAAGAGATGGGTTATACAGGATATACATCAGGTGGAGGCAGTATATACATCAGGTGGAGGCAGTAACAGCGGATACGTTTTAACATTACGCTACTGTTAACGTTACCGGCAGACAATCAGCTGATCGCTATTTTGGTGAGCTAACGCTCACATCGGATTATGTACAACTTGTTAAGATCACACATCTAACACTAAAATCTTCTACAGCGGAACGATAGTTTAACACAAACAACAAAATACTACAACACATGTAACGTTAGCTTATAACGTATTTGCCAGTCTGGTTAAACTGCCACTGTTAGCTAGCTAAGGTTGGCTTGCTAGCATGTCAAATTACAATACCAATAAAGGTTATAGTTCGTGGTACAAAAATCATTACCGACTGTAAAATTAACCAAATATACATATACAGGTGGCTTATATGTTATAAGTATAGCAAAAAGACTCACGTTCAACTTACATTAGTATTGCTCTGTCGGTCTCGCTATCGCGTCTAACTGTTAGCCCCGCCCCTTCCACTACGTAGCCAAGATGCCGACCGTTGAGTGTGGAAAGTGTCCATCGATGTACACTCATTTTTCGGGGCGTTTTGAGTGCACCATCCGGGTATTTAAGTACACTGCATTTGACCGCACTTCGACAGTGTGAAGCACTATGTACTCAAATAGTTAGTATTTAGTACAGAAGTGCGCGATTTGAGACACAGCCAAGGAGAGAGAAGCACTTTTTGTGTTTGCATTGAACGTCTTCAAACTCTCTTAAAAGTCTATGGAGGACTGTAACCATGCTCAACAGGAAAGCAATCTGCCCTCTGCATTAGGCCATCACGTATCGTTTTGGTATGAAATCAGTTGTCATGCACAGCACCTCGCACACAGATTCCACAGTGCCTTTGATTTGAAATAGCTTTATCTACGGCCTGTGGTATGTGAGTCAGACTTTGAAACATTTTTACATTTGCATTGTAGGAAAAATTACCTGTAAAATAGATTTGAGATTAGCGCTGGACAATAAATCGATATTGTGATATGACACTAGATATCATTTTAGATATCGTAATATGGCATAAGTGTTGTCTTTCCTGGTTTTAAAGGCTGCATTACCGTAAAGTTATGTCATTTTCTGAACTTATCAGACTAACTGTTCTATTATTGGCCTTTACCCACATAGTCATATCTACATTACTGATGATTACTTATCAAGTCTCCATTGTGTAAATATTTTGTGAAAGAACCAATAGTCAACACTACAATATCGTTGGGGTATTGATATAGAGGTATTTGGTCAAAAATATTGTGATATTTGATTTTCTTCATATCGCCCAGCTCCAATTGAGATGCACAGTAATGTATCATTGCTTATAAGGAATGGCCACTTCTCGGACATGGATGTGAGTTCTGTTGTCAGTTGGACTTTATTTAACACCTTATCAGGTTTTATTACCTAGGTTTGATGGCACCCAGTGTGGCACACTGCTTTCTTTCTGTGGTGTTTTAAGGGTATAATCCTTTAATTCTGACAATCTTTTCATGAAATGGCAATATCTCTTGCTTAATAAGTTCTCTCTCCTGACACTCTGAAAGTGTGACATTTCTGAATGAAGAAAAGGTTTTTCCATTCTAAGAAGAATACAAATTTCAACAGAGGGGAATGGCATGTGACATATGGCAGATGACACATGTTGACGAGGGGGGGGGGGCGAGACCCCCCCCGTTGTACAAAGTGCTTGGGGCTTCGCAGCAAAAATTGTATAACATCACAGAAGGTCTAAAGAAGTGATAGCAGTGCTAAATCCCACTTACATCTGGCTTTTGTCTTTAGTGGGAAAGGTTACATTAGTCATTCATTCTGGGTCAAATGACTCTGCAGTAGGCTCAGGTGTTTATCGGCTCCTGCTTCCATCAGCAGTAATGGAAGCATAACACCCAGGTAGCTAATTTTCACCCCTATTCTGGCATGATGCTATGATGCATGCTGTCTTTGGTGGTAACTTCTTTCGTCATCTCAGCCACAAATTCAGTCTCCATCCAAGCAGCGCATGAACATCAAATTAGTCTGCACCAAGTTTGAAAGAGAGGTTCAATAAGTAAGAAATATGAAAAAGCATACACATGCTGATTTTGGGTGGGAAAAGGGTAATATTGTATATTCAAACCCTTTTGACTTTTGCTCTCCACTTTTATTTAAGAGTACTGCAACGTTTCCTCCTAGTTGAGCAGATACTGATGTGAATGGATAATTTAACCCGGTTCAGACATCAAACAGTGCATGCTGAACTTGACTACTTGGTGTAGGATTCCCAGGACAGTGTAAATGGAAAGAATAGATTGACGTTTTGGCAAATGCATAACTAAACATGGCTCTCATAATGTAGAAGGAAAAATGGGAAAATGCATTCATGAGTAGTATTAGACATTAGAGACGTGGGTGTTTTAGAGATTAGTTATACATACAGTACGTGACATTTGGCTGAATATTAAAGCTGGAGAAGTCAAAACCGATGAACCATGTGATAAAGAGGTGTTGGCTATCCTGCTCTGCATGTCATCATCATCCATTCCCAGTGGACTGTTAGCCTCCATGTGAAGTTTGTAGATCTCAGTGCAGTGGAAACGGTGAAGAAATACAACCAGCGTTTTAGCTTTCAACATATCTTTGCAGTATCTCTTCTTTCCACACTAATTTCCTGTTGCTACAAATCTGCGTAAAGGACTCTGACATGCATTCCCCAGTCTGGCCACCCCAGCTTCCTCTGCTACCATCAGCCAACACTTAAATCTTTCTCAGTGCAATATTGTTTTCAGCTGTGGAATTGCTTTTCCTGCTGCAGTTCACCAAATCTGGCTAGGGCTCTAAAAGTTTCTTATTGTCAGCATGGCAGATGTGGATTTGTGCTTTTGAAAAAGCTACCTGTTTCTTTTAGATTAGTCCTGGTGGTGTTGTCCATAATTTCTATGTAGGTAGTTTATGATGACGGGATTAGAAAATGTCATGCAAGAATTATTGTAAACACAAGCCGCATACTGGAATTAACACATTCTGCAATTAATACAGTCTGTCATGTATTTTAAGAACTGACATAGACTATTTGGAAAAGCAAATACTTCCTGTATTGCATTTATTTCTCTTCCTAATGTGGGCATTCCAACTATTTTTTTTTTTTTCTAAAGGGAACTACAGAGATTTTAGACATCAGAATCTGTTTACATGTCTTGGAGTGTACTCTCGCATCTGTGAACAGTTGTATAAAGCCTGCCTTAAGTCAGTTGTGGCTAAAAGGTATAGGAATAATAGGAAGTGAGTTTACCTTTTGTCTTATAATTTGTAAACGGACTATTTGCTGTGGGACTGTTGGTTGGACAAAATAAACAATTTAATATCTGCACCTTGGACTTTAGGAAATGATGGTCTGCATTTCTGTTACATATTCTGTCCAAGTTATATTAAAAGATGTACATGGACAGTGAAAATGTAATATCAAATTCTGACATTGACATTTCTATTGTGATTTATGATGAATGTTTCTACCCACCTGCCTCCAGATGTAGCTTAGCTGTGAGCTCCTTTTGTTAATCCCCTGATATTACAAGATGTCTGCATTTTTGTGTCTTCTTTGTCTCAGTGACAGATTTTCCACTTTGTGCGAAGAAGTTTGTGTGTAGCGATCACTCCAGGTTTCGAAATTGATGTTAATAAACATTGCAGTTTGGTCCGTACTCTGGCCATGAGTTCTTATTCTATTGGAGCACTTCCATTCCTGAAAGTTTGTTTAGTCTTGACTCCACTTTACAAGTTCACAGCACTGTTGTATTTAATTAAGTCAACAGTTTTCATTTATATCTGGCATTTTCTAATTAAACCTGGCTTTTTTTATTGCTTAGAAATTGTAATCATTAGTACTTAAAGAATATCTAAGGGTTCTTCTTTCATGCATTGGGAATTTGATGAATTTGTCTAATTTAAGAGCAGAAATCTGATTCTCTGACTGGAACATAGTGGCATTCTTTGAAAAATATTATTTGCAGCAGAAGTTGTGAATATGATTAAAAGAAATGTGTTTATTAAGTCAAATTTGTTATTTATAACAGTGTGTCCTTGGAGTGTGTGCAGCTTTGCCAAATACACATGAAAAACAAAGTAAATGAACCGATTTGTGAACAGAGCACATGCCTCTACTTATCGTGTTGCGTTTGTCCTCAAAATAACTCCAATCAGTCAATAATGTTGTCTAGGCTTGAGGGTAGTGTGCATAGCTGCTAACATTACAGTTTGAATCTCAGTCATATTGATTTTAAAGCAGGAAAACAAATGCTTTACAAATGAGGCCACTATAACATTGACTGCACTCAATTTGCTTGACTTCAGTGACCATGTGTACAAAACAAGGACTGTCGTTTTGTCATATTCATTTCATACGTACTTATTGTTGGTGACAATGGGGAACTCCTAAGCATTCAAATCTAAAAAGAAAACTGCACTGAAAAGTGTCAAACATGAGTCAAAATTTCATAGAAAACAAAATATAAATGCATTATGGGCTTTAGTGTTAGTTCTTCTGCTTCCACCTCTCGCCAGCAAGCATTGATTTAGGATGTGATCCAAACTGTCAAACGGAACTTCATCTTGACCCCTGAAATCATTACTAATTAAATTCCCAATTAAATGCTGGCACATCTTTCCCCATTTAAAAAAATAAAAAGATAAAAGTTACGTCATGCACATCAGTACACTCAATTTTTTTCTGGCCCGGGTAGAAATGAGATGTCTTAATTTAGTTATGAACCCCATACAATCCAATTCAGCTTTGTCTAGATATGGCAGAACACATAGGAACCACTAACTCAGACAGAGCCAGTCACTCACTGTACCAACTAGTCATTTTTGTGTTTTGGGGAACAATACTGATGGCCTATTTCATGAAAACTGACTGAAAGCCATCTGTGCTTGTACAGATCAAGCTGAAATGACTGTTGAACTGTAACACAATCTTGCTTTACATATGCAGGGCCGTTAATATCCGCTCAGAGTTCGGCAGTGCAAACGTGCCTATGGGCTGGTTGGAAAAATAGAACTGGTTCACTTATTTTGCTACAATAGAATTAAACGTTCTGCCCCGACTTGACTTGGGTGTATATTTTTACTGTGTGTATATTTTTACTGTGTGCTCTGTGGTCTGTGAAAACTACTACTGGAATTTTAATCATACATTTTCAGTAAACATTTCTCACTCGCTGTCTTGGATGAATAAAAAATAACTTGTAGCACTTAAACCTGTCCTTAAGCAGTTATGTTAAATTAGTGATATCCCTTTCCCACCCTGCCTCTCAATTTCTGCATCTGCCATGCTTCTACATTCTGCTTTAGGAATAACTTTGGTGATTTTGAGTCTTTAAGGTCTACTCAGCTATTAACCTGACATTGAAGTAGTTGACATTGTCCATGCAACAAACATGCAATCCCCTGCTGGAACTCCCTATTGTAGTAACGTGAAACAAGAGAACTTGCATCAAAATAAGCTGCGCAGTCGTCATACATATTTTATTCTGTCTCCTGCATGTGACATGTGGACTTGCATTAAGAACCTGTTCAATTAGCCCTAGTTTAAACTTTTGGCTCTAAAAGCAGGGTATTAAAGACGTCCCAGGAAGCCCCAAAGCAAAAATGAGAAATTTATTAATTTCGCTGTCATTTTAAATCACTAGAAAAGACACTAATTAGAGTATGAAAAATATAGATCTAATTTATATTGTAATGGTAGGGGGCCACGTGAGCTCCACGGGCCCGTCTGCATGTAGCAAATACTAAATAGCAGAGTGCCTTTTACCAGAACAGTGAAACTGATTTTGTTTGTTGTGTAGTCAGTGTGCAAAACGTAGCTGCTTAGTCTAAGAGTGTTTGGAGATTTCTGCATCCCAAAGGCTTCCAACACTGTCGAATTCATTCTTTATAAATTTTACCTTACTAGTGCAGTGCCCATTTGGAGCGTGTGCATTTGTAACGGCAATTGCTTGGTTCCCAGAATCTCTTCCTCATGAGCGAGGCAAGCGCGGCTGGTTGTCATAGCAACGCCGCAAGAAAGTGCCGTGACCTAACACGACACACACACACACAGAACGTCGAAGGTGTGTTGTTTTTGATTCTCGGCATGGGGCTGTTGCCACAGCAAGAAGACACATTTTGTATTAAAAGAACCTGGAGGCAGCAAAAAAAAAAAAAAAAACTATTGCTGGCTAAACTATTTAAAAATGGTGGGTTTGTTCAGGACACCCCCATCCGTCTCTTTGCTCAGGCAGTGATTGGTCGTAGAGAATCGTCACTAATCAGTAGTCTTCAGGTTTTCACGTCACCTTTTGGTATCTGCTAGGCTCGCTTGGAACCTCGATGGAGGCGATATTAAAGTACCTGTTGGCAGGTAACGGGACTTTTTTTTCATATTGAAAAAACTAAAAAGGCGATCAGAGTCAAGGCAAGTCGAGCATGTACCATATAATGGAAAAATGCCATAACTGGCAGTTATGTGGAACATGCGTCAGCATGGCTCAGCCTGTTAAGAAAACCGCTCCAACGGCCTCAAAATACGTGACAGTCTGTGGATTAATTGCAGAATGTGTTGACACTTCTACATCTTGTGGGATTCCAATCTGCAGCTTCTATTTATAATAATTCTTGCTTGACATTTTCTAATCCTGTCATCATAAACTACCTACATAGAAATCTGTACAACGTCTGGCAACAAAACGTGCCTGGGTGTTCATCAAACATGTTAGTATACCAACCCGTTGTAATTCCCAAGTAGTCAAATACTGACGCTTGGTCAGTGGCTTTCAGCGTCAGCTACCGACGCAAAAGGCATTGCAGCAGCTTGACCGCGGTGCTATAAGAATACGTAGTATGAAGAGCGTCAACGGTGAAGAGTAGTATAAAAGAGAGAGAATCCACTTAGAGGTGCGGGTTGGGGTGGTGGATGGGTCAAACAACACAGAACCTCCACAGGAGCAAAGCCAGTGAACCTCAATGACCCGCCGTCTTTCAAGTACCAATGATTCAAATTGTGCTTTTTGGGGTTAAGCATTTGTAGCATGTTTAGAACCTTAAATACTTATTTAGAGAAAAATGTCCATCAGCCCAATATTTATATCTACAGCCAAGGTCATTGCTACCATTGAGGACGCTGAGGTCATGTCCTCTGCATTTATTTTTCAGGGAATGTGTGGTTTTTAGCGTCCGCAGAGGTGGGGGATCTTCAATTTAAAGGGGAACTCCACCAATTTTCTACATCAAATAATTTTTTATTAAATTAAAAAATGGTATAAAACCTTAATTGGATCAAGAGGGAGAATGTTTCAAGTTTCGGTTAGCCAGCTTGTCATCTCTGCTTGAGGCTCGGGGCTTCAGGCTACATTAGTTGCTACTAGAATAACAAACTCAAATCTCCAACTGAACGCTTGGAATTGGAGTTGCATTGTGGGTAATGTGGCTGCCAGGTTTGGACAGATATGAAATATGCAAAGAATAAAAATAACTAATTTCGCTTTTTTTTTTTTTTCTTTTTTCTTTTTTTAAATGGCTATCCGTGCATGGTTATCCGACTCTACATGTGCGCAGAAATCATCCACCGGCCCAAAAAGGAAATCTTCCCCAATTTAGAGACATGCACCAGTATGGACACTACACCTTTTTACTGGTCCCTGTGGGATATATAATCTTATACATACAGCACTTCATAGCTGTTCCATATGACATGTCCAGTACTTCAATCAACATGGTTAACTACTGTACTAAATCGCTCACACACGGCACTTTTTGCCATTCCTTTACACCAATCTCAGCTGCTGGCAGACTAATTGAGTCATTGGTATTAAAACCCTATCAATCCCCCCAGATATATTAAAAGTTCTTTTGTGCCATGGAGCTGGGAAATCTTATTACTTTTTTGGACTCTGTTTGATCTGTAATTAAAGTGTAAAATAAACTACATACATTTGGTTAGAATCAAGGTACATTTCTTCATGCAGTACAGTCTTACAGAATTATATTTTTATTACACTTTTATTATGGCCCTTATTAATCCTTGGCTATGTGGAGGGGTGACTTAGTCTTGGCTGCTACCATCCCACTCTTGGATAAAGATGAGGTGGATGCTGGGAACGTTTAGGATGCAGCTAAGTGCTGAATTTAGCTATATATTTAACAGTGCCAGTGTTTGTTTTTCACATTAAATTACACAATACGGGGAAAACAGATTGGTAAATTGGACTAAGAATGATGAAATTCCACATTCTTTGTATCTCCTCTCAATGATCACACAGCTTTTGAGTGCCATCCTTAGAGGCTTAGAATAATGAATTTGTCATAGAGATGTCTGAAGAGGAGGGAATAGAGTTTGGCCTAAATCAGTAGCAGATAACGGTTCACACAATTAAAAGTTTTACATAGACTTCATTACTCTAATTCTGAAATACTTGAAATTCATTTTACTGGATGTTGGAGGTTTGCTTTACATCAGACTGACTAGAAAAATAGTCTTATAATAATCTTATGGCTTGGGTTTGTGTGTGTGTGTGTGTGTGTGTGTGTGTGTGTGTGTTCTCCATTTAACAACAGACTATTAGTAACTGCCTTATAATAAGTGAGGAATTTAAAGTTCTTCTGCAGTCTCTCGGCTCAAAGACTACATTAGCTAAATAAAAAGCCAAAGTTAGGCCAGTATGGGTGTGATGAGAAATATTTGCTGTTTTGCTTATGGCCAGCCATTATGTAGCGCCTCTTTAGCGTGTTGGACTATATTGAGAAGTGGCTGTCCTGAGCACTTTAAACCCTCTATCCAGTTAATCAAATAAGTGGGATTTTGTGCATGCGTAAGTGTGTTATGAAATACTCCTTTAAATCTCCATTTAAGCATTAATATTCACACTAACATGAAATGTCTAGAAATTATTTTCATACATTAAGCACTTACACTTTTGAACAAAAAAATACTTTTTCTTAATTAACTTAAAATAGCATAGTCATTAACCAACTGTTTTACAAAAAAACAACAAAAGATTTACTAATAGGTCAGTAATTAAATGTCTTGTCAAAATCACTTTTTAGTTCACAAATGCATTAGAATTCACATTCAAAATAAGGGCCCGTGAAAATACAATGGCTGCTCCACCACTCAGGCCAAAACAGAAAAATGGTACCTGTACTCAGTGGGAATGTAACCTCACACGCGCAGGATTAAAGGTGACGGCAGCGGGAGATATCACGAGAAGATTCACATGGTTGACGAGAAGATAGGCCTGCACAATTGATCTTTATAAAATTGCGATCTCGATACACCCTGTTCACGATTTTCACTTTTTAAATTCTAGTTAAAATAAAAATTGTGGCTTAGATTTTCATTTAAATTTACGAACCGAATGCATCACAAACTCTACTGCTACTACTACTTTCTTCTGTGAGTTTTAAACAGACTGTATAAAATAGGTTTTAAAGTGCTTCCTAGCGCTGCAATGCTCTCCCTTCTCTTCATTAAGGCCTCTATGTTTACAGGCTTGTGGTGATGCAAATTGCGCTTTCATAGAGCAAATAACATTATAGCTTTCCGACCATGACATTTCCCGTAGACGTGTATAGTTTCCGACTGGGAACCCAGAAATTCCGTCATTCCATGTAAAATTGAACACAACAAACAACATACTGTTAGACCGTGCCCCTCGCTTGGCATCATTGCGGTACTAAAAGATGGGAGAAAGTGGCAGAGTCCTATTTGATTATAAGATTAAAGATTAAAAGCAAGTGCCTGGCAGTGTAAGGTGGTAGAAAGATTTGGACAATTTATTAGAGGGAAACATCCCACTACTTTTGTTCACACAGTGAAATTGGGGCTTGGTATGAGCTGACCCCGATCTGTCCTGCTGTCATCAGTCTATTCATCTGGCTGTCCGTCTGCTACACGCAGTTGTATTTCTAAGTTGCGCTGATTGGCCTAAGGGGGGTGCCACAGCATATGTTTGTATGTCATGCATCTTTGACGCCACTGATTGCACTTCAAGGAAATGACGTTTCTAAGACTTGCGCTTGCTTTTTACAAAAGGAAATTTAGGGACACCCTTTTCTACTCACTCCACCAAACACCTTGGTTGTTTTAGGAGACATGCTGCGTTTGTAGTGTCTACTTGTCTTTATAACTTCCTGTGTTTTGATGGACGGCCAATAAATGCTGCCTTTTTAGTTTGGCCAATATGTGCTTTTGATATTTAAGCTTATTTGAAAGATAAAATGTTACACTAATGTACACAAAATTTCTCAACGAAAAAATTAATTGAACACCTCACCAATCTACCCTTATACTTAAATTAAAAATGTAAATGTTAAAACATATATTGTATAAAAATATATTAAATGAAACCGGTAAAATAAATTGTCAAACTTTTTCAATGAAAAAATAAAGTTTAGTGCATTTATCAAACTTCTAAAACCACAAATCGGCAAACTTACATAAATAAAATAACTATCAATTTTAACAATATTATGATCCATACAGAAAGTGACATATTAATCTCAACACTGTTTCCTCCTACCTCCTGTTGAATCACATAAGACTAGGGCTATCCAAAGTAATTTCTTGTTCACTTTGTTAGATCATTCTTTTGTAATCATTGCACTCATTAAGATCTCATCTGAGCAGATGTCTGGTCAAACCACTCTTTTTGAAGTTTGTAATTTAAAACCCATCCAGCCAATTTAATAAAATAAAGGGTTTAATTTGTGCTTAAGTCCATAAATGCAGTTTATGGATATAGGCATGGGGAACTGAAGGCTCTGTTACCAACAATTACCTCCGTTAGCTGCCAGTCAGCTCCTGTTAGCTCCGTTATAAAGATCTGGAGTGGAAGAGACTGCCACGGACAAGTAGTGATGGCCAAATGAAGCTTGTACATCAGCAACATGCTACTAACGATCGTGTCTGAGCTGACAGTCACACGGCGCAAGACTTCACGAGGGGAGGGGAGGAGCTGGAAGCAGCTGGTCTCGGTGCTATGTAAAAAATTACGCCTATTCATGATTTTAATCTTTAGGCTGCTCGCAGATATGCATGCCTATTAATCGGCTTGATATACTCCATCTGCCAATTATGTAAAAAAAAAAAAAAAAAAGCCAAAAATCAGGCCAGCCGATTAATTGGTTAAGTGAAGAAAAAGTGTAGATAGATCTGGAGTGGCGCTTTAAATCATTTTAGTTATCATTGGTGATGATGATGTTGCTTTTAGTGTGGCATATCACAACCTGCAACAAGGGCTATAGCTGTCATGGATTCAAGGTTTGTACAAGGTTTTCAGCCTTTGTGACATGCTAAAGAGGAAGTGAATAATATCATGAATAACACCCACTGTTGGTATAACGTTGATTAGTATAATGTTGTATTTACACCCTCAGAGTCGTGTATAAAAGGCTTTTATCCCACTGCGCTTTCTGGGGCTTGACGATTGAATTACAATCAAAGTGTGAAAGTCAGCCGTCTGTTCCCCACTATCCTCATTGTCCTCCCTGTCCTCGCTGTCCTCGCTGTCGGAGAAGTTGTCAGTGGTGCATTTGGTTTTTATTCTTACAGACTAAAGCCATTGAGACATCTAGATTGAAATGGGTAGAGACTACATACCCACAAGGAACACATATGTGAACTACAAATGATCTTCATTAACTAATCTCTTCTTTCTTTGACAGAATATAATGATTTGCTTATGTAACAGGCCCCGGCGTGAGGCCTGTGGTCAGATTAAAATGTTGTTCTGAAAGGAACAGGAAAATGAGACCGGCAACAGGTATTGCGTTTCCTTCTTGTGCTTCTGCCAGACTTTATTTCTCCTCAATTTCACACTCCTTTTCAAAAGATAAATATCTTAATCATAATCATAATCACCACATAACATCATTTTCAGAATGTTTCATTGTGTTCTGTTTTGCTTCATGTCCAAATGAAAGGAAAATTAATGTCTTTGGTCTGCTGCTTACAGCTTTGATAACTGTACTAAACTGATAACGGCAATGTTACTCGTTACAAATAAGATTCCAGACGTGCAGGCTGAATGCTAACATATTAGCAGAATGCTGTTAATTCTATTAACAAAATAGGACAGCTGGTGTGAGACATGACACAAGTAAAGGTTAACTCTGTACATCTTAACAGTATTTCAAGCACAGCATTTAACATGACTTAAAATAACATAGGAACCTCAAAATAAGACTATATACCCAACGTTCTAGAAGTGCAGCTAGCATGCTCGGCTTTAGCTGTAGCATTCCAACCACGTTACTGTGTGTTCCTCTCAATAACGTCTAACTACAAGCTTTATCCAGTGTAAAACACGGAAAAGCATTCATACAGTGTATTGACATTATTTTGACCATGTGGAATACAGCTTTCAAAATGAATTTACATGAAATGAAAGAAATGAGGCCCTTTATAAAGCAATATACATCTGCTGACTATTCAAAATATCCAAAATGAAACCATAAAGTGACCACACATTGCTGGGCGTCACATGTACCAACCATCTTCCTCCTCCGTCAAGAAATGTTCCTTGTGTGCTACGGCGTTACCCATGTACGAGAAAATGGTTATACAACTTTTTGCTCCAAAATCCAACTGAGCAAGAACAGGTGACATTATGAGCCTTACTGTTCTGTTAAGAAGTGTGGGGATCTGACAGACCTATGCTACAAGTGGAGATAAGTGCGATCCTTGATGAATGATGGGAGGTCCAACTCCCTGAAGCAAGCACTCTGACCCTCTGGGAAATGAAAAAAGGATCAAAGAGCAAGGTTCATCCGCCTTACAATTTCACTGTGACATTCTACACTGTTGAAGACATTTTTCATGGCAGTACTCCAGTCTCTTTGCTTAAACACGCCAGAGGTGAGCAAATTGTGTGTTCTCGGTGAGTGATCCCAAACTTTTGAGGATTGAAGGGGAGTGCGAGTGTTGCTTTATTGTTATGACCTCGTTCCATTTTAGTGTTTATGACTGTAGGAATTTGGGGGAAAGGGACTTAACTTCTTTTGTATTATTACACGTTTCTGTCATCGCCGATGCCAAATTTCTGACAGTTTATCCCTCATGTTGTCCTTGGGTCAAATTTGACCTGAGATTTTTTTTTTTTGAAGAAGAATTCTGAAAATATCGGATATCAAAATAAGCGCCAAAAATGTAAAAAAACACAATGGGAAAAGCAACAAAAACAATGGAAAAAAGCCATCAAAAACACCAGGACAAAACGCGTCCAAAACATAAAAAAACGCCAAAACATTGAAAAAGTGACAAAATGCCAAAACAAACCCACGCTAAAATGTCAGATAAAGCAAGATCAATTTTTAAATAAGCGGCCAAAATGTTGAGGGGGAAAAAACAACTCACAAACCTGGAAAAAAAGAAGCTAAAACATTGAGATATGGACAACAAAAGTGTGTTTTCATGGTTGACGGGAAGACGACACAAGGATTATATGGATTTGTGCTGCCCCCACTTACGTTATCTAACTTGTGCTCTAACAGCAGTATTCGCACGCTCACATCAAACACCACGTTGTTCCTGATGTGTCTGGAAGACGCGGAGATGTATAGACACTTTGCCTGTATCTTCTTTGCAGAGACTGCACTCCAGTAATCTGCTAATGATTCTGCAGATTGCTACTAACTTTAAACCCTGTCCCTGCGCAATTAGGACAAATTAAACCACCGATCAGTTCATTCAAACATACTACATGAATTATCAGCCACTGCTGTGTGGCGCACTGATTACCTTCGCTGTCTGAAAGCTCCTGTATGATTAACTGTAAAGTGTTGGTTAGTACTTTAATAAGTAATGTAAATAGCATCTTACAAACCATTAAACAATGGCTCAATCAATCAACCTTAGTCAACCTTAGCATACACAGGAATACATGAACAACATTTGTAAATGATAGACACTTTAGTTAGCTGTTAATTCCAGTTTAGGCTTTTTAGTATGATAACTAATGTTAAAATATAGACCGTGGTTTACTATTATGAACTGTTAGTCAAGACCATACTAACGGTTTGTCCAGGCTTTTTACTATATTAACAATTAGTAAAATAGCCACCGTAGTTAGCTGTTATTGACAGTCAAGGCATCTTACTGCATTAACTAATGGTAAAATAGACACCTTAATTAACTGTGATTAACTAATGGTAGATAATGCATCAATTAATACCTTAGTTAACATGAACAAATATGAGGATTGTTAATGATTGTTTAGTAAACACCTTAATTAATGGTTAATGCATATTATTGTATTAAGTAATGGTAATTGATGTACCCTTATTGTAAAGTGTTACCAAAAAACCTTCTGAGGTTTTACCAGCTGGGAAAAGTAGAGATGAATCTGTTATAATCAGAAGGGAATGTGTGACAAAAAACTAAGTAAGCATAAGCAGAGGAGCGCACGCAGCAGTGCTGTTCAAACACCAGGCCTCAATAACCACCAGGTGTACATATTTTACCAAATGCTGTCTGCATCAGGTTGAAGTTTATAAGATAGAGCTTGCCATGTCTGCTAAGTCACCATGTACCACAGTTACCACAGGTAATGCTTTTTGGCTACTCTTCCATGAAGACCACTTCTGTCCAGACGGGTGGACCTGGGTTCCACTGGTTTCTGCCAGTTCTGAGCTGATGTCACTGTTGGACTGCTTCAATTTCAAAGGGAATTAAGCTGTTGCCTGAATCTGGTCAGATACAACCCATGTATTTTGTATGGTGTCAATATAATAATGAATATGTGGTCAGAAAATCAAAATCCCATTTTCGCAGCCGGCCACTTATCTATTTGCTCATTTGGCCAGTGCATGAATAATAAAGCCTTGGATAAAAGTTGTCTCCTGTCACCAGCTTCAACTGCTGTTTGGCAAGGTCTCTGCAGTAGTCTGTTTTGTGTTTTCAAGTGTATGCATTCGCAGGGAGATGTTTCCAGATGGGGCCACGTGCCAGGAGCAGTGTGATTGTGATGTGACTTTGCTGTGTCACCAGCAGAGAAACACACAGCTCCTGCAGGATGAGTGATGTCTTGGTTAGGTTTATGTGTATTCTGCCCAGTCAATTTGTGGCCCACGGGCCACTTCCGTCCCAGAGGCAACCTCCTGAGTGGCCCAGCAGAATCAGATACAGTAATTGATATCCTATAGCTATCATAAAGGCTATCCTTTTTTATATAGATTTTCAATATGTTGCCTTGCCTGATCTGCTCGCGGCACGTAAGGGAAATAGACCATACGGCGACATTTCGCGGCAGATTGCAAGCCGACCGGGGAGCTCCATTTGGCTGCGCATCCTGTCTCTGTCTGAACAGTCAAATTGGTTAACGTGGGCACCGAAAGGAAGCAGACTAAAGCATCTGTGATGACATACGCTGCTCTGTAAAATGACATACATTTATTTGAACCATGTGATTTAAAGTTTATTTTATTTATTTATTTTTTAAGAGTGCCAAGTTGAAATTGCTCTTTATTGATTCAAACTTGAAATGGAATTAAAGAAGATGCAGTAGATCATTAATGGCAACATGCAATTTGAGGGACCTCCTTCATGTACACACTTGGAAAGGAATGATCTGTTTATCAACTGCTACTTGGTGCACCTGGATGTATGACTGCAAGTTTTTAATTATCTCCCACATGTCATACTTTTCTGTGAAATGCATAAAAAGATTCATCAAGTGCCAGCGTTAAGGACTTTCTATGATGGTGTTCTATCCAAAACTCAAATTAGGAAATGTAATTAGGTTGAGGCTTTTTTCCGTCAACATTATCTTTTGCTTTCTGCTGATATGGCTGGCAGATCAAACATAGAGAAGTCTTAGGAAAGTAGCAATTGCCATTAGCATTTTGTTGCAAATGATAATTCAGGGGATTTTCAAAGAAAAAATACGTATTTATTTATATTTAGGTAGCGTTCTGTAGAAAACTATTGGGAAAAAATGATTTGGAACAACAAAGTGTGAAAATACAGATTTTATATATCAAAGTAATTCTCAAGGAGTGCAAAAGGTCAGATGAGTAGAGTAAAAGAGATGCAACAGAAGATAATCTGTAGTAAGTCTGAGTCACAAGATCAACACAGTGCGATACACAGATATGAAAGGCGGGAGGTTGTTTGTCCCTGGAGAAACGGCATTGATTTTTTTCTTTTTTTTTCTTTTTGAAAACTTGTTTCTCGGCTTAAGGCTGCCTGCAGAAATAGACTGAAGTGATAATCTGGGAGATCCTAGTATCTTGATACAGCCAACATATTTTGTTGTATCAGGTCATTACTGTAGTGTTTTACACTACTCTGGGTGGAAAGAATAAGGACCCATTTCTACTAACTTTAATCCTGAGTTTATGTAAGAGAAACTTTCTTTTAATGTCCCGTTACATGAAAAGTCTTCTCATTGTCATTCCCTGCTAATTACTCTGTTGCACTTATTCATTAAAGGCATTTTAGTGTCCACCAGAAACACTCCAACAAGTTCTCCAAACAGGCCGAGTTAGAACACATGACTTTTTGGAGTGGATCCGAATCACGGGACCGATAGACGTTTTGTTTTGTTTTGCAAGATCGATCATGTGTGCTGCATTAATGTGTCAAAATAATTCTAAAAATGAG